>JARKHS020013374.1:0-30081 GCA_030143305.2 Amblyomma americanum | reverse complement strand
CAGCAATCAGATACATGTCCGCTTGAAATGTCCAGGTCGAAGATGAACCTTCGGAAACTCGAATAGCGTGATCAGTCACACGACGGGCCTTCACATCCTCTTCGGTTGGTTGCCGTTGACTGACGCCTTCCATACAGGCCCCATCTCAGCGGCTATGCAGTGTCTATTACGCTCGGCAGTCGGGCGTCTCCGCTTTGCAAGGCGTTCCTCTGCCTGTTCGGGCGTCTCCGCTGCTCTCTTTGCCTTCTGACGCTCATTCTCTTTTTGATAAGTAGCCAACTGCCAGGCGACAACCTCGGGATCGGAAGAGTTAATTTTCTCTTGTTTATACCGCCGTTTAGCAGCGGCTGGACTCTCCTTTTGTGCATCCATATGAAGCGTTGCGATACAGCCGCCGATTACATCTCCGCTTTTTATACGCAATGCTGCGCATGCGACGACGCGCGGTTCGGGTGATGAAAACGGTGTGACTTCATACCAAACAGCGGTGAGCCGCGCGGTGTGACGTCATGCCAGATAGCACCGCGAGCGCGCAAAGCACGGTAACCTTCTCGCATATCTCAGTGGACACCCGAACCGTGCCATAAACTAAAGGATAAAGTAGGGAGGGAAACGACAAATCGCGCGGCGCACCCCCTCCTCCTCGTCGGTTGCCATTGTAACGGCGCATGCGCACAACTGCCCTCCCGCATGTACCATGGTAGCGCATGCGCACAACTGGCGTCTCGCCTGTACCGTGAAATGCTCGACTGGTAGCCTAGTGCAGCTCCCGCTACAAAAGACGCGAAGGTGAATGTACTGATGTGGGTCTCAGTGATCGTCGAAGCCAACACCTGGCCTCTGCCTGGAAAGAACACATACTCCGAGGTCTTCTATGAATGACGCAAAAAATGAGACGGTTATATTCTTTATTTACAAGAGGATCAAAGAGAGCTCAGAGATGCGTCTTCAAAGGGATTATACACCACGAGTCACCACGAGTCCACACACACTGCCTCTGGTGCAGGCCTTTTGAACCAGTAAGGCTCCCCAGTGTCCCTAGGCCGCAGCAGGGCACGTGGCCAATAGGCGTGTAGGAATGAATTCCATCACATACACGGTCACGCTCTTGTCCTCATTGGTGGCCACATGGTTGCGAGGCAGCCACCTTGAGGATGACGAAGGTGCCCTCTCCGTGGCGAGCGTTCAGCAATGCCCGGCACGCGCCCCGCATCGCCGGCAGGTTCCAACTGAAGCGTGTACCATGCGAGACATTTGGGCGTCCTACATTGCGACGCCAGATTACTTCCGTTCCTTATGTAGCCAGTGGCTCCGCCGGTGAATGGCGTCTCATGGTCTCTTGCAGGCCAAGTCATAACAGTAAGGTTAACGTACTGCGAAAGCATGGCCGGGAACACGAACTTGAGGAGGTCAGTTTCATCACTTTCTGCTATAAAACGCGGCTGCCGGAACTGGCCTAGCGCCACTTGCGGGCGGAGTGAGAAGGAATGGGTTTTGGCTGGGCGTGTAATGCGAAAGAAAGCTAAGCGTAACGCTAAGCGTAAGCGTTAAGGGTAACGGACTGATACGAAGAGAAGGCAAGTGTAGCTGGGGCCGGCAGAAAGTTAGGTGGGTGGATGAGTTAAAGAAGTTTGCAATGATAAGATTGTCGCAGCTGGCAAAGCACAGCGTGAATTGAATATGCATGCGAGAGGCATTTGTCCTGCTGCTGCTGCTAATCTTGATCGTGAATGGCTCTTGGACAACAATCGCGGAACTCACAAGGAAAAAAATTACAGGATTGCATTGAAATCTGCTTAAGAGCGGAAATGCGAAATCCTTTTCGTTTCCAATCTTGCTCGGTTCCTTTTTTATTTTTGTGTTATGGGGAGTAGGCTTAACTATGTCGACGTCCATGGCTACTGTGACATCAGTTTCCGGGACTGGCAAACTATGCCGACGTCCTTGACTGTCATGACGGGCGAATGACATTCGCGGGACTCGAACTGAAGGCCTTCACAAAGCTCCAACGCCCGGCCTTTTATTTTTTCATTAAAAAATGAATGTACAAGGATACTATACGCACAATGATATTGGACCCGTAGCCAAAGGCTAGTTACGGTTCCATCACACTACTGTACATTATAAATGCGACATGCGAAGACGACACATTGCGTTCATAAAAAAAGTAAGATTCTCAAGAGTTTAGGGATAAACAAAATAAGCGTACACAATACACACATCCTTACACACGCACACACTCAAAAAATAACACACCGTAATTTCACATATTCATCAGGAACATTTTGATAGATTGCACGTTTTTTTCACTTTAATATCATCAGGTAAACTATTCTAAACCAAAAATCCAATAAACTCAATTAATCTTTGCCAGTAACTATTGCGACACACTCGTAAGTTGAAATGTTTGGCACTAGCCGCTCTCGTTTCCCTTTTAGGCCATATAAATATGCTATGGGCAAGTGGGGCGTCGTTGATTTGTAAGATTTGGTGAATTGTCTGCGCTACCTTTAAAGTGTATATTGAGTGAAAATGCGGAATACGGGTTGATTTAAGGAGTGGTTTTCTAGACTCAGATAATTTTGAATAAGTAATAATTTTTACCGCTCTCTTCGTCAACCGGATCACAGGTTCGGCATATATTGGATACGTGTTACCCAATGACTCTATGCAATAGATTAGTTGGCTCTGCATAAAAGCAGTGTACTGTATGCGAAGCATTGCAAAAATTGAAACATTCTCGTGCTTGCATCAAATATGGCATCCATAAGCTGACTTTGTGCAAACCTGTTTACTTGATTTTTCCAGTCATAACCAAAATGTATACAAAGATATTTGGAGTTATTTGCTTCTTGTAGTGGCACGCTATTTAAATACAATGCAACATCCTTGTAATTTTTTCCTTGAACTACATACAGCGTATTTAGTTTTCTGAATGCTGACGGAGAGATAATTGTTACTGGACTAATTAAGAATAATTTCTAATTCTTCGTTTATTTTATTGTTAAGCTAGTTTATTGTGTCCCTTATAAAAACTAAGCAGTGTCATTGGCGTGCATTATTGTTTGGGAATACTGTAACGAATAGTACACCAAAAACACTCGGGGACCAAGGAGCTACACAGCCGGTAGAGCGAGCACGAGCAGGAAGAAGATTTTCTTCGTCCTCTGCTTCTATCGCCTGAGTTCGCTTCGTCCTCCTCTTCTATCACCTGTGTCATTGCTCCCTCCCCTGCAGCATCGCCCCGATGCGGCCATCGTGCGCTAGAGTGACGAGCAGAAAGCGAGCGTGCTAGGGTGAGGCACGAGGATCACAACATAGAACAGGGCACAGCGGTCAGCCTCAAGTTCAATCGGGTGGTCGGTCGTGGTACGGCTTCATACGAACGACGTGCACAACGTCGGTAAGCTTGCGTCTGTGGGATGAGCTGGCTTGGGTGGCGGGTTGAACTTCGTAGGTGACGTCGCTAATGCGGCGGAGGACACGGTATGGGCCGAAGTATCGACGGAGTAATTTTTCAGACAGCCCGCGGTGACGAACGGGCGTCCAAATCCACACATAGTCGCCTGGCTCGTAGGCAACGAAGCGCCGTCCCTGGTTGCAGCGGCCAGCGTCTAGTTGCTGTTGACGGTGTATGCGCTGCCTTGCCAGTTGCCGCGCTTCTTCCGCACGCTGCACAAAAGTGGCGATGTCGAGGTCAGGGTCACTCTCGCAGTGGGGGTCAACAGGCAGCATAGCATCCAGCGTAGTAGTAACTCGACGGCCGAAGACAAGCTGGAAGGGAGTGAGCCGCGTTGTCTCCTGCAGTGCCGTATTGTAAGCGAATGTAGCGTATGGCAGAATTTGGTCCCAGGTTTTATGCTCTATATCCACGTACATGGAAAGCATGTCGGCCAGAGTTCTGTTGAGCCGTTCCACCAAGCCATTGGTCTGCGGGTGGTACGCCGTCGCACGTCTATGGCTGGTATGCGTCAGTTTCAGCACAGCCTGGGTAAGGCGGGCTGTGAAAGCTGCCCCACGGTCAGAAATAATGACCGCAGGGGCGCCATGACGCAGGACGATGCTGTGGACAAAAAACTCGGCTACTTCGGCAGCAGTTCCGCTCGCAAGCGACGTGGTCTCAGCATAACGTGTCAAGTCGTCCGTCGCAACAGCGATCCACCGTTTTCCAGTGGATGACTTCGGGATGGGGCCAAGGAGATCCATTCCAACTTGTTGAAAAGGGATCTTCGGTGGCGCTATTGGCTGAAGAAATCCGGCTGGTTTCATGGGTGGAGACTTCAGGCGTTGGCAGTCGCGGCAGGTTCGCACGTAGGTCTGCACTGATGGAAGTAATTTGGGCCAATAGTACTTCTCCCGAATCCTTGACAGCGTGCGACTGACTCCCAAGTGGCCGGCGGACGGCTCGTCGTGACAAGCGCTCAAGATGTCAGGTCGTAACCGGGTGGGCACCACGAGTAAAAATGTTTCGGTGGACTTTCCAAAGTTGCGCTTGTAGAGAACGCCATTTCGCATGGTGAAGGATTGCAGGCCACGACGAAAAACACGCGGAACCCGACCACTGTGACCTTCCAGGTGCTCGATGAGCGGCGCTAGCTCCGGTTCCGTTCGTTGAAGCTGAGCCACATGGGATGGGCTAAGGGCACAAATGAAAGGAAGATCTTCGGTGATTTCTTGCGGAGCGTGGTGCACGGGCGCGCGTGATAAGCAATCCGCATCTTGGTGCTGCCGGCCCGACTTGTAAACGACAGTCACGTCGTTCTCTTGCAAACGGAGGCTCTACCTAGCCAACCGGCCGGACGGATCTTTAAGGTTTGCCAGCCAGCATAACGAGTGATGGTCGCTGACAACACGGAAGGGTCATCCGTACAGGTATGGACGAAACTTGCTGATGGCCCAGATCACCGCAAGGCATTCTTTCTCTGTCGTCGAATAGTTCGCCTCCGATCGCGAAAGTGTTCGGCTCGCGTAAGCGATAACGCGTTCCACGCCGTCCTGCCACTGGATAAGTACCGCCCCAAGGCCAACATTACTGGCATCGGTGTGTATGTCGGTGGCGGCGTCTTCATCGAAATGGGCGAGTATCGGGGGGCTGTGTAGGCGGTTGCGGAGCTCCTGAAAAGCTTCTTCTTGGTCGCTTCCCCACAGAAAGGGTATTTCGTCTCTAGTCAGTGCTGTCAACGGGTCAGCTATTCTGGAGAAATCGGGCACAAAGCGTCGGTAGTAAGAACAGAGGCCCAGAAAACGTCGAAGTGCCTTCTTGTCGGTTGGGCGCGGAAAACTGGAGACGGCAGCAGTCTTGTCGGGGTCCGGGAGAACGCCTTGTGCGCTGACAACATGGCCAAGGAAGCGAAGTTCCGTGAAACCAAAATGACATTTCTCGGGCTTGATCGTTAGTTGCGCGCATTTCAGGGCTCGAAGCACGATGCGCAGCCGGTCCAAGTGTTGATCGAAGGTAGGCGAGAAAATGACGACGTCGTCCAAGTACACCAAGCAAGACTGCCACTTCAGACCGGATAAAACGGTGTCCATCATACGCTGGAAAGTGGCCGGCGGCGAGCAAAGACCAAACGGGAGCACCTTGAACTCGTATAAACCGTCTGGAGTCACGAAAGCCGTCTTCTCTCGGTCTCTCTGGTCCACCTCTATCTGCCAGTATCCGCTTTTGAGATCTAATGAGGAGAAGAACCTGGCGTCACGTAATCGGTCGAGGGCATCGTCAATCCTGGGAAGCGGATAAACGTCCTTTTTGGTCACGTTGTTTAGTTTCCGGTAATCAACACAGAATCTCAAGGTGCCGTCTTTCTTTTTGACGAGGACCACGGGCGACGCCCATGGGCTTGTTGACGGCTGAATAACATCGTCTGCAAGCATTTCATCGACTTGCGTTTTAATGGCTTCGCGTTCCTTAGGAGAAACACGGTATGGGCGCTGGCATACAGGCGGCGTGGCCTCGTCTGTGATGATGCGATGCTTGGCGACAGGTGTACGACCGACCATGGAGCTGGTGGCGAAGCAATCTGCAAAATCTGCTAGAAGAGCAGACAGAAGATTCTTCTGCTCAGGTGCCAAGTCCGGGTTGATTTTCACGGTCTGCAGGGCGTGGCATGGTGCGGCCTCGTCTTGAGGGCTGGCCCCGACGGCGCATAAATCAGGCAACACAGTAACTTCGTGAAGTAAGGCAACAGCCGTGTCCCTGGCGAGGTGCTGAACCTCGTTGGCGAAGTTCGTGAGTAGGACACTAGTACAACCGTTATGCAACTGGACGAGGCCTCGAGCGACGGCTATTCCCTTCGCGAGCAACAGCGGGAGGTGGCTATCCGCGATACCCTCGTAATCGTGGAACAAGTCATGTCTCACGAGAACCAGGACGCTAGACCGTGGTGGCACCATCACGTCATCGTCGACTATACGCAGAGCGTTGATTCCCGGATCTCTGTCGGTATGCGCCACGGCCTGTTTCGTCGAGAACGTGATCCGGGCTTCGTTCAGATCAATGACAGCGCCGTTCGTCTGCAGAAAGTCGAGGCCCAGGATCAAGTCCCTCGAACACTCGGACAGTACCACGAATTCACAGACGTACAGAAAACCACGGATGCCGACCCTTGCAGTACACTTGCCAGCAGGGGTAATCAGGTGACTCCCAGCAGTACGAATGCTCGGCCCAGACCATCGCGTCAAAACTTTCTTTAATTCTTGGGCGAGGGCACGGCTCATTACGGAGTAATCGGCACCGGTGTCGAGTAAGGCGGAGACGTCGACTCCATCAATTGTTACGTACAAATCGGAGGTAGCGTGTCGGATGCTGTCGCTACCTGCCCCCGGCGAAATGGCGTATCGGCGTGATGGTGGCGGAGGATCTTCACATTTCCCTACAGCAGCGGCCTTGCCTCCGGAGGCCGCCGGCATTAGTTTTCCCGGCGTGGGCTGGGCGAACGGCGTCCGGAATAGCTTTGCGCTCCGCGGGGACTTGGAGAACGGTAGCGCATTGGGGACGGTGATCGAGACCCGCGGCGACCGGATGTGACGAGATTCTGCCGCTCCAATAGGTGAGAGGCTATCTCAAGTGGCCTTTCGCCATTGCGAGGGCAGGGGTCGTCCGGGGCGAAACCCCGCAGGCCCACGCGGCGGTACGGGCACGCCCTATAAAGGTGACCCGCCTCGCCACAATGATAACAGAGGGGCCGACGGTCTGGGGCCCGCCACACTTGACTCTTACGCGTCCGCTCGTAAGCTGGCAGAGCGGGGTCACGAGGGGGACCCGGTGGCCGCACTGATGGAGCCGCGGCATTGATGGTGTAGCCCGACGTCGGAGCTTGACGGAGTACAGACGCGTACGTGGGTCTTGCGTCAAGCTGGAGGGGTACCTCAGATGCTTGTTGTTGGGCTGCGAGGCGCACCTCGTCGCGGACGACGTCAGTCAGCGACGCGAAGGATGGCATGTTAGAAGGCGTCCGAAGGGCTTGTAGTTCCTCCCGGACGACGGAACGGATGAGTTCGCGTAAGTCGTCCGGGGCGCTTCCGAGATGCATAGAACAGGTGTCTGGCCCGAAGGCGTTGACGTCACGATTGTATTGGCGGGCTCGTTGCTGTAGAGTCTTCTCCATGGTGGCCGCCTCGCTGAGAAACTCGGCCACAGTGCGCGGTGGGCTGCGCACGAGTCCCGCGAATAGCTCCTGCTTGACACCACGCATTAAATGGCGAAGCTTCTTGTCTTCCGACATAGAGGGGTCCGCGCGCTTGAAAAGGCGGGTCATGTCCTCAAAGAACATGCGGACACTCTCGTTCGGGCGCTGGTTGCGCGAGTGTAGCGCAGCTTCAGCTTGCTCCCGACGGTCGGCGTTTGGAAAAGTGGCGAGCAGGTTGCGGCAGAAGGCCTCCCAGGATGGAAACGAAGCCTCATGGTTTTCGAACCATGTCCGCGCCGACTCTTCGAGAGCGAAATACACGTTGTGGAGCTTCCGCTCATCGCTCCACCCGTTGTAACGGGCGACACGCTCGAATGCCTCGAGCCAGTCCTCGGCGTCCTCGAACACGTCGCCATGAAAAGACGGGGGTGTTCGTGGCTGCTGGCACAGGATGTGAGCTGGGAGCCTACTCTCAGTTGACATGGCAGCTGGCTCCTCCGACGTCCGAGGCTGTGTCGTCCTGGTGGCTGCCGGAAGGGGTCCGAACTCTGGGGACTCTCCTCGCAGGCGGCGGCCGCGGCGCTGGTGGACCGGGGTGAGATCCGTGATCACAGGTAGGCTGCGCGGGTCTGGAAGCGTACCCAGCACTGCCTCCACCAGATTTGTAACGAATAGTACACCAAAAACACTCGGGGACCAAGGAGCTACACAGCCGGTAGAGCGAGCACGAGCAGGAAGATTTTCTTCGTCCTCTGCTTCTATCGCCTGAGTTCCCTTCGTCCTCCTCTTCTATCACCTGTGTCAATACTTTAATATGGTTGGAAAATCATTCACGGATAACAAAAACAAAATTGATCCTTGAACTGATCCCTGCGGGCCCCCAGTTAACACGACCTGTGCCTCAGAGATCACGTCATTCATCACCACATGCTGAATGTGGTTTGAAAGGTAACTATTGAAAAATTTTGATATTTTCCCTCTAAATTCACACTTAAAGCGTTCACCTACAAGAATTGTATGATTAACTGTATCAAATGCCGTTTTTACGTCTAAGTACACAACTATAGCAATCTTGTTGTCGTGGAAGGTTCTGTTTATAGTTCGGATTAGCACAAGGCGGCGAATCCTGTTCATCCATTCTGTGTAAACCCTTGCAGAATAGGGCTTATAATCTTGTACTTGCCGATAAACTTCTTTATTTGTATACGCAATATTTTTCAAAAACGGGACGTGAACCCACGACCTTCGCGGACACGATCATACCACTTTTTCTTAAGTCTTGAGTTTTTGGCTATTTTGCTGCAGCCCAACAAGATGGCATCATTCGGGTAACCTGCTTCTCTTAATCTTTTAGCCTGTTCGTTGAAGCTCTGATCAGTCAAATGGTCACAAGATTTGGACAAAGCAGAAAACAACGATGTGACAACAATTCCTGTTTTTACTATGTTAGAATGATGTGACATGTAGTTCAACAACGGCTTGCCGGCCCTTGGCAAGTATTCCCAGCAAATATGTCTTGTATGAACTTCCAGGCTCAAATCTAAAAACTGCAGCTTGTTATCGGCCGTAACCTCTGTGGTGAATTGCAGACCATGAGCATTTTCTTTAAACGCTTTCAGAACATCACTCAACTGTCTAGGAAAATTAGTTTTATCAACAAAGATTAAGAAAATGTCAACGTAACGGAAAATCCGCGACGCCATCCCGGCCAAGTTTGCTTGAATACTCCGATCTACGAAAGATAAAAAGATGTCACTTAACACCGGTGCCACCCTGGAACCAATGCAAACACCCGCTTTTTGCGTGAAAAGCTTACCTTCCCATTCAATGAATGTAGCCTTTACATAAAATGATAGTAATTCATGGAAGCTAGCTACTGATATGCCACAAGCCCTTATAGATTCTTCATCGTTGTCTGCTGTGATGCATCTTTCCACCGCACTCATCATTTTATTGGGAGGGAGAGAGTAAAAGAAATCATCCACGTCTACACTAAATACATTACAGGGCCCTGGATTATCATGCTGAAGAAATTTTACGATGCTCTCAGAGCTGTGAGCCCTAAAAGTGTCAGTAATAACCAGCGAAGCCAAATGCTTCGGTAGGTATTCGGAGACTTCACATTGCCAAGTACCCTTCTCCGTCACAATCGCGCGAGATGACAAGTCAGCCTTATGAGTATTGACTGAGAAAAAGACTTAAACAAATGCCTTTCGCTCTTTTCACTCCTGCTCTGAGTCGGTCAAGGTTCGGTTCTTCAATTAAACGCAGGGCCGAGTTTTTTTTTGCTCCGATTTATCCTGGGTCGGAACAAAGTTCTTCTGGACAGCTAGCATCGCCTTAGCCGAGAACATTGTTTCAGGCACCGAGAAATCATGTAATATGTAGGGCTCGTTGGCATGAGAATGGCTGGAATGAGACGGAGCTGCCGCAGTAGGCGTTGTCCTGTTTCCGTGCGACTCAGGCGGTCTAATTGGTTGGTGCGTTGAGCCTCTACTAATTCGATCACGGCATTGTGGGTACCAGTGGCCAGGAGACGTTTCGTGCTAACCGTCCGTGGAAGACGTAGGGTGGAGGTGACAGTCGTGCGTATTAGGATGTCTGCCTGATGTGTTTGGCGCTGAGTGAGTATGTGGTGTGGGAGGTGGTGTCTAATGCGGATATTAATGCATTGTTCACATTGGGGCTCTCGCGTTCAGACAACCGATGATTGCGTGCGGCCACGCGCCTTATTAGTGCAGCGACCTGTTTGGTCTGTCTTTGCAAGATGTGAAGGGTGGCGGTTGCATCGAGTGTATTGTTAATGAGAATGCCGAGAATCATCACCCGAGACACAATGGGCACTGGATTCCCGTACATGTCCAGCTCAATGGGGGGGGAGCTACTGGGGAGGGGTTTCAGCTGCAATAGTTCCATTTTAGTTGGACAGCGATGGAAGCCTGTGTTTGCTAAATGGGCGGTGGTGATGTCTATGGCAGATTGCAAGATATCCTAGGCTGTTCCAAGGGATCCTCCCGTTGTCCAGAGGGTTATATCATCTGCGTATATGGCTGTGTGGAGCCCTGGGATAGCAGCAAGGGCTTTGGCCAGTGGCGTTAGGGCAATGTTAAAGTAAAGGTGATAGGACCGCCCCTTGCGGGATTCCCCGTTTAGGCAGGGAGAAAGGCTGGAAGGCGATATCCCCAAGTTCTGTAGTTTTGCGTACTTTAGGGATATTGCCTCCCAGCCTTTCCTTCTTCCTAACTGAGGAACCTCTTAAGCTACATACTCTCCCTCTGCCTGGCGCATCCTCTCCCGCATGGCCTAGATGACCGCAAGACCTGGGAGGACTGGGAGACCCTGCTGCGCTCGGAGTACCTGGCCGTGCAGACCATCGCCACTGGCCGGGCTGCCAGTGTTGTCGACCTTAGGGAGATAAACACTTCAGTGAAGTGGGGCGTGCGGGAACTCAAGGGTGTGCCCCAAATTCCACTTCTACAATGAAGTGTTTCTTTCTCTCTCTATCCCCAAGGAGGAGTTCGGCAGTGTGTCCATGAAGGAAGGGCAGAACATATTGCCATATGCAGGTGCCGCAGCCCGTGGTGGTAGCCCCTACTACGGCACCTCTTGCTTTCTTCTCGCACTTCCTCCTCTATTCCGTCCCTCACGGCGTGGTTCAGGTGTCCACCGAGATGTGAAACAGATACTGCGCTATTTCTTTTCCTCAAAAAACCAATTTCAAATTTAACTGTAACTTTAAGCTTAAAGGCTTGACGTATTAATCACCGAAAGCTGATTGGATTTAGCGATTGAGAGGTATGGATTGGAAGGCCCGTTTTCACGCTTCACAGTCGAATGCCTGGTTGGACGTCTATACGCTCACGTGCATACCTGGCCTTCTTCCACTCGCGGCCCTCGCGTTCGTCGCGTTTAACGCGTTCCCGGCGCACTGCACAGGCGCCAGGGCCCGCTTGCACGAAGCAAACAGTCGAGTTCCCAGTGTTGTCTTATTTGCAATTTAGGCCTTTCGTTGGCACTGGGGAAAGGCGCATCACTGGCTCAGTGGAAAGACGCCTCAATAGCGATGTGAGGTGGCGGTGGTGTCCGCCAGTTATGTGCCTTTCCTACTCTCAGAACCGACGAAGGATTTACACCGTTGTTTTGCAGGAATGGAAAGGCTCAGAACTGGCTCCCTGGGTCGGAGAACATATCGGTATCACTTTGAGGAAGATGGCGTATAGTGTTCAACTAACGTGTTACGCGTAACCCATTACCCGGCTGCTGTTGTGTGTACGCCCTAAATTGATTCCCCTAAATGGCTTGTACAACGCTATTACAGCCTGCGTTGTAAAACACTGTGTAGAAACGGGACACAAGTGGCGACACCTCTCGTCACCCCGGGCGGTCACTTGTTTCTTTACGAGCTGCATTTTCATGACGTTCTCGAATCATGAACCAACCCAGCTTCGCACGTGTTGACGGGTTCTATACATTTTCACAAGGGGTAATTTCCCGTCCGTGATGCAGCCTCTTTCAAGTCTAGAGGAGAAAACTGGGTCTTATCCTCTCCATCCGGAGCGTCACAGTTCTTTGCTGCACTAGGAACTATGTACAGCGTGGCATCTTGGTTCCCCGTAACGATTGCGCAGATGTTAAAACAACTCTTACCGCTTTCAGCAAGTGTTGAGTTAACCGAAACCTTTGCACTTTACTTAAGAGGTCCCTGTACATTCTCGCTGTGACATACCTCATACCCGATATCGGATGCCGCTTGATAGAGTAGGCCTTTTTAACCCCGTGGCTCCGCCAGCTGTTTGGCCTTAGTTGCCCTTGGGCAAAAAAAATGAAATCGCCGTCGCTGCTACGCAAAGAGAAATCGTCGAAGAATTCACGCAGTGATTCTGACTATAGAAGGAGTGGTTAGGATCCGACACCTCGTTACCTGCGTCGCCAAGCGTGTGTCTGCTTAAAGTGTGAGACGGGCCCCCTGAGGAAACGACTGCTGAACTCCTTCGAGTCTCTGTCCTTGTTACAGGCGAGAACCCCAATTACGCTCTCCTCTTGACAACCGGCACTCTTTTCAGCTGAGGCTATCAAGTTGAAGCGCGCAAATCGGTGCAACAAAGGCCATTGGTATGATCTAATCAATAGAAAGGATCAAATGAACAGCTAACCGGTAAGAACTGCTTAGTGATATCGTACTCTTCATGTACGAGACCTAGACCTAAGGTTGAGACCAAGTGCAATGATCTAAATCATCGCTGTCTTCCTCACCACCCCAAATGTGTCCACTGCAGAACAAATGACTCTCCGACTGATGCCGACTATCCTGAGCCAGCGGCGGCTACCGTGCCCGTCAAACTTAATAATATCCGCCCCTCCACCTCCGTCTGCACGTTTGTCTTACACTGGAATGCGACCATCAGTTATCTCCCCACTGTGTTGTTATATGCCCACGACAATTTATTCTTGATTTCTTGTAGGATGTCGCTACCTCGTCTACGTTCTCTGACGTCCTCTACTGTCTTCCTTTTTCTTAACGTTACCTCTGTCACCTTCCTTTGCATAGCTCGCTGCACTGCCCTGGATTTTATTTCAAACCTTTCCGATAACTTCCACGTTTCTGCCACATATATATGGGAGTGCTACAGGAGCCAGAGTATGCCTGTTACATGCATTACACTTGAGGGATACTGCACTGCTGTCCTAAAATACAGAGCGCCAATCTGATACCTTTTTCATACATCTGTATTACTACAACCTTTAATAATAGAAGTAATATTGGAGACCTGCGACCGACATAACAGCTCTCCGCTGAAGACAGCGTCAGTGTTGTCAGCGGTTTGGCGGGCGTGCCCCAGAACCGCTATACCTTTGTAGATTGGTCACCTTTCTGCTGCGTAGAGGTAGGTAAGTAAAAAATTTATTGATGAACGAAGTAATGGAAGGCGTTAGGGGAGGTTTGGTTGGTGTGGTAGCCGGTTAGGCGAAAAGGTGGCTGTCGAACTCCGTTATCAAGTGTGCCAACGTCGCGCCATCGCCGGGGTCGTTCAAAACATAAAGAGGGGAGGAAAGGCGCCGCGACAGTCTCAATCTGAACGGCTGGCACAAGGATGGAGGATGGAGTGGAAAAAAAATTGGAGGCGACATAAACACCGCCTCGAGGGTATGACGCGATAGCGTAACGGGTTAGCTTCAATACACGCAGAAGGTCATTCCCTACTTAACATTCACAGATACCTGGGAGTCCTCATACCAGTACTGAGTGATGCGTTACTGCCCGGCATTCGTAGGTGCTCTCAGCGGTGGGCCTTGAGCGGCCCCGGTTGCTCTTCCCGAGCGACCAGTCATTCACTTAAAGAGCTCTGAAAGGCGCTCTCAATAAAGTTGCGGTATGTCTGAGTCGATAAAGGACGCCGCTTCACAAATATCCTCCAGGAGAAATTTTTCAAATGCGTTTTGCGGAAGTGCACCGACTCCTGTCACGTACTCCTATCATGCGCGGCGCATCATCCCACTGAGTAAAGCTGAGATTTGGGCGAGTTGGTAAGCATTCATGGTGGGTGAACAGCGCGACAAAGGCGGGACAAAGTCAAGACAAGCGCTGACTAGCAATTGAGTGCTTTATGCGGACAAGTTTCACAGGCACAACCAACAAAGAAGGTCGATTGCAGGTACGACATGTGTCGCCCTCCGTTGACTGCAAAGAAAATGTTGTAAACCAGATACCCTTCAAGTGCGGTGCTGCCTATGTTGGGAAAACAGGTAGATGCCTGAATAAGAGGTTAATGGAGCCTTAATGCGCAAGAAAAAATGACCCTCTCTGCCATGTTGCCGCTCATTGCGCTAGGTGCAAGTGCAAACAAGAAAAAGAACATGAAAGAAAACCAGAAAAAGATGACCCGGCTCCTGGGACAAAGTTTCTCGCCTCTGCGAGGTTTGCAGCTCTCGAATACAGACCAGTGGGAGGCCGCAATGCTAAGTTCCGACTCGGACACACAGGTCCGGGTTGGGACAAGAGCTCTGGAAGTCGCCGAACGCCACGGTCTCATGGCCACCTGATGGCGCTATAACCCCACCCCAACTGCTACCTTGGTCGACGGCAATAAAGTTTATCCTCCTTATTCTTCAGTGCAAAAAATGCAAATGCGAACCGCTGTGCAAGAATACAGCAGTGCTGTTCTATCATAAGAACAAGGTGACGCGCGAAATTGTGGAATCATATCACATCCATAATCTTGGAGAAAAGTGCATCAGCAATCCTTCTCTCACTTTAAGTGCCAACGAAATTCAATATCTTGACTTGCACGTGTCATAGGTTGTTTACCCTTTTGCAGTTGTTTTCTGTTTTTATATTTTATTGTTTGCGTTCACTATATATTAACATTTCTCGTTCTTAAATAAACTTAGTTGCTAGTCAGCGCTTGTCTTGCCTTTGTCCCGCCTTTGTTGTGCGCAGCATTCCTCATTTATTTCCATATTCTGTATTTGCACAGATTGTATATTATTTCCTACCCCTAAATTTTCTTACTATCGCGCCCCCTCTCTTTCTCTCTCCCTGTCCTCTCCCTGTGCTTTTATTCTCGCTAGTCGCAGCTCAGGTTTCGATGGCCGATGCTGCGACTAGCAACATATTTTTCTTTCATTGTTATTTTATTAATCAATAACCACTAACATCAACTTTTGTGGACGCTGAGTTAGTTGTAGTTAAAATATGAAATGAAAACTAGTTTTGAAGCGAAAAGCTTCACTACGCCAGCTTTTCGAGCCGTCAGCGGTGCTGCAAGTTTGACCCACTGATCTCCACTGTGTATTTCAGTGCAAAATGTCGCATCTTTCTCCCTTCCGTCCTCTGTTATTCGCGTTTTTTTCGTGTAATTTACTGCAATATCTGAGGGATAAGCCAGCTCAACGCGAGGAATGTGAGCATTGTTTGGGGAACCCTGTGACTTCAGAGGAACCGATGAAAACAGGCATGCAGGTCTCACCCTGCCGCGGCAAAGGAGTTCGTGCATAAAACACCCTGTTCTTATCTGGTTCTTGTCTTCCGAGCGCAATTAGGAGAAGCGGTGGAATGACGATGAGCCTAGGTCATCTTAAAACTGAATTTTCGTGTAGCAAAGAAAAGGCGAAAGATGGCGCGGAAATCCTGACACTCGAAAATCCACTCGTTTTACTTTGTACTAAAACTCTGAAAGCCCGTTTCCTTCTAATGATCCCGAAATCACGCTATTATCAAGCTCCAAATCGAGTGCGGGCGACCCACCACTCTTAAGGCTGCATTCAGGAAATACATACTAGCCCTGAAAGCCGACGCTATAGTTGTGCGAGCGATAAAAATTGCTTCATATTGCAAACGCCTCTTCGTTCCGACTCAGCTTGCCGGCGGCAGCGCCCGGTTGGACCGGAACAGCGCATGCTGTCATTGCCGCCTGCACCAAAAGCCCCTCCATAGCGCGTCTCTGTGAGTGTCATGGAGGGGCCTAGCCCATGCCCAGCCCGCTCGCACGCAATCTTCCTCCTGTCCTGCACTCCGCAGCTTGCTGCTTGCTGTCGCTGCGCACCCGCCGCGGTGGCTCAGTGGTTAGAGCACTCGGCTACGGATCCGGAGTACCCGGGTTGGAACCCGACTGCGGCGGCTGCGTTTCGATGGAGGCGAAACGCTCAGGCGCCCGTGTGGGACCAACCATGCCGCCGGTGGGATCCGAACCCACGACCTCCGAATATCGCGTCCGGTGCTCTTACCTACTGAGCTACGGCGACGGCTGTCCAATCTGTTGCTCTCGTGGGTATTTATGTTTACTGCGTGTGAGCGAGCCTTGAGAGTGTTCACCAGCGCCACCCTCGACCATAGCGGCGGATGTAGCACGTCCTGTAATACCGCGAGCGTGACGTAGAACGTCATCTAACGGAGAGGGCGGAAACTGTGCGAGAGCCCTCTTATGCTACCTATGGCATCAAGACTGCCAGAACCGAGACCCTCGTTAAGCTATTAGCAGACAAGTTAAAGGAAATGAGGGGCCCGTTTGACAAATTTATGAAGGGAGCCAACAGTCACCGAAACCAAGGTGCATAGGGGAACGTCAATTTTATTATTATTATTTTTTAATGTGTTATGCTTATCAGTGGGAGAATAATACTTAGATTAATAAATTGCTTAAAGAAAATTACTTATAAAGCAGCAGAAAAAACAACCATGCCGCCGGTGGGATCCGAACCCACGACCTCCGAATATATATATATATATATATATATATATATATATATATATATATATATATATATATATATATATATATATATATATATGTATATATATATATATATATATATATATATATATATATATATATATATATATATATATATATATAATGTCACTTGCTGCGCATGGGCTCTGAGGAATAAAGAAGACGTGCGGCGGCTGGAAGTAGAAGAGAAAGTCAAGTATCCTGCCGCCGGCGCACCAGGCTCCTCTCGACCTGCCTTGTAAATATTATTTGTAAATAGAACCTGTAACAGTGTGGTGGAGGTGCTGGGTACGGGAAGCTGGAATCGGCGGTGGTTGGTCGCGACCAAAGTCAAACACGTCCGCATGCTTCATAAGAACGGCCACTAGTACCTGGCGGTCGCTAGTGGGTAGGGATTTGTTGACCATGGCTAGGAATTGAGAGTCGCTCAGATCGCGGCGTCTAGTTGGACGAGACACGTTGTCAGTGATCGCGGCAACTGGTACAGAAAAACGTTCTTCAAAGCCAGCAAGTTTTAAACCACATGGCAATACTGCAGGTTCGTTGGAATGATTGACAGTCCAAAGAGTGGCATGGCCCTTGGTCACATGGACGACGCTGCGGGGTACTAGCACACATTTCTTTGCACAGTTAAGGGAACAAGGTTCCACCACAGCATCGAAGGCATCAGAAATCGTGCTCGAGGACACAACGGGAACGAATATGGCAGACATTGCTGGAACGACGGTATCTTCAGAGACAGAAAACACTTGGGCAACCACTGGCGAGTCTTCTATGAGAGCTGACCGAAGGCCAGGACTTAACAATATGCCACCACTGCGGAAGTCGAGAGTAGCGCCGCACTGGTGCAAAAAGTCATTACCGAGGATGATGTCATGCGTAGAACGAGGGAGCACCGTGAATTCAGTTCGGAACATGTGGCCAGCGATCACTACATTCACAAAACAAATACCAATCGGAACCAATGATTCTCCCCCTACACCCCGGAATATAACAGCACGATCCCAAGCGAACATTATTTTACGACCTAGACGGTTCTTGAAAGTTGAACTCATCACTGACACCGTGGCACCAGTGTCCACTAAGGCCATGACGCAAATACCGTCCACTAAAACTTCAAGGCGGTTCCTTAACATAACAATGGGCAAAGGAATTGGCACTATCGATGATCCGGCGACCGCACCTCCATCGGCCGCACACGCTAGTTTCCCGGGGACGGTGGGGAACGACGTTGGGGGGAAGGCGAGCGGCGAGAGCGGTGCGGAGGTGGAGTCAGACTTCGGTCAGAGGCAGGGGACTCGTTCCGTGGTGGCGCGTAACTGGATGGGCGCTGAGACGATGTGAAGACACGGTCATGAACAGGCACATTGAAACTCAGGCGAGGGTTCGACCATTGGCGCTGGGAGCGGGTAAACTGGCCCCGGCGACGGCAGAATCTAGAGATGTGACCGATCATACCACAGCGGTAACAAAGTGGTGGGTCGGGGGGGCACTCGGGATAACACTCCTCGTAGCCAGTGTCGAAACGACCATCGTACTCCGGCTGCCGCAGGTGGCGTTGCGGATGAGCTGGCGCCCTGGGGCCGGGGCGGTGGATCCGGGGAGCGTCGCTGTAATCAATGCGAGTAGCACTGGTAGGGGCCTGGGCAGACAAACTCCAAGGGGAGGAGCGGTAGGCGGGAGCCGCCTGCAGAGAACAGCTCCCATACGGGACCTCACTGCGGAGCGCAAGATCTTGATGCCGGGAGAGTTCGTCACGCACGATTTGACGAATGACGTCAGGGAGAGTCGCCGCATTCACAGGCTCGTGGAAATCCACGCTGGCGACGGTGGTGACGTTAGGCAGGCGACCGAACTTGGGAGTAATTCGACGCAGTTTTAGAGCTTCAAAGGTGCGGCAGTGCTTGATGATATCCGTGGGCGAGTCTAAATTTTCTTTACTAATAAGAAAGCTGTAGATGTCCTCTGCGATGCCCTTGAGGAGATGACCAACGCGATCTTCGTCGGACATACTGGGATTAACGACTTTGCACAGCTTCAAGACCTCTTCTATGTAAGTCGTGCAGGTCTCTCCAGGCACTTGCGCTCTCTGAAGCAAAGACTGCTCAGCGCATTTTCGTTTGGCAACAGTATCCCCGAAGCAGCTGCGGAGCTCTTCCATGAAGCGGTCCCAACTTGTTATTGATGCCTCATGGTTTTCGAACCAAGTTAGCGCGGTGCCATCGAGAAAGAAGACGACATTGGCCAGCTGAAGAGTGGCATCCCAGCCGTTGTATTTGCTCACCCGCTTGTAATTGGTGAGCCAATCATCCACGTCTTCGCCAGCCTTCCCGGAAAACGTCCGCGGCTCACGGTAGTGCTGCCAAGCGGGCGTTGCGGCGCCGGTCGGACGTGCGTCGGCTTCCTTGGGCATTTGCACGGGCAACGGTGGCAATCCGGCGATTCTTCGGCTGCAGCGGTTGCGAGAGGGGTCCGTGGTGATCGACCCAGCACCTGCACCACACTGTTGTAAATAGAACCTGTAACAATATATATATATATATATATATATATATATATATATATATAATATATATATATATATATATATATATATATATATATATATATATATGGGCGTGTTCAGATAAGAACGGTAATCGAGGTCTCGAGATCCAACGACCATTTTTTTGTTTTCAATTAAATTTTTATATGTGATGGCCAGATGTGTCCACACAAAGGAATGAACTTTAGTTTTGCAAGGAACTTCTCGGAAAAAAATCGTATGTCACAAGAGGTGGAGAATGTCGTTTTTGCCACTTCTCAAAATTGCGAGTTTGGAGCATCACTGCATGCACAATAAATTGTTTCCGCGCATAAGTATTTTTTCAGTACTTCAATACAACTTTTACTATACGAAGAAATAAAAAAAACGTTTTCTTGCTGTGTCAATCTTTAGAGTAAAAAATCGCAAACTTCGCTTCCGAAGCTGTGCGGTGCCAAAAAGACACTTTTGAGGGCAACCTTACGGCAAGATGCGCAAAGATCTTCCGACTGAATCTTTTTCTCTGTATTTTTCAGCTACTTTTAATCACTTCAGGCAAGTTTTGTAGCTCTACACTTGACCTACATTTTTCAATATGGCCTCAAAATTGGCAGAAGTTCAAAAACGTGAAAAAAGTAACTGACTTGAATTTAAAAAAAAAACATCATCGATATTTATTAAAATTTGCACTAATAATACTCAATACATCATAATTTTGAGGCATTAAAAAGTATTGCAATATATTGTTTTAAAGTATGAAAATAAATACAAAACTGATTTCATGTTTTTGTTACCTAGAATTGATTATTACTGCCTCTTAGAAATAGTAACTGTCAAAAATTTGATTTAGCACTCACTGAACGTGGTTACATTTCATTTGCCGCAATATGCGAACCATCCTGAATGTTTGTACAGCTTCTACTCGCTTCTTAGCGCCGTTCTTAATGCGTCAAAATGGGAATAAATTCGCTATTTCACCTGATGAACTGGCTGCTGGCGGTCAAACGTTGTTTTTTTTTGTATTCTCTAATTTTTCATCGTAAGGTACATTGGTATGTAATCGATTCTTTAAAAATATTAGATCATTTGTCGGTTCTTAGAAAAGTTTTTATATATAAAAATTTATATTAATGTGTTTCTGAAGCCGACGTTTCCGTACCTGTATCTGATTACCTCTGTGTTCAAAGGTTCTACAGGGCAATGTCAGGAGACAGAACGCCGTCTTCTGAGAGGAACAATTTATCTGCAAGATTTTTAATCAGGAGGAGTTTTAATAGGGACGCAATTTACAAATGGAATGCCGCTTTATGTGCAGATTGCAATTCAGAAAATCGTAACATTAAATAAACGGCAGCAGTTGAAGTCGGTATGCGCACAGTATGTTGTCCAGCCCGAAGCACAAACCAGATCACAGTCTCTTCCATTCCGAAGCAGCGGTGGAGGCCACGTAGGATGCACTGCCTTCATTTGTTTGAACGTTCTTCCACATATGGAGCGTATGAACTCCAGGCACTTTCTTTGCCATTTTCCATTCTTCCTTCTTCGTTTCGCGAAAGTCTACAAGCTCCCTCTGTGGGAGCTCCAGAATGGTGATGTTCTTTAGCGTTCCTTGAATTGCGTCTACGAAGCCGCTGGCTGTTTGTATGGCCTCACTTGCAGGCTTCCGCAAGTTGTGGTGTGATGCTCGATGTTTGACAAGCCCACCAACGCCGTCGCAAGCATTTTTGCCGTGTCCAGTGGCCGAAAACATCCATTTCGTCTCTTGACAATCACTGCGTTGTAGCTCATGAAACTGATATTTATTCTTGAAGTGAGCGGGAGCCCCGTCGCTCACATATGTTATCTTGGTGTAGATTGGCGCGTTGTCTTCGAGGTGTGCTTTGCATGCATGAGCTGAATAATGAGACATATCGTCGGAAATAACGGCGTAGTTCCGAGTCGATTTTCTTGACGTGACAACGCAGGTAAACACGGTCACCTGCTTTTTCTGCCAATGGTACGCTTGTACTGCGTCTGGAAGCACAACTGTCCAGTTTTCGGCGAAATCAAAATGCAAAACAATTGCACCTCTCTTGCAGCTGTATTTTTCTTCATGTATTGATCTTGCTTTCACAGATCTAATATAGTTGTGGGGAATCCATTTCATGGTCATTCTTAGAAATTCTCTCATATATGATGAAGCGGTCAGAGTCTTTTTAACGAGCTCACCGTATTCCCATGAAGCAATCAACTACTCGTCCTTGCTGCTCATTTCAAAATATTCCGAAGTGAAAATGCCATCTTCTGGACAGTGCTCACAATTCCTAAGGAAACACGACGCAGTAGGTTCCTGGCATACGCAGAGACTCTGCATATCTTCGGGAGAAAGCGACCTTCCAGACGCGTTCTGCAGTCCCACGAGGCACAACTGAGAGTTTGCACAGCACACACAAACACACACTTGCCACTGTGGCGAGCATTTAACCCACTCAGGACGCAAGGATATGAATTTTGTGAGGCCAATCTGGGAGGCAGGGTGAGCTTGCTTGTAGAGGCGGAATGCTTCTCGCAAGGACCGCGTCATGAAGCGTTTAGGTATCCATTCTTTCTCTCCCTCCTTTTCGATTCTCACAACGTCCTTCTTGTTCGGAGTCTGTCTAGAGCAACCGAGTTCATCCATGGTGTAATATTCTAAAACAGTGGTAATGTCTTCCTGCTGTAGTTTACATCTTGTATATCTCTCCTGTGTTGACAATACTCCTTCCTCATCCACGATCTTCTTCGATTTTTGGATAACGTACCTTGTTGCCTCTACAATAACGTCCTGCACATATTTCACGGTTGGGTTTCGTGGTCGCAGTGTCAGCAGCTGGCAACGCTCTTGAAAGGACGTACACCTTTTGTAGGCAGCATGTAGGTTGTCCTCCCAACTGCTGCATTGCGCACACTTTTCTTCTGACGCACGCGAAGTCTCTGGGACATTATATGCTGCCTGTATTCCCGATCGTATTTTCGTCACCATAGCTCTTGCCACCTCTTCCTGCTTTCGCTTTGCATAGGAAAGTCAGGCGTTTTTTTAGAGCGCTCGGTGGCTTTAGGGGCGAGATTTCGAAGGTAAGGCTGACACTTGAATTTAAATTTTCTACGATTTCTTCCCCAGGGCGAAATTCTAATGTTTCGGTTGACTCTGCCTGCATATTATCTATGTCTTCCTTGAACCGACGGTAACAATTCTGACAGATAAGTCACTTTCTCGTACTCGGAGAGCTTCTTCGGGAAGTAGGACTTTTTTGAGAGCAGCGACACTGAGCGTCTTTACACTGCGAAGATTACGTCCTTTTTCAATTCTCTGTTTGTGCCTTTTTGAGTAGTAGGCACAAAACGTTCGCCGCGGAAATCTCTTCATGAATGCAAAAGCTCACCGCTTCCGGAGATTATCGCGAGACAGAAGAGCAGGTGACGGATGCAGGGCGCAGAGCTGCTTTTCCAAAAAAATAAGAGATGGACAGATGAATGGATTTTTAACACAGGCTGCCCACCGTCGACACTGATGTTCTTTCGGTCTGGCGTACGATCTGAGACTGAGATACCAAGTATGCTTGTCGAGGGAGCGCTCCAGCGCAGAAAAAACACGTGAGTACAGAAAACGACCCCACCGGGTCTACCAGGCCTGGAAAACGACACACAAAACTCGAGATCCGAACAACATCCGCTCACAAGAGTTATCTCGGTCGAAGGTCGAAGGCTGGGGCACAACTGCCAGGCGTTCGGTGCGTTGCGATGGAAAGATGATAGCGGCGGCTAATGCCTGTTTCACATGCAAGCGAACCGCTCGCGAACTCCGCCGCGGCGGCGAGTACACCCTCTCTCAAGCGGCGGAGAAAGCCCCAGCGGCTGGAGTGGCGAGGTTCGGGCAAGTTGGAAATTTTCGCGGCAGCACCGCATCTCAACCAATGACGGCCCGGCGTTGCCACGCGAGTTTTTACGCCGCACGTACGAAATTTTGTTTAAAGAATAAATTGTATAAAGTACTGTTTAATGCTTAAAACTCAAGAATTATATTTATTTAAAGAAACTGTGAAAAGAATTGACAAAAAATGATTTTATATTACGCTTTTTTGTGTTGCCAGCAACGTTGGTTTTCGCAGCGGTGGGAAACGCGCAGCGGCGATGCATGTGAAACGAAAGCTCGCGAACCGCTTTGCAGCGCCGCGCCGCTGTTCGCTCTGTTCGCCAATTCGCTTGCATGTGAACCGCTCTTAAAGCCTCGGTGCGGCGGCGGCACACATGGTGCTTTGAAATTCAGGGTCGCGCCGGGCGTTATATTGCTATAGGAGCGGCTGCCAAGCGCGGTTCATCCCTGGAGCGGCGGTAGCAGTTAAAGTCACCCTGAGAGTGCGACGGGTGCATTAATTGTTTGCATAAACTACCCCTACACACACGTCACTCCAAAATAACGTGCTGAAATATGCTTACAGTAATTTAGGTCCCCCCGTTGAACAGTACGAAAGCGAATAGGAGCTTTAGACCTTTGATTGTAATAGAGAAAAATGCTTACAAATTACACTTATGAACTCAGCAACTGCAGCGTTTAAAATTTACTTACAAAATGCCAATACTAAAACCAGCTTCTGACGATTGCGCATCCTAAGAGGGAATACTGAACAGTCGTAGGGTTTGAAATCTTGAAGTCCGTTTTGTATTTATTTTCATACTTTAAAACAATATAATGCAATACTTTTTAATGCCTTAAAATTATGAAGTATTGAGTATTATTAGGGCGAATTTTAATAAATATCGATGTTGATGTTTTTTTTTTTAAATTCAAGTCAAAGTTGTCACTTTTTTCACGTTTTTGAACATCTGCCAATTTTGAGGCCATATTGAAAAATATAGGTCAAGTGTAGAGCTACAAAACTTGCCTGAAGTGATTAAAAGTAGCTGAAAAATACAGAGAAAAAGATTCAGTCGGGAGATCTTTACGCATCTTGCCCTAAGGCTGCCCTGAAAAGTGCCTTCTTGGCACCACATAGCTCCGGAAGCGAAGTTTGCGATTTTTTATTCCGAAGATTGACTCAGCAAGAAAATAATGTTTTTATTTTTTCGTATAGTACAAGTTGTAATGAAGTGCCGAAAAAATACTTATGCGCGGAAACAGTATATTGTACATGCAGTGATGCTCCAAACTTGCAACTTTGCGAAGTGGCAAAATCGACATTCTCCACCTCTTGTGACATACGATTTTTTTCCGAGAAAACTACGAAGTTCCTTGCAAAACTAAGGTTCATTCCTTTGTGTGGACACATTTACCCATCACATATAAAAATTTAATTGAAAACAAAAAATGGTCATTGGACCTCGATTACCGTTCTCATCTGAACATGCCCATATATATTTCTTATTTTCTTGAGTCATGTGCATTGTCGAACGAAAATGTGATTCCACTAACCCTAGGAAGTTTGCTTAAAAAATCATGGTAGTTTGATGCTCAAATTTCCAACCATTGCGGCACTCTTTACGAAATTGTGTACGTGTGTGTAAAAAAACAGTAATGATCGGTGTTTTGCAATGGAAAACTAACGAATTAGTGTTATTGAAGTCTGGATTACATGACAAGATTTATTTATAGGAAAAAAAATATTGCTTTGGATAGAAATGAGGCACGGTTCAGTGCTACTGAACGCAATGAGTCGGACATCACCGCATTTCATTACAGCGGTAGCGATCGACGGATTGTAGAAAGCATGCATTCGTGTCTTCGGAGTAGTTGACTGTTCAGCTGTGGGACGAGAAGTTGCCGTTCGGTTACCGAATGTGATTAAGATGTGCGCACTGTTGTGAAAAACCATAGGAGAATTTTCATTCTGTCGATTGAATGCCGCCGTGCACAACAACGAAAAAAAAACTCAGAAGGCTTTCCTCTGACTGACCATGCGACTTTAATGTGCACTTTGCGCTGGAAGTTTAGAAACCAGGCAAGCTGCACAAAATGAGAGAACGCTTTTTACACATCATCTCTCATGTAAGGCAGCAAATAAAGTATTTTTCGGTTATTTGTTTTTAAAGTAGTTTCATGCGACTAATTTTTGTTCCCCAGCGAAGATTCTGAAAAAGCTAAATACCTTATCTTCGTAGCCGTGTAACTGCGCTCATGTGGAGACCAATGACTAATTGCTCTCTCGCTGTTATTTCGCGTTTTTCTTTTTTTTTCACGGGCTTCACATTTTTATCTGACACTTATTGTAGGATTAGTCATACGCAGATTCGCTCGTTGTCTTCCACACTGCGTGCCGTACCCAAGGTGATTTCCTTTTCTTCATTTCAACCAGAATAGCGATAACTCGGGTTTGTTCCCCAATTCACACCGCTTCGTTTCTGTGCCTCACATCACCCCTATCACGTCCTTTTTTATTATCTCTGCGCTGTCCTGAACTCAATTGCAAGCGTTTTTTTTTCTTGCTAACGTAAACACCGGCAAGGTACAACTTACTTTTCTCTATAGAAATATTAGAGATGGTTACTGTTAATTTTGCTTTGAAGGAGGGGACGGCTGCTCATGGCATAAGTGCCTGCCAAATGCGCTCCAACGCCTTTTCATTCATACCCAGTTTCATTGTTGGCGAGGTTACACTCACAGGAACTGGAGACCTCGCCCCGCATGATCTTATACAATATTTTTCTGCTTGTTTAAATTTCTCTCGCCTCATTTCTTAAAAAAAAAATCCGAGCGAGCTTTTTCTGCACAACGACTTTACTGAAATTTCAATGCATTATGCACTCTGTTCCTGCTATAACCTAATTTGAAACGAAACATTATGAAATTAAACGAGTGTTTCTGCAACCACGGAACTTTTTACTTGTCTTATCTCATGCAGCAGCTTCCGGAATTATAAAAGATAATGACTATACCCCCCCCCCCCCACACACACACGCACACGAACACATGTGCCCTCACCTGCACATGCGCACATGCAAGTTGCTTCCCCAAAGATGACCAGTTTGCAGCCTGGGAAAAAGCAGCGCAAAAGAAGCCAAAGGAGCGGAAACATTAGCGCTGACTCCCCCCCCCCCCCCCCCCCCGCCTCATCGACGGATCATCGATACTGAAGTGACCAAATACTCCTTGTGCGGAAAAGCCCATTATGGCCCATTTTCTCAGAACTGCCTGTTGAAGTCCATAGTGAAGGGATTTGAAGGCGCATGCTCCTATCCCAAGTCATCCACCCCGGGAAGCCGAGTACCAGGCCAGGCGACGACTTCCACCCATGCTTGTCTCTTGCGCTGCTTTTCCCCATTGCTGTAAATGAACCGACTCAACATGACTTCAGGATTTTTAAAAAGCGGATGAACCCTCACGTAATATGTAGTATCTGCTACAGCGATAGTGTGATAACTCTTTCGAAGACATTCCTTTTGGATGATGGTCTTCGCAGATTCTAGGGCTGGTCATTTACCGGATGTTACAAGGAAGACTTTGAGTAATTTTCAAAAATAGGATTTTTGAGACAAAAATAGGGATTTTTAGGTTTTTTATCAGCAGTTTTGGCGGACGCCAAAAAACCGGTGAATCATCTTAACTAGATCTTAGCTGTGGCTAGACAAAATTTGGCTTTCTCGACTAGTTACGTACATACACTGGAGCGGTTGCTTTGCCTACATGCTTTCGAAAGCGCATCAATTTTTGCATGATGCAGCCAAATTTTGTCGAGCCACAGCTACGAGGGTATTCGTGTTTTCGGAATTACAAAAACTGATATGGCCGTTACTAACTGCCGGCTACACATCTCTAATTACAAGTAGACGGTGTCGAGACCGGCACAGCGCCGGTCTCGACGCCATGAGTATGCTTCGTCAAGTGGCGTCCGCATGCAGTGCATCATAGTGTGGCATCGTTTGTCACGCACTGGGGTCAGAGGATCTCTTTGCTTTTGCTGAAGACAGTACATTGTGGACGACAGGTCTGCTCATGTTTAGGACTTGAAGCTCGAGAAATTCTTCCCAAAGAACAGATGCTAGCCGCAGTGTTTATTGGAGTACTCTTCGATGTTCCTTTTATTTATATTCTTTTGTTCTTACACTGCATTGTATTCTCCACTCTTGCTATAGCCCCACCGGCGCTGCAGTATGTCAAAATAAATAATAAACTATCGCACTCATGTACGTACCATTATCATATCCAAGTATGCGGATAACGGTATAGAGTGGTTTATAGGACTGTGAATAGCGCAACAAGTGACGGCGACTAAAATTAGTGTTGTGAGTTTAAGGGAAACGAAAAGACCACCCTGGACAGGATAGCAGAAGTGGTTGGTAGCATGGCTGAAATTAAGAGGAGGCGTTTTGTACCGAAAAAAAGTTAACGTCGACCAAATCCTTGGGTCAACCGATGACGCACGCTTCGGCTTCCCTACGGAATCCTTGTTCACTGAAAAGCAAACGTCTGTCATCTATTGAACCAAACATCTGGTCGACATTAACCTTTTTCGGCACAAAATAAACTTATTCCCCGACCAGATCAGATTTCGTCGTACCTTAGATTTCATTAACAGGAGTCAGGTTTTGGTTTTAATAACCGTCCCAGTCAGGTTTAAGCCTCCTTTTAAAGCCCATTGTTGTGACCAATTATAGAAAATTTGATCTCTCAGATGACCATGGGGACAACACTCCATGCGTGTTCACATGCCCTTCCTGAAGTACCGTCAGTAGTGTCACTGTCGTTAGTCTCGAGAGCGATGCCGAATTGGGCATGAAAGTTTACTCAGTGGTTTTCTCTTTCACTGTAATTTTCTCACTTATAAATATAAGAATTAATTATGACCGGCAAGAGCTAACATGCAAAACGCCACACTTTTAGACTGTGAAAGAATTCCGCCTACTCACTCCAATGCATTTCGCTGGCACACTCAATGTATGATATTGAGCGAGTATATTTATATTGTCAGTTTGTTTTGAGGGGTGCAGTCATCGATTTTGCGGCGTGGTTTCCACTAAACCAACCCAGTGGTGAGACTATAGCAAAATCATCCCCTGTACGCTGAACGCGCCCACAGATAAGTCCCTCAACGCAATGACCCTTCAGTAACAGCGACCGGGTGAACAACCTTCTCCTCGAGCGGACCAGGGAAAGTGGCATTCTGTTGTAGTACCTGGATGAGCCGTTACAATATGCATTCTGCAATACCCACACCAAACTGCAAAGAGAGGCGGCCGATCTCAAGGCTTTGTCTTCCCTTGACAGCTTGCGGATGAGAGTGCTTGACGGAAAAATCTCCCAGAGCTTTCGCCCTAACCCTGTGTGAAAAAAAAGTGATATTGACAGCTGCACCACGCCCATTATAATCGCGTGGCACAGGGGGCCGATCTCAAGGCTTTGTCTTCCCTTGACAGCTTGCGGATGAGAGTGCTTGACGGAAAAATCTCCCAGAACTTTCGCCCTAACCCTGTGTGAAAAAAAAGTGATATTGACAGCTGCACCACGCCCATTATAATCGCGTGGCACAGGGGGCGCGTTCCGAAAGGTGCCCACTCCCTGTTGCGCCTAGATCAGATTAGATTTCTGATTGGCGAGCATATGAACGGGAAAATTCTTAATTACAACAAACTACACCTATGTCGACGCTCTTTACTCCTGAGAAAGGTTTCCGACCTCGCAGCGCAGTGCCAGTGTGGCAAAAGATGCGAAGATTCGCTCTTCTCCAGCCGGCCGGCAGTGGACAGCTTTTATGTCACAGGAGGGCGGAATGACTATAAGGAGCATGCACCGACGTCGCAGTGGCTGCCAGTTTGTGGGGCTTGAAGTGCGCCGAAAGGCTGCAGGCATATCTAATCGGCTTGTTGCCACCTGCTCCGGCTTGCACCAATGAAGCTGCGCGCCGGTCCCTGCTGACGAGTTGAAGAGGAAGTTTTACGGATGGGGGGTTGAGAATAGGTACTCCTAATTTCTTTGAAAAAAAGACACTTGTGATATAGTTTTTCGAGTAAATGTTCTCATTTATCGGTTCAGCACTTCGGACGACAACGTTTCAAGAGCCTCTCAAGCAGTACATGTGATACACGGAACAAATGCCGGGTTGTTTCTTGAAGGGAGAGACCTCATGCGAAGGGAGTGGTGGGGAATCGTAGGAGAGGGCAGCAGGCTGAACCCAAACGCAGAAGTATTTGTATGTTCAATATCGAGTTTGACACTGCAGTTATTTTCCACTACAATTCTGTACAGTTTAGGACTCAGGCAGGTACTGAGCTGTCTTATGGAATTAATTGTCCCGAAGCAGCACATGGGCTATGAGGCACTCCGTACTGGACAGCCTCGGATTAATAACGGCCCCCTGCGGTTTTTTAACGGGCACTGACCACGCACAGCACAGTAGTCTTCACATTTTGCCTCTTAAGCGGTCATTCGAGCGTGTTTAAAACTCGATAAATACGCGGTTCAGTTGATACACATATCCCGCCTTATGTCTAGCTGCGCACGAAGCGATTTCCAGGCAATATGCGAAATGCGCTCATTCATTGTAATTAGTTTGTGTATGCTGTATGAGGCCGCCACTTAATTCGCTCCACACAATTTCCTGGCATTGAAATGACGGATGCAACAAGCCTCAACCAACACGGACCAAACTCTCAAAGTTGTTAGAAACTGGATGGGGAGATTTTTTTTATTTTGGCTAACGTGCGCTGGACCACCGCCATACCCGGATGCACATGCGTGATTTTGTCACGA
>JARKHS020013373.1:0-20874 GCA_030143305.2 Amblyomma americanum | reverse complement strand
TAGATTGGACAGCCGTCGCCGTAGCTCAGTTGGTAAGAGCACCGGACGCGATATTCGGAGGTCGTGGGTTCGGATCCCACCGGCGGCATGGTTGGTTTTTCTGCTGCTGTATAAGTAATTTTCTTTAAACCGATTGATTGGCACTACAAATAAAAACAAATTAAAAACATTACCCTATGCACCTTGGTTTCGGTGACTGTTGGCTTCCTTTATATATATATATATATATATATATATATATATATATATATATATATATATATATATATATATATATATATATATATAGGCATGTTCAGATGAGAACGGTGATCGTGGTCCCATGACCATTTTTTGTTTTCAATTAAATTTTTATATGTGATGGGTAAATGTGTCCACACAAAGGAATGAACCTTAGTTTTGCAAGGAACTTCATGGTTTTCTCGGAAAAAAATCGTATGTCACAAAAGGTGGAGAATGTAGTTTTTGCCACTTCTTAAAGTTGCAAGTTTGGAGCATCACTGTATGCACAAAAAATTGTTTCTGCGCATACCTATTTTTTCAGTACTTTATTACAACTTGCACTAAACGAAGAAAATAAAAAACGTTTTCTTGCTGTGTCAGTCTTCTGAGTAAAAAATCGCAAACTTCGCTTCCGGAGCTGTGCGGTGCCAAAAAGGCACTTTTGAGGGCAACCTTACGGCAAGATGCGCAAAGCTCTCCCGACTGAATCTTTTTCTCTGTATTTTTCAGCTACTTTTAATCACTTCAGGCAAGTTTTGTAGCTCTGCACTTGACCTGTATTTTTCAATATGGCCTCAAGATTGGCAGAACTTCAAAAACGTGAAAAAAGTGACTGACTTGAATTTAAAAAAAAACAAAACATCATCGATATTTATTAAAATTTGCACTAATAATACTCAATACTTCATAATTTTAAGGCATTAAAAAAGTATTGCATTATATTGTTTTAAAGTATGAAAATAAATACAAAACTGAGTTCATTTTTTTGTTACCTAGGATTGATTATTACAGCCTCTTAGAAATAGTAACAGTCAGAAATTTGATTTAGCACTCACTGAACGTGGTTACATTTCATTTATCGCAATATGCGAACCATGCTGAATGTTTGTACAGCTTCTACTCGCTTGTTAGCGGCGTTCTTAATGCGTCAAAATGGGAATAAATTCTCTATTTCACCTGATGAACTGGCTGCTGGCGGTCAAACGTTTTTTTTGTATTCTCCAATTTATCATCGTAAGGAACATTGGTATGTAATCGATTTTTTAAAAATATTAGATCATTTGTCGGTTCTTAGAAAAATTTTTATATATAAAAATTTATATTAATGTGTTTCTGAAGCCGACGTTTCCGTACCTGCATCTCTTTCCCTCTGTGTTCAAAGGTTCTACAGGGCAATGTCAGGAGATAGAACGTCGTCTTCTGAGAGGAACAATTTATCTGCAAGATTTTTAAACAGGAGGAGTTTTAATAGGAACGCAATTTACAAATGGGATGCCGCTTTATATGCAGATTGCAATTCAGAAAATCGTAACAAGAAATTAACGGCAGCAGTTGAAGTCGGTATGCGCACAGTATAAGTCCAGCACGAAGCACAAACCAGATCACAGTCTCTTCCATTCCGAAGCAGCGGTGGAGGCCACGTAGGATGCACTGCCTTCATTTGTTTGAACGTACTTCCACATATGGAGCGTCTGAACTCCAGGCACTTTCTTTGCCATTTTCCATTCTTCCTTCTTCGTTTCGCGAAAGACTGCAAGCTTCCTCTGTGGGAGCTCCAGAATGGTGATGTTCTTTGGCGTTCCTTGAATTGCGTCTACGAAGCCGCTGGCTGTTTGTATGGCCTCACTTGCAGGCTTCCGCAAGTTGTGGTGTGATGCTCGATGTTTGACAAGCCCACCAACGCCGTCGCAAGCATTTTTGCCGTGTCCAGTGGCCGAAAACATCCATTTCTTCTCTTGACATTCACCGCGTTGTTGCTCATGAAACTGATATTTATTCTTGAAGTGAGCGGGAGCCCCGTCGCTCACATATGTTATCTTGGTGTAGATTTGCGCGTTGTCTTCGAGGTGTGCTTTGGTTTTCGACAGAGCCAAGCATGCATGAGCTGAATAATGAGACATATCGTCGGAAATAACGGCGTAGTTCCGAGTCGATTTTCTTGACGTGACAACGCAGGTAAACACGGTCACCTGCTTTTTCTGCCAATGGTACGCTTGTACTGCGTCTGGAAGCACAACTGTCCAGTTGTTTTCGGCGAAATCAAAATGCAAAACAATTACACCTCTCTTGCAGCTGTATTTTTCTTCATGTATTGCTCTTGCTTGCACATATCTAATATAGTTGTGGGGAATCCATTTCGTGGTCATTCTTAGAAATTCTCTCATAAATGATGAAGCGGTCAGTCTTCTTAACGAGCTCACCGTATTCCCATGAAGCAATCAACACCTCGTCCTCGCTGCTCATTTCAAAATTTTCCGAAGTGGAAATGCCATCTTGTGGACAGTGCTCACAATTCCTAAGGAAACACGACGCAGTAGGTTCCTGGCATGCGAAGAGGCTCTGCATATCTTCGGGAGAAAGCGACCTTCGGACGCGTTCTGCAGTCCCACTAGGCACAACTGAAAGTTTGCATAGCACACACAAACACACACTTGCCACTGTGGCGAGCATTTCACCCACTTAGGACGCAAGGATATGAATTTTGTGAGGCCAACCTGGGAGGCAGGGTGAGCTTGCTTGTAGAGGCGGAATGCTTCTCGCAAGGACCGCGTCATGAAGCGTTTAGGTATCCATTCTTTCTCTCCCTCCTTTTCGATTCTCACAACATCCTTTTTGTTCGGAGTCTGTCTAGAGCAATCGAGTTCATCTATGGTGTAATATTCTAAAACGATGGTAATGTCTTCCTGTTGTAGTTTACATCTTGTATATCTCTCCTGTGTTTACCATACGCCTTCCTCATCCACCATCTTCTTCGATTTTTGGATAACGTACCTCGTTGCCTCTGGAATAACTTCCTGCACATATTTCACGGTTAGGTTGCGTGGTCGCAGTGTCAGCAGCTGGCAACGCTCTTGAAAGGACGTACACCTATTGTAGGCAGCATGTAGGTTGTCCTCCCAACTGCTGCATTGCGCACACTTTTCTTCTGACGCACGCGAAGTCTCTGGGACACTATATGCTGCCTGTATCCCCGATCGTATTTTCGTCACCATAGCTCTTGCCACCTCTTCCTGCTTTCGCTTTGCATAGGAAAGTCTGAGGCGTTTTTTTAGAGCGCTCGGTGGCTTTAGGGGCGAGATTTCGGAGGTAAGGCTGACACTTGAATTTAAATTTTCTTCGATTTCTTCTCCAGGGCGGAATTCTTCTAATGTTTCGGTTGACTCTGCCTGCATATTATCTATGTCTTCCTTGAACCGACAGTAACAATTCTGACAGATAAGTCACTTTCTCGTACTCGGAGAGCTTCTTCGGGAAGTAGGACTTTTTTTAGAGCAGCGACACTGACTGTCTTTACACTGCGAAAATTACGTCCTTTTTCAATTCTCTATTCGTGCCTTTTTGAGTAGTAGGCACAAAACGTTCACCGCGGAAATCTCTTCATGAATGCAAAAGCTCACCGCTTCCGGAGATTATCGCGAGACAGAAGAGCAGGTGACGGATGCAGGGCGCAGAGCTGCTTTTCCAAAAAAAAAAAGGAGATGGACAGATGAATGGATTTTTAACACAGGCTGCCCACCGTCGACACTGATGTTCTTTCGGTCTGGCGTACGATCTGAGACTGAGATACCAAGTATGCTTGTCGAGGGAGCGCTCCAGCGCAGAGAAAACACGTGAGTATAGAAAACGACCCCACCGGGTCTACCAGGCCTGAAAAACGACACACAAAACTCGAGATCCGAACAACATCCGCTCACAAGGGTTATCTCGGTCTAAGGCTGAGGCATAACTGCTAGGCGTTCGGTGCGTTAAGATGATAGGGGCGGCTAAAGCCTCGGTGCGGTGGCGGCACACATTATGCTGTGAATTTCAGGGTCGCGCCGGGCGTTATATAGCTATAGGAGCGGCTGCCAAGCGCGGTTCATCCCTGGAGCGGCGGTAGCAGTTAAAGTCACCTTGAGAGTGCGACGGGTGCATTAATTGTTTGCATAAACTACCCCTGCACACACGTCACTCCAAAATAACGTGCTGAAATATGCTTACAGTAATTTAGGTCCCACCGTTAGAACAGTACGAAAGCGAATTGGAGCTTTAGACCTTTGATTGTAATAGAGAAAAATGCTTACAAATTACACTTATGAACTCAGCAACTGTAGCGTTTAAAATTTACTTACAAAATGCCAATACTAAAACCAGCTTCTGACGATTGCGCATCCTAAGAGGGAATACTGAGCAGTCGTAGGGATTGAAATTATGAACTCCGTTTTGTATTTATTTTCATACTTTAAAACAATATAATGCAATACTTTTTAATGCCCTAATATTATGAAGTATAGAGTATTATTAGGGCGAATTTTAATAAATATCTATGATGATGTTTTTTTTTAAATTCAAGTCAAAGTTGTCACTTTTTTCACGTTTTTGAACTTCTGCCAATTTTGAGGCCATATTGAAAAATATAGGTCAAGTGTAGAGCTACAAAACTTGCCTGAAGAGATTAGAAGTGGCTGAAAAATACAGAGAAAAAGATTCAGTCGGGAGAGCTTTACGCATCTTGCCGTAAGGTTGCCCTCGAAAGTGCCTTTTTGGCACCGCACAGCTCCGGAAGCGAAGTTTGCGATTTTTTACTCAAAAGATTGACACAGGAAGAAAACGTTTTTTTTATTTCTTCGTATAGTAGAAGTTGTAATGAAGTATTGAAAAAATAGTTATGCGCGGAAACAATTTATTGTGCATGCAGTGATGCTCCAAACTTGCAACTTTGAGAAGTGGCAAAAACGACATTCTCCACCTCTTGTGATATACGATTTTTTCCGAGAAATCTACGAAGTTCCTTGCAAAACTAAGGTTCATTCCTTTGTGTGGACACATTTACCCATCACATATAAAAATATAATTGAAATAAAAAAATGGTCCTGAGACCTCGATTATCGTTCTTATCTGAACATGGCCATATATATATATATATATATATATATATATATATATATATATATATATATATATATATATATATATATATATATATATATATATATATATATATATATATATATATATATATATTGTAGTGTGGTAATCTTCATCGATATAACCACTGACATGCGTCGCGTGCTGCCGCTCTCAAGGACGAAGAAGTTGTTCGCTGCCTTGCTCTTTCGCCACGCCTGACGCTTCGCTGCGAGTCTCCCCTGAGCGGCTGGAATCATCTGGGTTCACCGAATAAACACACCCCTACAATTGGTGCAGGTGCTGCTGGGTACGTTCCCGTCCACCCTGGAACTAAGAAGCCGCACGTTACCCTCTGCTTCCAGCATGCCGGATGACACTGCCACGACATCGTCGCCCCTCCCAACCACCGTGCTGTGTTCTGGAGCTCTACGGCAGCGTTATCCGTGCTTCTTCAGTGGCACAGCCGACCAGGACGTCGACGATTGGTTGGCGGCATATGAGCGCGTCAGTAGCTACAACAGATGGGACGACGCTATCAAGCTAAGCAATGTAATCTTTTATCTGACTGACGTGGCGAACCTCTGGTTTCGCAACCATGAGGCAGACCTGCCATCTTGGTCTGCATTTAAAAAGAATTTTGCAGAAGTGTTCGGCCGCCCTGCAGTTCGCAAGCTCCGGGCAGAACAACGCTTGCGTGAGCGCACTCAGCAAGTCGATGAGTCGTTCACTAGTTATATAGAGGACATCGTGGACCTATGCAAGCGTGTCGATCCGCTAATGACTGAAGCGGATAAGATCGAGAACATCATGAAAGGCATCTCTGACGACGCGTGCCAAATGCTCTGGGTAAAAAATCCTGCCACGGTGAGTGACGTGATCAAGCTTTGCCAGAGCTACGACGTGCTTCGTAAGAAGCGCGCTTCTACCCGGCGGTCCGGTGTTAGAGACGACGCCATCTCTACACTTGCGCTGGGCGGTTCTACCCCATCAGAGGACAGCCCTTTACTTCAGCAAATCAAAGCCTTCGTTCGAGAAGAGGTCGCCCGCCAGCTATCGCTGGTCCCTCAGTTACAGGATAGTGGCCGCCTTGTTCCTGACATGGCTCCGTCTTTGGCCCCTACCATACGGCGTGCCGTTCAAGATCACATCGCTGACGTTCTTCCTCCCAGCTCCATGCTCCCGCCCAGCCCTGTGCTGCCGCCCAGCCCCGTGCCAGCGCAAGTAACGGCACCACTGACTTACGCCCAAGTTGCGGCCAGGCCGCTCATGCCATCAGCATCTCTTTCCTACCAGGCCGCTCCTTCCAACCTTCCTTCGCCTTTGCCTGGGTCTGCATTCCATGTCCCTATTCCAAGGGTACGCCAACGCCCTACGAACCCTTGGCGTACCGCGGACAACCGACCAATCTGCTACTCTTGCGGGCTGCCGGGCCATGTCGCACGCCTTTGCCGCCAACGCCTTCCACCTTCTCGACCTGAACTATGGAACTACTCCTACAATACAGACCAGCCCTCGCCGAGAAATCCGCCCAGTTCCGAATTTGTATCTCGTGACAATCAAACGTACACAGCTCGCCGATCACCTTCCCCTCGTCGCCGTTCCCCGTCCCCACTCCGACGTTCTACCGGCACCGGTGAGGGAAACTAACAGTCGCAGTTCCCGGGGCAAGAACTGCGCTTGGTTCGAACTCTTCAAGTCCTCGGTGTTCTCCCACTAACGTAATTCAAGTGTTTGTCGACGGCGTCGCAGTACTCGCTCTAGTCGACACGGGCGCTGCCGTATCAGTCATCAGTGAAGCTCTTTGCCGTCGTCTTCGTAAGGTGACCACCGCACTTTCCGACTTTTCGCTTCGCACCGCCTCATCACAGCGCATTCATCCCTCAGCGGCGTGCACGGCCCGTGTTCTCATCGAAGACGTCTTATACACCATCGAGTTTATTGTACTGTCTCGCTGCTCACACGACATCATCCTGGGCTACGATTTCCTTTCCACTCATCATGCCGTTATTGACTGCGCCCGCGCGGAAGTTTCCTTTTTACCTCTTTGTGATACCGTCTTGTGTGACGTCCCTACCCGGCCTGCAAAACTCCTCGTCGCCAGTGACACAGACATTCCTCCATTTTCTGCTGCCCTCGTTCCACTCTCCTGTGAAAGCGTTATTAGTTCGACTGTCTTCTTCACACCTTCCGACGCCGCTTCACGCCATCCCTGCCTCCTGCTTCCATTTGCGGTCCTCAAGATCGAAGATGGCCTTAGTGCAATGTACGTCTCAAATCCATTTTCGTGCCCGTCCGTCCTGCTACGCGGCGAGTGTCTCGGTCGTATTGAAGAACTTGATCCCGCGCTTGTAAATACTCTTCCTGCAACGCCTACTTCATTAGACGTTAATGTGCTCAGCTCTTGCGATACAGCGACCGCTTCGACACCACCCGATGTTCTTCAACAAGCTATTGACGCAGATCTCCCACCCGCACAACGCGATCAACTCGCTGCTCTTCTACAGAACTTCACGTCTGCCTTCGACCTTCCTCACACTGCTCTGGGTCGCACGTCTGTCGTTACGCACGCAATCGACACTGGTCCAAACGCACCTTTACGACAGCGTCCTTATCGCGTGTCGGCCTCTGAGCGCCAAGTCATTGCTGACAACGTGGACGACATGCTTCGCCGGGGCGTCATACAGCCATCTAACAGTCCATGGGCTTCTCCGGTTGTTTTGGTCACCAAGAAAGATGGTTCCATCCGGTTTTGCGTCGATTACCGTAGGCTTAACAAAATCACGCGCAAAGATGTCTATCCTTTGCCGCGAATCGACGACGCCTTGGACTGTTTACAGGGAGCCGAGTATTTCTCCTCTTTGGATTTGCGCTCCGGCTACTGGCAGGTACCGATGGCTGATAATGACCGCTCGAAAACTGCCTTTATAACACCGGATGGATTATACGAGTTCAACGTTATGCCCTTTGGCCTCTGCAATGCCCCGGCTACTTTCGAGCGCCTGATGGACACTGTTCTTCGTGGACTCAAGTGGCAGACCTGTCTTTGTTATCTGGACGACATCGTAGTTTTTTCTGCCGACTTTTCTTCTCACCTTCTCCGCCTAAAGGATGTCCTCACGTGTCTCGCCGGCGCTGGGCTTCAGTTGAATTTGAAGAAGTGCCACTTTGCCGCTCGAAAACTCACAATTTTAGGCCACGTAGTTTCTAAGGACGGCATTCTTCCCGACCCCACCAAACTTCGCGCAGTTGCAGAGTTCCCGAAGCCAACCTCCCTGAAGCAGCTTCGGAGCTTTATCGGCCTCTGCTCCTACTTTCGACGTTTCATCTTGAACTTCGCCTCTATCATCGCTCCTCTGACCCAGCTCCTTGCCGGCAGCTCCGACCTTTCCGCCTGGACTCCAGCCTGCGATAAAGCCTTTGACACTTTACGCCGCCTTTTGGTTTCGCCGCCCATTCTACGCCACTTTGATCCGGCTGCGCCTACGGAGATCCACACTGATGCCAGCGGTATTGGGCTTGGTGCCGTCCTTACCCAACGTAAGCCTGGTTACAGCGAGTATGTTGTGGCATACGCCAGCCGAACATTGACAAAGGCAGAATCTAATTATTCAGTCACAGAAAGGGAATGTTTGGCCATTATTTGGGCTATCGGAAAATTTCGTCCTTATGTGTATGGTCGACCGTTTTACGTTGTGACCGATCACCACGCTTTGTGCTGGCTTGCCTCTCTGAAAGACCCATCCGGTCGCCTTGCTCGCTGGGCTCTTCGTCTCCAGGAGTTTGACATTCATGTCATTTATCGATCAGGGCTGAAGCATACGGACGCGGATGCTCTTTCCCGCTCGCCATTGCCTAGAGATAATTCGTCTGACCACGTCTGTGCCTACGATATGTCGACTCTTACAACTATCGACATGGCTACCGAGCAGCGGAATGACCCCTGGATCAATGCACTTTTGAATTTTCTCTCAAGTCCTACTCCCGGTCATTCCTCCAAAGCGCTCGTCCGCCAAGCACACCACTTCTCCATTCGTGACGGTCTTCTCTATCGCCGCAATTATTTGCTTGATGGACGGAAGTGGCTTCTAGTCATCCCGCGTCATCTCCGCGCCGACATTTGTGCTGCGTACCATGGTGACCCACAATGTGCTCACGGTGGCGTATTGAAAACCTACACACGCCTACGTCTGCGATTTTACTGGCGTGGAATGTACCGCTTCGTAAGACATTTCGTGCGCGCTTGCGAATCTTGTCAACGCCGAAAAACTCCTCAGAAGTCCTCTGTTTCGTTGCAGCCGTTACCCTGCCCTGCTCGTCCGTTTGACCGCGTTGGCATAGATCTCTATGGCCCTCTTCCGACTACTCCTGCTGGAAACCGGTGGATTATTGTGGCAGTAGACCATCTGACTCGCTACACTGAAACATCACCGTTACCCTCTGCCTCTGCAAGAGACGTTGCTTTGTTCATTCTCAACAACTTGATTCTTCGCCACGGGACTCCGAAGGAACTGCTCAGTGACCGCGGACGCGTTTTCTTGTGCGACGCTCTCGAGGCCCTACTGAAAGAATGTCGCATCATTCATCGCACCGCTACTTCTTACCACCCTCAGACGAATGGCCTGACAGAACGCTTCAACCGTACTCTGAGTGACATGCTGGCCATGTACGTCAACGACGCTCATTCCAACTGGGACCACGTTCTTCCCTTCGTAACCTACGCGTACAACACTGCGATACAGACCACCACTGGATTCTCTCCCTTTTTTCTTCTTTACGGGCGCGAGCCAACCTGCACAATGGACGCGCTTTTTCCCTACCGCCCTGATGTTTCTGAATCGACGCCACTCTCGGACGCCGCCCAGTATGCAGAAGAATGCCGTCAGCTCGCTCGTTCGCTCACAAAGGAAAATCAATGGCAACAAAAACACCATCGTGACACTGGTGAGGCGCCTTCATATGCGCCCAACTCCCTGGTGTGGCTCTGGGTTCCTGCCACAACCGCCGGCCTGTCAAAGAAGCTTCTTGCTCGGTATCACGGTCCATACCGAGTGCTTCAAAAAACATCTCCTGTGAACTACGTAGTTGAGCCCGTTACGCCATCTGCGGACTTGCGTCGCCGTGGACGCGAAATAGTTCATGTGGACCGAATCAAGCCCTACTACGATCCGTCTGTCCTTTCGGCACCATGAGTCGCCAGGATGGCTCCTTCTCTGCCCGGGGGGGAAACTGTAGTGTGGTAATCTTCATCGATATAACCACTGACATGCGTCGCGTGCTGCCGCTCTCAAGGACGAAGAAGTTGTTCGCTGCCTTGCTCTTTCGCCACGCCTGACGCTTCGCTGCGAGTCTCCCCTGAGCGGCTGGAATCATCTGGGTTCACCGAATAAACACACCCCTACAATATATATATATATATATATATATGAAGGGAGCCAACAGTCACCGAAGCCAAGGTGCATAGGGGAACGTTAATTTTTTTTTTAATGTGTTATGCTTATCAGTAGGATAATAATTCTTAGATTAATAAATCGCTTAAAGAAAATTACTTATAAAGCAGCAGAAAAAACAACCATGCCGCCGGTGGGATCCGAACCCACGACCTCCGAATATCGCGTCCGGTGGTAAGAGCACCGGACGCGATATTCGGAGGTCGTGGGTTCGGATCCGACCGGCGGCATGGTTGTTTTTTCTGCTGCTTTATAAGTAATTTTCTTTAAGCGATTTATTAATCTAAGAATTATTATCCTACTGATAAGCATAACACATTAAAAAAAAATTAACGTTCCCCTATGCACCTTGGCTTCGGTGACTGTTGGCTCCCTTCATAAATTTGTCAAACGGGCCCCTCATTTCCTTTAACTTTTCTGCTGATATATATATATATATATATATATATATATATATATATATATATATATATATATATATATATATATGATGAAAGACATCTCCCCCCCCCCCCATCACTGCATTATATTCTCATATGCAAAAGCTTAGTTCGTAAACTGGCATGGTCCCAAGCGATGAGGCATTTTGTAGGCTATTAAAGAGTTGTGGTGTGATGAAGTTTCTTGTCTTGAATCTTTGCAGAGTTCTTTCGAATCCCCTCGGTAGGAGTCCTTGCATTTAAGACATCAAATTATTGAGAAGCAATGTGAAGTTCTCTGCGCCGTGGGTATTCTCAAACGCGGCCGCCTCTTGTTCTCTGTACATGCTGAGGCCGACTGCTACACTTCAGCTGAAAAGCTGGAATAAAAGGCAAGCAACAAAAGGGTTTACACATAAAGGGATGTGGAGCTGCTTGCACTCACAAAATGAAGAAACAGACTCAATGTTGAAATCAAAGCTTTGCACAAATGCACAAAATTTCGGTAGCTAGTTGTGTGCAAAGTTAAAGTCAGTACAAAAAGAAAGACTGATATTTATTTGTGTTGCCAGTCTCACATTCATTTTCTGAAGGTTACTTGGATTGACTTTGGAGGCTGTCAGCTTTGGCACAACCTTGAGCTGGTTGTTTTCCTCTGTCGTGTACAGCTGCTTGTAATCATTGAAGTTGACTTTGTGCGTACCGGTCTAAACAGGACAAAAGAAATCACACGTCAAGATGAATTGCGGAAACGACATGTAGTGATTTGTGTCGGCAAATCATACAGCATAAAGCAAGCACCAGTGATTAGAAAGAAAAGTATTTACCATGCCTACATGTGGGTTAGCAGATGGTTACTAATACACTTGATTATGTGAGGCACATGACATAAAAAATGCAGGAATCGTCCTTGCTCTAGAGATGTATGTGGGATCTTGTTTTTGGCCTTGTCCAGCTTACTGCAGACACCCAGATGAGTCCACATAGACCGGTTGTTTCCTGGCCCGTCGGAAACAACTGCCACAATTGCTGCTCCATGGCGTTCAAACTGAAGAACCGATTCAATCACCATTTTTGCCAGCACAACACCTGGTGCAGCGCCTCTGGTTCCAAAGCTGGCACTAGGCTAGACCCAGGAATCAAAAATGGGAACAAACATCACGACAAGTGCATGGTCAGCTAGCTTTCCATCTTCACTAGGTGCTGTACCAGCAAAGTCAACAAAGCCATCAAACTTGTACGTGGAGGGATTAAACTCCACACACTGCTGCAGTTTGATTTCGTCGATTAGCAACGTGCCATAATTCATTCTGTCTGCATTGTTGGAGAAGTATGCCTGTATTGCATCAAGCGCCAATTTGTTGAAGCCATATTAACACGGCATTCCTCTTAGAATTTGGTTTAGGCGACTGCAAGTTGGAAGCGCCAGCAGCTGAATGGATCGGTTGAGCTTGTACGCCTTTGGGCTTGCAATTCGCAAAAAAAGGCAGTTCATGACCCATGCGCTGGTATAGCGTATGCCCTGTGGACCTTTGGCTTTCATTTTTCTTATTGATGAACGAAAAGCCTCTTGCTGTATTGGAGGCAGCTTGCCTAAGGTTTCTGTGAGGCTGTCCTCTGGCTCAGTTGCTGCCAACTTTGCCTTTAGGTCTCTTACGTTTCTCAGCAGCTTTGTTCTTCTAAGTGCTGCACGTACAGCTGTCGTTTGGAAAATGTTCAGCCTCTGTTTCTGCTGCTTCGGCTTGACCTGTTCTTCAGTCTCTTTGCTTGACAACTTCAAGCCAAGTTTTAGGCAAGGTCTGCATGGTACATTCTTTGGCAGCACTTCACACTGTCTGCTCCTTATTTCACTTGGCAGCTTTCCAGGACATGCATTCTGGTAGCCAAGACACACATCAAGTAGATCTACGCTTGCCAGGAGCTCAGCCAGCTGCAAAACAGTGCCGATGGTTCTTCCAGATCTCAAAACACGACCGTGTGCGCTAACAGTGACCGACCGGTTTTCTGCAACAACGACACACTTATCAACAGTAAGCATTTTTTGCTCCATTCTGAGCACAAAAAATGCTACATAACTGTCTCTGCTATCGCTGTCAGATATCCTTTGCCAGCGTGGGGACGGTAAAGGAACCTCTTCGAAGTCCTTCAAAGTGGGCTCGCCGTCCTTCACAGGTGCATCGAGGTTCAAGGCTGCTTCTTCACAGCCAAAATCTGGATTCAATTTGTTTTTCTTTCCTGGTTGTTATTTCCTGTCTGGCAGTTTGCGCTTCTTTGTAGGCGGCTTCGACAGGTAAGAAGGCAGGTTAGGGAAAAACCTTCGGTACGCATCCTTCGACGAGGCTCCACTTACCCCTCTCGATTTTTGCTTCTTCACCATTAATAACTTGGGTGTACGTCTTCAGTATGTCTTCTTCGTGAAAATGAAGATCGCACACACGTGATTAGTCGGAGAGTTTTCTGTCAACACGGGGAATGGCGCGATCCCATGCCGCACGGAGATCCCCGTCACGAGGAGCCGCGAAAAAAATGCCTCGCAGTCTTGTTATTTCTGTAACCGCTCGTGCAGCCCGGCACACAGCACGTCAGCATGGCAGACACAACACTTGAAACTCTGCGTACAAGCGCACATAACACAAAGACAACGATAAGTAACCGCGCCGCGAAAGCACTCTACGACTTGCGCGCACAGTACGAGTACAGCATCGGAATTCCGACCGGCCGAAGCCTGGTACGACTGCAGCGCCACTCAAAGAAGTCAGTGGTGGCGGCGCCGCGACACCGCTCTCATTTTGGCAACTGAAGTTAGTTCCATTAACGTTGCTTTTCACAGCCAATGTTTTTGAAAAAATTGTTAGCGCTTAAAATACTACGCTTTAGAAGCTTCTGGTTTAGTATTGTGAAAAGCAGAAACTTTTCATCGGTGTAGTCTGCTATGAGGGGACGTGAATAGGCTGTGTTTGCGCCGTGAGAAAGCTTCCCGAGCCCGCGCGCTGCGCTTACAGATTTTGCCAGGAAAAACACGAATCAGGAAGCCAAACCTCTCTTACCACAAGTAAGTGGCGGCCGTGTCCATGCTGACAAGTGCAACATGCGCGTATTTGTGCGAATTAATGCATGAAGTTGAAGTCGTTCCTGCAGGCAATGCGCGGCCACCGCCAGTATTCGAAATGAATCGGACGCAGTTCTCGGCGAGTACGGTTAACATAAGTTGCGCTTATCGAAGTACTTAATTTTGCGCTTTTAAAGTGTCTCCGAGACTCCTACGAGAAGTCTGCAGAGTGGTCACATTAGCGGACTGTTGCATTCTCAGTTCACATAAAAAAACTTGTTCACTTCTTTCACACGGATTGCAATGGTACAGTGTTGTGCGTTTTTATCGCGAAGACTTCAAAAATTTCCTCGCCTCAACCGCCGGCTCATTTAAGCCAAACTGCACACAGAGCTTGCGTATGATGGTAACTTTTGTGTCGTAGCAAGTTTGACAGCGATACTTACTGAGTTGAGCAGTGCATGATGCGAAAACTTAATTGTCCACGTAGCGATCGGCAAACCAAAACCCGCGACGACGTATTTTCGTGGCGTCATCTGTTTTCGGCAGTGAAAAGCGTCACTACAAGACCGCCGAGACGAGCGATGCAAACAATATCCTTTGAAAGGTAAAGCCTCGTCAAATCAGTTGTTTTGATAATTTTTTTCTCTCAATTAGCCGAAAATGTTGTAAGCGCTTCAGCTGAAAAACACAAAACGGCCGGAACGGCATATTCAAAGGGCCCGCGCTTCTTGCTACGATAGCCTCGGCGGCCTTGTCGTAACGCTTTCGAGTACCGACAACAGATGGCGCCACCGCCACCATTCAGCGAAAAAAACGTCGTCTGCGGGTTTTGGTTCGCCGATCTCTGCGTAGACGATTACGTTTTCGCATCATGCACGGCGCAACTAAGTAAGCACCGTTGTCAAACTTGCTACGATACAAAAGCGACCACAATACGCAAGCTCTGTGTGCAGTTTCATCGCAAATGAGCCAGCGGTTGAGGCGGGAAATTTTTGAAAGTTTTCACGATAAAGACGCACAATACTGTATATCACAGGTCTCCACTGAGCAAAACCCAGCTTGCTGCATGAATGGCTCACAGTCAGGGGGCAAACTGAATTTAGGCGTAGCAGGCACCAGACAGTGCGTTCAGCTCACTTCGAGTCAAGCGCCTTCGGATCTCGAATCAACTGCCTGAACCACAAAGTGCAAAAGACATCAGTAAAACCTACAATCATGAAACGAAACCAAACAAAAAAAATCCAATCCGTAGCATACTCAACAAGCCACTAGATGTCGATCCAGTCTGCTGTCTTCCCAGCATGCCTCGGGCGTCCATGGTGGATGAAGTGAAAAGCCGCCAGCTTTCCCTCTAGGGTACATTAAAAGTAACTCTATGCCCTAGAGTGTAGAGATAAGAATCGTCATGTAAATAAATCTGCGGTGAAAATTAGCAAAAGCGATTGGAAGATTGGTGGATCAAAAGCAGAGGTGAAATAAGGGTAAAAGTGTAGGAAGACGGCTTTAATGAAAATGGCGAATTTTGATAACTTAAAACACAGATAAACAAAAAACTTTAGGGATCATTGCCGATACCCGCAATGGAGGAATGCGAATGCATCGACGCCTCCTCGACACTCGTCGCCTCTCTTTGCCCCTCATGAGTCGATTGACGTTTGCTTGTAATTAATTAACCAATTAATCTATGCCAATCAAACTTTTTGATGAATTAATTATCACTTATCAGACAGCTTTAAATTCATTTCAAACTTGATTTTCACTTGTTTGCCTACTTTTCCACTATTATGCCGTCCAGGGCTGTTTTCCCTTCCACTCAATATATATATCGGCGTCAGGACTATTTAGAAGTTTTTTTGACAATATTGACTCTAAATAATAAAGTAATCATCTTATTCAGATCAAATTTTTTGCGCATCATCCTCACATCGTCCTCTACCGATCACTACCATTCCTTTTATGCTACCTCTTCTGAGAAGGTCACAATCGATGCGGGCAAGTTTAGGTGACACGCTTTGGTGACACGACCCCGTCGACATAGCATAGAAATGCTTTCGCATTAATAAAGGAAAAAAAAGCCGAGCATGGTGGAGTCTGCCACCACCCCTTTTTCAAGGGGGAAGCTCCTACCTTCGTTCCTCTCATCCATCGATCCACCCCGAAAGCGAAGCCACCAGAAGTAACCGGCCTTGTCCCGGAAGTCAGCCTTCGGCAGTGCACGAAATCGGACTTCAGCACGGTTTTTCAGTTTGTTTTTGTTTCCCACTTAGCATTTCTTCTTTCAGCCGTTCTCTTCTTTCACCGCGCAAATGCCTACCTCTTGCGCCGTCAGCTGCATGAGGAGAGCAGCAAAGTCTTCAGGAAAGTCGTTTAAAAAATAAGGGTCTATTGCATCGCAATAGGACGACACTAGCAGACGACAGGTCGTCGCTACACACAACACGTACGGAGACTCGTTTGCTCAGCTCTGTGTCGTCCCGTTGCGCTGGCGTCGCCAACTTTGATCTTTGTTATGGTGCTCGCGGTCGCGCTCGAAGCACATGTTATACCATCAAGGGGGGATAAATTTAAGAAAAGAATAGATGGAAACCTTCACTAGGCAGCCGACTTTGGAGTGACGATTTTAACGAATTATGTTTAGACCGAACCGGAACGAAGGCGAGGCTTTGTCTGGTGAAGGGCCGATGGTGTTCTTCTGGTTCACATTAGCGACTCCAAAAGGTATGGTACTGCTTAGTCGACGGTGTGTATCATGTACTCTTTCGTAATGTAGCAAATTATACTTAAATAGGATTTTATTTGTGATGCTTCGTGCAGTTGACTTCTAGTATCGCTTGTCACGCACGCTGCAGCATTCATCTTTCTCGTCAATCGTTTCTCTCGCGCTGTGCAGGTGAAACGAGACTGCGCTATGGAGTTAGGTGAAAAGCACATATGGAAGGTAAATTACACCCTAAAGTGATAAACATCAACTGCCATCGATGAGAAGAGATATCGTTCGCTACCAATCCGAAACTGAAAATGCGCCAGCTGTACAACGAGTAGCTGTTCGAGTGTCAGGATTACCGCGCCATCTTTCGGCTTTTCTTTGCTACACAAAAATTCGGTTTTAATATGACATGGACTCATCTTCATTCCACTACCTCTCCTAAGTATGATCGGAAGACAAGAACCGGTTAAGAACACAGTGTTTAATGCACGTACCCCTTTGGCGCGGCAGTGTGAGAACTGCTTTCTTCGGTTTCTCTGAAATTACTGGGTTCCCCAAACAATGCTCAAAATTCTCGCGTTGAGCTTGGTTATTCCTTTGATATTGCGGTAGACCTTACACGAAAACAACGCGAACAAATGAGGACGGAAGGGCGAAAGACGCAACTTTTTGAATTCAAATACACGGCAGACAGCGAAGTTCCGGGACATGCCGCCTAACTTCCGGTGGCTTCACTAGCATCCACTTCGGAAAGCGGGAATGCGGTATCCAGCCTCCTAGTCGAGACCTGTGCGCCATTACTAAGGCATGGTGGTTGCCGATCAAAACATTATGAATAATGATAGTAGAAGCCGTATGCTTTTTAAGAAAAAAGAAAGAACTATTTCTTAGAAGTGGCGAGAGATATTCTCCTGAGGAGTTCCTGGAAAAACTCGGCAGTTTAATGTAGTTCAACTCGAGTGCACAGGTAAGGTTGCAGGAGTACAGATGGCGTGACGTTGCGAAGACGCGCTTTGTTTTCAAGGAGATAGCTGTATGAGTGAACTTCTGAGAGTGAAGGCCCTCGAACTGTTTGTGTAAGAGGAGGAGCCGGAAGGGCAGCTTCACTCTCAGACTATGGGCGGGCTCTATTGGTGCCTTATAGCAAGTCTTCGGTCACTACCGAACGAACTTTTGGAGTTGTGTTCTGTTCTCTTTAGGAGACAAGAACTAGGAGCACCTGCTTGTCTACTGTGCTTGAAGCCCGTGCGCAGCTGCTTCTAAAATATACCTCAGCGCCACAAGGAGTCGCACCGGCACCTCATCATATAGGAGAGGCAGCAGACCGGACTGCTGTTCTCCCGAAGCGCCCGATGTCTTCAGATTAATCCCTCGGGGGACAGTAATCTCTCCGCTAGGGCCTGGGTTAGGTCTGCTTGCGGGGAATCTGTTCTTTCATATCCCTCCAACTCTTACTTTGACAAATCAGCGTTTTGCAGGGGCAACCACAGAAAGAAACGCCGGGAATATAAGCGACGGCCTCATGCTTTAGGGTGCCTCGATGCACGCGCCCCTCTCCGCCGCTCCACTGAGCTGCGGAGGGCGCGCGCGCAGCGGAGGGGGCGCGCGTATCGAGGCATTCTATAGCTGACTCACATAGGAAAGACGATATGGTAACCACCCCAAATGAAGGAGCAACACAGGACAACACTATAGAAAACAACATATAACTGGCCAATCTTAACTGGAAAAAGGCGGAAGCAAATATTCCGAAATGCACGTCCGCAGAAATAGACGAAATTCCAATCAAGGTATTTAACGAACTTATCCCAAGAGGCAAGGAGACGCTGATAAAAGGATTGGAGATAGTCATAACAGATAAGTAAATTCCGCACAGCTGTAAACAGGGTAAAATCAATTTGATTTATAAACGGAAAGGGATTAAAATCCTTTCGTCCGATTGCAATAACACCAGTTATATACAGGCTGGCGAAGCTGGCGGTAAAATTAAAAATGCAGTCATGGGTAGAAAGTAATCGAATACTCGGAGAACTTCAGAACAGGTTTAGAGGGGGAAGGCGCTTGGATGATAGCCTGTTCTTGCTTAGCCAGTGCATAGAATTAGCTAAGGCGGAAAACAGACCTCTTTATTTAGCCTTCCTGGATATCAGCGGTGCACACGACAACGTGAACAGGGAACTCCTGTGGAGCATATTAAAAGTTGAACGTATCCGTCGTGAGGTAATTGATTTTCTAGAGGAAATATACCGAGAAAAAAAAAGTTGAAATTACATGGTAAGGGATGAAAAGTACGACAACTGTCGAGGTACACAAAGGATTAAGGCAAGGTTGTCCTCTACCACCACTGCTGTTCATTCTTTTTATAATAAATATGAGAAGATGGCTACAAGGAAGCAATCTAGGTTATAATCTGTCGTACAGATTAAGCGGAAAGGTCGTTGAGCAACGACTACCAGGTGTAATGCATGCGGACGTTATTGTACTCTTTAGCAGATAGCCAGAAAGATTTGCATACTCTAATTAATTGCTGTGGAGACGAAGGAGACACTCTAGGTTTCAGTTTTAGCGTAACTATATCAGGTGTGATGATTTTCAACGATATAACTGATCAGGTGTTTACAATACAAGGTCATGAACTTCCCCGAGTGTCAGAATACAAATATCTTGGGGTATGGGTAAACGAAGGGCAGGTGTACTTACCCGGAAAAGCAGGAATAGTCTCTTATGGCAAAAGGGCGAAGAGATGCTGGGATAATGAAACATTGATAATTATGGGGTTACATCAAATATGAAGTGCTGAGAGGTAATTGGAAAGAAATGATGGTGTCGGAGCTCACTTTCGGGAATGCGGTTCTGTGCTTAAGGGCCGAAGTTCACTCGAGATTAGAAGTAAATCAGAGAGCAATTGGAAGATAGGCACCAGGTGCCCACGGGAAAACCACGAACGAGGCAGTACAGGGGGATATGGAGGATCTTTCGAAGCACGGGAAGCTCAGAGCAAATATACTATACGAAGAACGCCTGAAGAAATTGGATGATAACAGGTGGGCAGGTAAGGTATTTAAATACCTATACAGAAAGAGCGTTGATTCACAATGGTGGAAAACAACTAGAAGCTAACCAGTAAGTATGCCAGGTACGAGGACGGAGAAAGAAACAGCATTAAACGACAGGTTAAAAACGCGGAAGGAAAAAATTGGATAGATTCAATGGAAAAGAAGCATAGTGTAGAACTATATCGATACTGGAGAAGGCAGATCAGGAAGGAAGCCTTTTAAGATAACTCAAGAGGCAGTGCCCTACTCTTTGAATCTAGGTGAGGATGTCTTAGAACGCGATGCTACAAAAAGAAATTTCACGAAGATGACACATGTGGTGCGTGTGGTAAATCTGAAGAAACAATAGAACACCTCATACTAAAATGAGATGGTATACATCCCGATGTCCACACAGGCACAGTAACTCTTCCTGGGGTCCTAGGGTTTAGAGATAACAGTAGCCATGTAAATAAATCTGCGATGGAAATTAGCAAAAAGCGATTGAAGGCTCAAAAGCAGAAAGGTGACATAAGGTTATAAGTGTAGGAAGACGTATTTTAAAGGAAATGGCGAATTTTAATAACTTACAAGACAGTTAAACAAAAACAAAGGAAAAAACTGAGCATGGTGGCTACTGCCATCACCCCGTTTCAAAGGGGACGCTCCATCCATCCATCCATCCATCCATCCATCCATCCATCCATCCATCCATCCATCCATCCATCCATCCATCCATCCATCCATCCATCCATCCATCCATCCATCCATCCAGAGACCAGCATATTTCGCCGGACTTGCTGGTTCATACTTGACGAAAAAAAACTTGAAGCGTGAACCGAAGGCACGCATGTAATGCGATCACACTGCCGACCGCACGGAAGCGCTGCCGTAAGTACGCTAGCTGTCGTCGGATGCAACTGAAGAACGAGGCGGCGAGCGATCCTCGAAGGCGGCCATGAAGCCAATGGCTGCAACCTATTGTCATGACGTATATACATGCTAAATACCCTTGCACCCGCTTACGTTATTTGCCGGGGCTTGCATGTGCGAGCGGATTAACCACGAAATAAGCGGATTAACCGCGACGTCGCGACAACCG
>JARKHS020013372.1:0-62018 GCA_030143305.2 Amblyomma americanum | reverse complement strand
AAATTTGAATCGCCTACAACGGTTCCATGTCGTCTAGTCACCGCGTTGGAAGTACTTGCGTTCTGGTTCGTTCTGTTAGCAGTCTTTAGAGCGCTTTGTAAGTTTGAAAGTTGTCTGACAGTATAGAAAGATAAAATTGCACACGAAATATGCATCAAGTGGTTCCGGTGTACAAAGCGCACGCAATTTTTTTGCTCAGTTAACTTTCACGTGACAGAAATTTGCAACTAAATCTCTTCAGCTGGCGATTATCGTGAATGAAATGAACTAACATTGCTGCCGACTCGATCAGCTAATCGATTTTCCTTGCCCCTGACATGTGCTCTCATTCTAAGTTAGCTCATTTAGTACAGCCAAACTACAGTGTATTTGGAGGTTCCTTTTCCCGGCCACACAATACTTTTCTTCAACTTCATGAATTGAAAAATAGACTATTCACCGACATGTCTTTGGAATATTCGAGAGAAACGGGAAGCAGCTTCAATAGAGACAAGAGATTGGAACATTAGAGTCCGGTGGTTAAATTGTAGCCTCGTACACTTGTGCTTTATAATTACACATGTTATTAGCAAAGCCGCATCAATCTGAATCGCAGAAACCGATACACACCATCAGAGCAGACAGCTGTGCTGCCTTCAGCCGTGAAAATTCGTGCCTCGGGAAGCAGTGAATATGATTAATTCACTTCACCAGTAGAGGTGGCCGGGTGAAGGTTTCATCCCTGCTTTCCCGACTCCTCATTCTGCGGAAAAAAGAAAGAAATTTGCATGTGCTCAAAACAGTATGACACTGTGTTCATTTGACTGCACATTTTATTTAAGTCCCGCTCAGCTGTCATCTCCATAACCTTATGAACACCTGCGATTCTTTTCTTTACTTATCTGATGGAGCATTGGCTAGGCCTTCTTGTTCAGCTTACATCTTCTTGTTCCTCCACTGACAAACCCGTCACCAGGCCAACCATGCCCCAAGAACTGACGCTGTTTTAGCTACTCAGCCTGGCTAAGCCGTTATTGACTTAATAGGCAAAAAAAAAGGGGGGGGGGGCGCTTCACTCGCTTCCGAAAGGAAGCAAATCCTCCTCCTCCACTGGGGATGATCTGCATGCCCCCGAGAGAAACCTCTCGGCTAGGTTGGGAAGGGTGCACCGTACGCAGTGCCATCACCGGAGTTCGCTCTCCACTCGAAGAAGGCGTTGCTGCTCTGGCGCAAAAAAAAAAAAATAGAAATGCAGAAGGATTCCCGGCGGCGGCGAGATAAACTCGGCCGAGAGAGGGCGACACCTCCGCTGTCCCCCGTGATGAATGGGTTGATGGATGGCGCGCGCGCCGCTTGGCGGAGAAGCCGAACCGCCGCCGCCTTCTTCGGCGTCGCCGACGACTACGATCAAGAGGCTCTGCTCTGAAACGAAACGACGAACCGGCCGAGAAACTGCTACATAGGGGTGGGATGGGCAAAAAGAAGACAAAAGCGCACCTTCCCTCTAGCTAGCTATACAGCCACGCTCTGCCCGGGAGCGGCGAGGGAGATTATGACCGGAGAAGCGAATAAAGAACGGAGGAGGAGGAGGATATGCAAGTTTTGCGTCCGGGTTTCGCTAAGCGCGGCGAGTCGCCGAGGGACTGAAGAGAAGAAGAAAGAAAGGAACGAGCCAAATGGAGAAGGAGAAGCAGGCAAGGCAGCTGAATACTTCGGGACCCTTGCATGCCAATGAGATGATGCGCTGTGAATGTTTTCTGTTTCTTTCTTTCCTGACGCTGTTTTCCTTTCTGAACCAACGATTGGAAGCAAGCTGTTCTATAGTGTGCGTGCAGACGGGAAACAGTTTCGCGAGAACGCCTAGGCTGGCGTATTGAGTGAAATCGGCCTCCACTTATCGAGGTTACGCTTGGACGACTGCAACTAAGGAATACTTACTTCCCGATACTTAAATGACTTTTTATTTGTACGTACATCACATAGCCCTTTAACTGTTGTAGCTGTAAAAATAGAAAGCAGACTCAAAGAAAAATTTCACACGTCTGCTCAACAATATAAGGTCTCCCGCTACTGCAACACAGTATTTGTAGTCTGCCTTGGCTAAGCTCCGCTTGGTACTGATAATCGAAGTATCTTCGTAGTATCAGAGCGCTTCTATAAAACCGCGATGGCTGCATGCATTGACTACACTTGGTCAATTTACGGAACCGTTACACTTAACTCGTCGTAACTAGATTTGTGGCACAGAAGCCCGCTTGATGCACAGAGCTGCTAGCTGCCTCTACACAGTTCCACGCTCTCCCAATCGCCACTGCATCCGCTAATACGAAGTTGAATTTCTTTTGTCCCCGCTCGGCCCAGAAGCGAAGGCATTTTTCTTCGAGATCCGCTCAGCTGGTTTTGCGCGCGACACGAGCAGGCCCGAAGGAGGGAGCAGTGTAACAAGAAGAGAGCGAGCCAAAAATAAGAAAAAGGCCTATGCGGGAGTGGGGAAGCAAAAGTAGGGAACGCTTTCCAACCGTGCCGGGGTAAATTGCCCAAGCAGAACGTAAAATGTTTTCGCCAAAACAACCAAGGCCATCCGCTCCGCGTTTTCAGGAGCAAAAACAAGCTTCTCGCCGCGTGCCGAGTACTTCCCGCTTTCGCTGCGGGCATTAAGTCTTCCCTAACGATGCCCGTCGAAATAGCAGGAGCAGGCCGCCCATGCAGGGCTGCGCGTTAAGCAGCTGCGGAAAAGGGAGCTGAGGGAAGAAAAGGAAGAAGCAAAGGCGGAGTCGGAACGGGCGCCCATATAGGCCGCCGTGGGTTCGAGCTAATTGTTTTGTTTCCCGCGTAACACAATCGCTAATTGTGTTTTTAAGGAGCGGGGGAAAAGTCGCGGGTAACAGGGCGCGCCACCATGCGCACTGGGGATGGAAAAAGGGAAAAACGGGGCAGAGCGGGCGTGCTCGCGAGCAAGATGAAGAACTGCCAGCGTTGTTTCATACTCACACCGCCGAGCTCTCTCTCCTCCTTTCCTTCTTTCCCTCTCGTTCGTTCTCTTTTTCCTTCATCCTACGCCAAGTTCGCGTAACCCCCCCTCCTCCTCCTCTTCTCCTGCGCGAATACGGCGATGCGTGAAGTGGCGGCTCTTTCTTTCCGTTATTTTAGTCCTCCCTAAATCGAATTAATCGTCCCTAATTGGAACTCGACGGAACGCCGGGTACGGAGTGGACATTATATTGCTGTTGTTTCCGGAACACGTTATTGCGGGACGTCTGTTTGGTTAGCACTCACACATATGATTAGAGGCTTTTCTGCGAGAGCGCATACAAACGGGCTTTCTGTGCCACTTCTGTAAGAAACATGCGGTGCTGAAGAATAAATCTTGGGCGGTGGTGCAAAGCGTTTAAAACTCCCCTCTTTAGGGGTGGGGGGAGGGAGGAAGAAACATGCATTGTCTGAAATTGAGTCGCTTATTGTACTTCAAGAACCTATATAATCACACTCGCCTGACATTCATGTATAGCTATACGCTTCTATACTTCCCTAATAACTTTAACGCTACTTGCAGTATAGAAACGCATTCACATCACATGTGGGACAGGAGTGTGACATGTGACATCAAGATTTTAAAATGTCCTCCAGTGTTTCGCGAAGCTAGTTTCCAAAAAAAAAATATTTTTATACGCGCGAAAGGCTCACCTAAGTTATGAGCCATCAGGCTCCAATGGACAGCTTCGCACTAATATTGACCACTTGGCGCCCCACTTGGGTGTAGTACAGACAAATGACGCGAGTCTTCAACTAACTAACCCTTCTTGCACGGACACTGCTCAACTATAATATGCATTTTGCCTGCATCGAAACCATCGGCCAACGCTGCCAGCAATCGAGCCTGCCAACTCGTTCTCAGCTGCAAGCTCCATAACCTCTCCGCCATCGCCCCAGTTAGACTCAACGTGTATCTAATCCTCACGAATTCTCAAGAGCGCCATTTAATTCAAAGAACATAGTTTTCTAAAGCATGGGTGGACGGATTAATGTGTTTTAAAGTTCCAAAGCAACACTGCGGTTAAACTAGCTTTTCAGTCCTCGCTCAAAAGAACGAAATGGACATTCGCTCCGTCGAGAGGCAGCGTGTATCTGACGGGAAAGTAATGCTCGCGTCGGAAGCAGCCATGAATTCGGGTTAACGCGTACGTTTACAACGGTAAGGCGTCTAGACGATCATTTGCCTCAGTCCTCGATGGCTTGTTAACGTTCTCTCGCACCGAGTGAGGATCAACCCATTTCCCGGAGCCCATTCATGCAGGGCGGGAATGCGCGCCGCAAAGCGGCAATGCACGCAGTCGAGTTTGTTTCGCGCCAAAAGTCGCGGAATTGGCGCCAGAAAACGCGCGCGCAGCACGAGCGGCGTGTTTGTAATGGCGCCGAGATTGGAAAGCGCTCCCCGCGCGCTGTCCGCGCGCCATATTACGACCTGTGGCGAGCGTAGCAGAAGAGAACTCTTGAACGACTGGCGCTCTCCTTCTCCGTGTTTAATGGCACTCGGCGCGGATTAAGAGACCCGTGTTCCTGACGGCTAATTAAGAGAAATGTATCGGTCGGGTTCACACGAGTCTCCCAGTTTCTGCAAACCGCCGCGGCCGATGGCTTCCCTTCGAAGCTGTCTCTTTAAAAACCGGGCTGTTTTCGGTGGATCGCCAGTGTTCTCGCGAAACTTTTTTCTACCTTCTTATCGTAAAATGTGCTTTGCATGGTCAGTGGCCAGCGCGAAGCACATTTTTCACGTTTTACCCACGCGGAGTGCAAAATCGGTGCTGCATTTATAAACTCATTAGCACCTCTCCCTCTTTTATGGCTGGCGGTGTTTCTACCCTGCATACGACATGTGTCGTTTCCTGTATCTTTACTGGACGCTAATATGTAGAGCGGATTTCTTTCTTTTTTTTTTTTGCTAGGCGCCGCGAATATTTTTAAAATGGCGATTCGTGTAAGAGTCATGGTCTCAGTGTTAATCCGAAAATATTTAGTAGCACGAGGCGCTCTGGACTCCCGTTATGTTTAAATCATTATAGAAGTATTAAAATTGCATTCATGAGTATGTACTGCAAGCACCTGCCCGTGTTGTGAGACTATTGATTACTTGTTTCATGTTCTCTTTACTTTCTTATTTAATTTCCGCATTGATAAGCTGGTAAGTTGAAACGTACAGGCTCATGCAGTATAAAATGAAGCAACATTTTCTTTAACTAACGGTTATTCGCGACGTCCGACTGAGAAGCACAAGTATGTTTGTTACGTCATGTTTATTGCAGATGAAGGCTATCATACTCTGTTTATACCTTACATGTTTCCTGAATAGTTTTCTCTGGAAAAATGATGATTCTGTTGTTGCTGTTTTGTTTCCTAATGTATACAGTGCAGAAATAAATTTGCCTTTTGAACCAGAACAAAGTGTTACTTTCCATACTGCATGTAGTACTTGCAAGTGCTCATGTTTTCTAGATTTGTGTTTCGGGTCTGGTACTGTGCGCAGTTTTCTGTTCAAAGTGTTCCTGTATGTTGGCCTTGCAGTACTTGTAAGAGACTTATGACTGTACGTTGTTTAAACAAGCATGTCGTGCCTTATGACACGGGCGGGTTCCTTTACTTCATATCACTAGATCAGTGAATACGATTTTTGTTGTTTGAAAGTGCGATATCCACAGAAATCTCCCAGGGTTTGCTGTCGGTGATATTAGAGCGCACTGTAAGAAATAGGCAGTGTACCCAACTTTGACTTCGTCGCTATCCCCCGCCCAGCTTGTTCAGGAAAAAATCAGCAGTCTCCATTACGGAACAAAGGCATTCAAGGGCGGCTGAGATATCTGGTACACGGAGTAGTTATTTAAGAGCAAGCTCTCATATGAGGTGGTTAAATAAAGTGCGTGATGCTATCGGCACGGAAGCGACTTCGACGCATGTGACAGCTGCCAAGATTACTTCTGTGCACATTGTACGAGTAACATCTGGCTTAAATGATTCACTGCTCGTCGCTCCCGACAGTCATTCGGGGCTCAGCCTTAAAACGAAGTGAACGAGGTCTGTTTCTCACACTCGACAGGAGCAGCTTCTGACCCTGAGAAGTTTATGGGGGTTTAACGTCCCAAAGCGACTCAGGCTATGAGGGACGCCGTAGTGGAGGGCTTCGGAAATTTCGACGCCTGGGGTTCTTTAACGTGCACTGACATCGCGCAGCACACGGGCATCTAGAATTTCGCCTCCGTCGAAATTCGACTGACCCTGAGAAGTGTCTGCAAATATAAAAGTTAGCTAGTTCGCGCTAGAGCGTCGTAGGTCGTGCCCTTCAAGCTGTTTATTTTATTTTTTTATTTTTAGTTACTGACTTCATCTCAATAGTACCTACGCCTGTGCCAACACACGGTGCCGAATGTTGGAAGCAGGGGCGGATTTATCTTTCGTTCTTAGAGTGGGCGGTTCCATTTGAACACTGCATCTCTTACGCGTCTTTAGTCCAAAAAATGAAGTTCAGCATGGTTTTCCTACGTCAAATTTCTCGCAATGGGGGGGGGGGACAACCGCTCCCCCCCCCCCCCCACTTACCTGAATGTTGGCGCTAACATTCACTCTCATACGTCGTTTTCTGTCATCTCTTTTTCGTTTCTCGCAGCCGAGTCTACGACGCCTGTCGGTTAAGACCTGGCCTTCCCTCGCCCGCGCCTCATCTTTTCCCCCTCGCATCTCTCCGTGACCTGCAGTCCAGCGACGCCGAGAAGAAGGTCTCCCCACCAGGGGGCACCGGGACCCGCGAACCCTCACCCACCCAGGACTCATCACCCCGTGCAGCGACTGAGCCGCGCCGCTATAACAGAAGTCGGTGCCGTGCCGCACAAATACACACAAGCGACGGTGCGTCGACGAACGAACTACCCGTTGACGGCCACAGCCGCCGCCGCTGGCTCCGTGAAACGATGTGCGCGTGGTGCGGTGGTTCAGCATGTACAGAAAATGCCGCGCTAACACACCGGAGGAGCCCGTGTTTCCTGCCCCCTCCCCACGTCGAGTCATGAACTGTTTTTCTTTTGACGTTGTTTTCCCCCTTTTTCTCTAATATATACTGCCTGTTCTCTTTCTTCTACCCAACTCTTTGAGCCAAGGTGTGCATAGGCTTCCTTTTGTACTTCGACCAGCGCGCTTTTTCCTTCCCACTGTACCTCTCATTTCTTTCCCTTATACTGTTCATCGTGCGTTACCTTGAAGAAGCGCTTTAATTTTGCCTTATTTATGCCCAGTGTTACTGAAAAAAAAAAGGCGAATGCTGTCGAACTGTTCTTGAAGTTTCGCGCGTGTGAGTGTGTGCGTGTGTGCTTTGTATGAATGGCATGAAATATCGGTCACGGGGAAAATTTCTGCCCTGATCAGACGATCGGTGAAGGTTTCGAGAATCGTCATACGCAAATCTAAGAGTGTGTCTTTCTTTTGCGTGTAGGCATGTATGTTGCACATGAAAACCCGGTTCACTGAAGCAGTGCGCGGTCTCTGCGCCCTTGTATACAGAAGGAAGTTAAACCTAAAGGTTCCCCTGCAGAATACAGGCACCTGCCTACACATAACAGACAGGCTAAAGAAATATCGTGCCAGTTTATCCGAAGCAAGGTGGTCACCCGTTGCTTTTCACTCTTTTTGCGTTGCTGTCGGAAGCGCATTCGCACGACACCGTGCGTAACGCGACCCGCTGGTGTGTCACCGATGATTTGTACGTTCTGCTTACGTGTTCGAGCAGCTGTACTGAAGTCGTGTGGAGCAGTGTTGCAGGCTCACCGGCTGTGTTCAACAGTGCGCAGCACAACTCCTGTTCTTCTGTATTTCGTACGCGAGCGTGTGCGGGTGCGTTCCTTGGTGAAAACGTGGGTGAAAGCTTGGTGTCAGAACGGTTTTGACAAGTTCGTATCATGTGTGATGCCTCCAGAGATGAAAATAACACGATCTTTGTAAGAGCGCCTAGTATGAAAGCTGTTCATGTTCGCAAACCAGCATTTCGCGACGTGAAAGTGGTGCGGCGGACCTAATGGCTAAAAGATAAAACTAATACTATAATAAAATCACGATGCTTTAGTGCTGTCTTTGAAATAAAGGGAAGGCTACATTCGTCAAGTTTCTTGCGCACATTGTGCACAGGAGAGTGGAGGTGTGTACATTGTGGCGCCATCTGGTAAGATAAGCTCACATTGAATGAACGTTTCGGATTTCCAAAAAGCGCTCTCCCCACTCCGCGCAGCCCCTGCAACCCCGACAATGTGGCGCCATCTGTCGGGGTGAAGATCAACGATCTGGCCGTTCGGAACTGTGTGAGTAGGTGTGCAACGCAAACGCTCACAAGCGCAGTCGCAGTCACTTAGTTCACTTGATGCGTTGGCAGCTTTAAAACAAGCCCAGGGATGAAAAATCTTGTGCTAGTTTATCTGTCAATTTGCACAGTGTGGCTGCTGGTTTGCTTGTTATTGCTCTGTGCTGGCGAGCTTATAAAGCGGTGTAGTTTTCCCGTATGATCCCCCGTTTGTATGAGACGGGACAGGGGTAAAGCAGAGCTCAACTGCGCTGCGCATTACATCAGGCTCATTAGTTTTATGATAAGCGCAAAAATACGTTGCCTTAAAGGGCACTGACGAGAATTCCATCCAATTATTGTTCTCGGTAAAAATTTATTCTCTGGCTTTCTCTAGCTATGTTTACGTCTTTCCTGCAGGAAAAAGACGTATTTATATTCGAGAAAATTGAATTCGCAACTTTTCCCGCCAGTCGATGTAAACTTGTGACATTCGTACTGAAAAAGACGGGTGTCGCCACCGTTTCGAATTGAATGGCGGTCTAACGTAGCCCCCGAGATCAGCGCAGAAATCGGTGTCGGCGCAACCAATTTGCTTGCAAAATCCGCTGGTGATAGCGACACCTGTATTTCGCTTTTTTTTTCTTTTTCTAGGTTATAAATTAGTCCCCGGTGACTTCTTAATTAAACCACGACTCACATGCAATGCTCATAAACGAAGAAGAAATATTGTTTTTGTTCTTTTTCGGGGTTTTTCGTGTCAGTACATCGCTGTCCTAAACTGAGTGTACGGCACATTTCCTGTTCCTTTGAGCATCGGTAAATAGTGGTAATACGAGTGCAAGAAACGACATCATACGGAAAGAAAGCCTACAAAAGGCGGGGTTCGCGCAAATCACTTCAGAAGCCCAGCGCCGATCGGCAAGTGTCTTGTCTCCACGTGCGCATCGTTTCCCACCACGCCTTGTGAATAGTTGTTCTAGCACGTCGTCACTGTTGACAAATTACTATTATTCAGTAAACACCGTCATCGACGATCCGCCTCGTACTCAGTTTACATCGTCAGTTTCAGTGGGCCGCGCTGACGAAGCCATCTAGGCTGGCGCATTTCCCCTATGTGCATTGTAAGAGTGAGATGTGTGTGTTGGTGTGTGACTGTGCGTGAGTGTGAGCACATGCGTGCCTATGTCTGTGTGCGCGTCAGGTTAATAAAACGAAACAAACTCCGTTATTCCCTCCCTCTTTAGAAGCCTCGAGTTTAACTATGTGGTCTCAAGATCTTAACAAAGGAAAAAAGACTGAAGGTGTGTAACCGCATTCTTGAAAAAGAAAATGTATTTGAGAGTCATCAGATGTGTGAGAGAAACTGTATTATGTATACCCGCCTTAAGTAGCGTCATGTTGATGGCATGTTATACGGTAACAGAGTCGTTGAAAGCTTAAGATGCGATGAAGAACGCGGAGAAGCACGTGAAATTATTGAATATACGTTTTCATTCTTTTTTTTCCGAGTTCAAATATAACACCATTTTAAAACACTGCTTGAAGAGTATGCTGTCTTTTATTCGATTACGACGACCCGTATTCTGCAAAAACATCGAGGTATTCTGTGCGCCGGGCCGCAAAGGTAAGTGGTTTGCTGAAAGCGCGTCTAGCTCTTGTAATTCTTATCATGCACACCGTTTTCTAAACAGCACGCTAAGCTGCATCAAACGGTAACAGTTGTGTCAACTAACGTACGAGTGCAGGTCAGTGAGATAAGGGGGCCTTGCAGTTTTTCTGCAAACATATATACAGCTGACTGAATCGCTACGTTACGCCGCACAGCCGTTAACAGAAGGGTCGGCAGCCATGAAATAAGCGAGAAGATTGTTACTCAAACCAAACTGAGAGCCTCAGTTAGCAGCTCTATTTTGTCATTTACTTATTCCCGAAAAACAAACGAAAGGTGAAGCGTATACGAAACGAGTGAAAAATTGTAACAACTTCAAGTTTTTTTAGACTACGTTTAATTTCTGCGGATTCTAGCTAAGTGTTTCAAAGGGTGGACATATGTTATGGAAAAGAAATGGCGGAAGTAGCACCCCTGTAACACTGCAAAACACTTTGTGTGGTTGGGGCTTCTGACTACGTGAAAACGGAAATATATCCCCACTCGACAGAAGCTAAACCAATTTTCATGGAAGTTGTGGGATTCAAATTTAATTTAAGCCATAAAAGAACGCCAACCAAGTTAGATAACCTACCCGGTTCCTTCATCAGGTGTGACTGCGGATTGGCTTTTTAAGCACCCTGGGCTTTTTAAGCACCCGTACATTCAACTGTGTGGCCTTAAAATGCAAAGCTGCAACTCGCACGCAGTCACTTCTAATAAAGGAATCGGGTAGGTTCCGAAATGTCGTGTTATCCTAATTTGGTTAGCGTTCTTATTTCGGTAAAAAATAAATTTGCTTTCCTAACTAGACAGGCCTCTGTCGAATGTTTTTGAGTTTTTTGTTGGCTTCAGAAAATGAAGTCACAAACTAGTGTCCGTTAGAAGCATAACTTTTAAAGAAGCACTAACATTTACCTTGGTAATAGCGCGAAACTGCAGACTTTACGATCTTTAAGTTTCATTTGCATGAGATGATAGCTGCGCAGCGAAAACCGGTATCAAGATTGTGTACTGTGAATCAGTAGCTGCACTGGACACATATTCAAGGGCTCTAACTTCCCCCCGAGTTAGAGCTCTGAGTGATGGGAACGCGCTGCGACGCCTCCACGAACGTGTTCGAAGAAACACCGCGAGACTTAAGTCGTTAGGCGTCATATCGGACAGTAACGGAGCGATGCTATGCGCGGCTGTTTCGTGTATTGTCCGCTGAGTGGGCTGTTGAGTATCATATATAGGGCCCACACTACGGACAAGGGTGTGCTCGACAGCCGGAGTCTCCAAGCCTTTCTAAAGTCAGTTCGTCTGGAAGCAGACAGCAGGAAAGAGGTACTCTGAGGAAGCACGTACATTGCTCGGCAAACACGAAGACCCGAATTCTCCAGAGAATGACTTCCCGGCAGCGTCAAGAGCAAGGGTTCAGGTGAGTGCCAAATCTAACAAGGAGGGGTGCCCTTTCCGCGCTTCCTAGGTGCATGAGGCGGCAGAGTGCAAAGACGCAATCCCAGACGCAGTCACCGACAACCTTGGTTGACACATCGGCCGACATTGACACGGGGGCTGTCGATGACGAACGAAAAGGTGCAGAGTTGGCGGTCAGGCATGCTGCGTACCACGAGAATCACTGCCATTAACTAAAATCAAGCGCTTCAGTCATTTGAATCGCTTGCAGCGAGCCACAGTTTGGGTGCGAAGGTTCGTGCACAACTGCGCTAGAAGGGAAGAGGCTCGCTCAGCGCTGACGAAATCAGACAGGCGCGGCATTTCTTGCTCCAAGAGGTCAAAAAAAAAAACACTTGGCAACGCGAACAGCCTTACAGACCTAAGCGGTTGTTTTCAAGAATCATCAAAACTGCGAAGTTTAAACGTGTTTCTCGACAGCACTGGACTGCTGCGAGTGAAGCGGCGCTTACAGCACTCCAACCTTAGCTGTGAGCATCCAGTCGTTCTGCATGCATCTCGCCCTTTCGTCGACCCCCTGATTCAGGCAACTCATCAACGACTGCTTAATGCGGGATGGCTGGACATATTAACTCAGCTGCGCGAGAGGTTTTGGATAGTACGAGGACGTCAGACCGTGAAGAAAGTCCTGGGCGTTTGTACGACCTCCTGAAAAACGAGCCGAAAAAGCGCCACGCAGCCTGTAGCACCACTGCCATGAGACAGGTTGTCAGAAGCACCTCCATTTGCGGTCGCAGGCCTCGACTTCGCGGGACCACTTCTTACGAAAACGGAAGCCAAGATCAGAAAGTCGTGTACATTTTACTTCTGACTTGCGCAGCGACGAGCGCGCTACACCTGAAAATGGTGAGCGACCTTTCAACAGGCAATTTCCTCTTGGCATTCCGCCTCTTGACATCGCGACGCGGTGTCTGCTGCGCGGAGGGCGTACTCTCACAATGCAAAGACTTTCCAACGGGCTGCAGCGGAGCTGAAGAAACTCTGAAAAATTACTCGCCATCAAGAAGTGCTCAGCTATTTGTCCCAACAACGAATTGAATGGAAGTTCATCGTGGAAAGGGCAGCTTGGTGGGGAGGCTTTTGGTAGCGGATGGTGCGCTCAGTAAAAATCGCATTAAAGAATGTGCTGGGATGCAGCTACGTGAGCTTCGAAGAGCTCTGCAACATTCTGGCGGATATAGGAGCCGTGACCAACTCGCGGCCCCTGACCACAATCCTATCTGAGGCAGCAGAACCAGAACCGCTCACACCAGCACACTTTCTTGTCGGAAAGCACTTGACCTCCTTAGCAACCTGTGGTGGACATCCCATGGCTGCCAGCTCCAGCGAACTCATTCGTCGTTGGTAGTACCTACAACATCTGACCAAAAGTCTGTGGAACCGGTGGCGAACCGAATTATTGTGTTTACTGAGGTCGCACCACCATTCCGCTTCGAAAGCGTCGAGTGACCTGGAAATGAATAATCTGGCGCTTCTTCACGAAGACTTCCACCGTCGACAGATATGGAAAACCGGCCGCATCAAGGAAGTGCTTCCTGGAAGATATATACGGCAGAACGCGCGCATGTGTGATACGCTTGCCAGGTGGCACGGCAGTTAAGCGCCCGATCCAAATCCTGCACCAATTAGAGGGACAAAATGAATGAGTGAACACTCATTCGGCGCAGAGGATGTTCCGCGACAGATTCCGCGACAGTGACCCCCGCCCTAGATGTTTTCACGACACAACACTAGAAGCCGCCCACTGTGTCCGAGAGAAGGACGCCTCTGCCCGTCTGGATAATGTTAGGGAAGCGCCCACTACTCTCCCCTGAGGGAAAGCGGTGTCGGTGTGTGGCAGCTTTAAAGGTCGATTTCTTTGTCAATGTTAGTGAACGGACACTCAGCGATTTCGTAGAAGCGAATTTTCTGGTTTTCGGCGCTTTCCGATCAGTGCTTCTTTCCTTTGGTGCGTAGTTGTAAATAAATTCTCGTTCGTTGTTTCAAAAGTATCTGATCTTCCGTATGTCATTGAAAAATGAACATACGGCATAAAGATTAAACCTTTCTTTTGACGTACACGCTAGCACTACTTCGAGTTTAAGCTTCCACACTGAACAGCAGTTTCGAAAAAAAAAAGAAGCGTGAGTACGATGTGACAGCCGCTGGAGTAATGGCTTGCACTGATATTGTAACAATGCTGCAGTAAGACATCTGGAGTGGACACTCTTTGCGTGTGCAGAATTGTCGCTTTGTAAGGCGAAAGCGATTAATGGCTCATAGTTGTCCGTCCGTCTGTCCGCGAAATCTGTCACATTATAGCTGTCAATCGAATGACGTCAACTTGATGAGGAGGAAAAATCTTTGTGCACGGCGGGATTCGAACCACCATCCTTCCGTTCCGCAGCCGAGCGTGCTAACGACTACGCTACTTCCTGACAACGTATATGTAGTTCTCCTAGGGACCCTTTATTTTTCATTCTTCTTTTAGTCTCAGTAATTTTTGTTTAGCGTAAGGACTCTGGAGAGTGTTTGCGGAAAGGCTTCGAATCAGACGGATGCCCCCCAAACGCCCTCCAGTGGGCCCAGGATTTAAGATTCACAAACAATTGTGTACTTATACAACATCATAACCACACATCAGTGACAGCGCTCATAGCGCAATGTAGAACAAAAGAAGAAGGGCCCGCATTTACCGAAGCACATTGCGGAATGCGAGTCTAAGAATTGGGAGTCATGCTACACTGACGTGCGCCTTCTAAGCAAAAGTAAGGACGTGGCAGCTAGGGAACTGTTCGAAGCGTTTTTTTATCAAAAAGAAAGGCAGCCTGTGCATAAGAGATACTTCGATAGTGCTGTTTAAAGCTGAAAAAAGTTATTGGAGCGCGTTTTATCATCTTCATCTTGATATTTCGTGGATTGTTTGCGCATGAGCAACAAAAACCTATATATGTACGTTTCTTGCATGTAATTAATCAGTTGGAAGTGGCGCCTCGTCCCATGTTTTTCTACCTTCGTCCTGTCTTTGCGCCGTACAAATTCAGAATGAAGGTTTGTATTATTCGTGCAATTGTATCATGCAAAAATGGCTCATAATATGACAGCCATTTAGCAGAATATGCAGAATATGATGTAAACGAGGAAGACAAACATACAGAAATTAAATTTTTTTCTAGAAGGCAATAAAGAGACCGTCCAAGTGCGCAACATTTTAAGGCGAAAGCCTTTAATGGCTATTAGTACCCGTCGAGATCCTGTCCGCCCATTACATCGCCAACCAAGAAGTCACGACAATGGAAGTGACGTTATATCGTCCGTCCGTTACGCTCTTCAACTCGATAAGCAAAAAAATCTTTGTGCTCGAGTGGACTCGAACCACCATCCTTCCTTTCAGCAGCCGAGTGTGTTAACGACTACGCTACTTCATGACAGCGCGTATGAAGTTCTCCTTGTCTAGGACGCTGGAGAGAGTTTGCGGAAAGGTGTCGAATCACGGATGCCTCTCAAACGCCCTCCAGTGTCTCCAGCATTGAGGATTCACAAACAAGTGTGTACTTAATTAACATCTTAACCACACATCAGTGACACAAGCAGCAACACCGCGATAAAGGCTTTCGCCTCACCGCACTTTAGGTCAACAAAGTTCCCCCCTGAATTTTTTCTGCTATGTCGGAATGGTGCAGTGCGTGAAACCATGCGCAGCACGGCAAGTTACTCAGCTGCATTTAAAAGTGGGGCGCCACTCTCTGTCATAGGGTCCAGCACTTCTCGATGATGCCTCTATATGTGGACAGCCCTGCCGCATTGTAATACTATGTTGGAAGAGTCGGCGTTATGCGTATAAACCTTCATGCTAATCATGTCTTTCAAAGTTCTTCGCAGGTGCTCTCATCGCAGCCACTACGCTGATTCCAGTAGCACACGTTTGGTCGCTTGGACGAGTAGAGATCACAAGAGAAGTCGTTAAAATAAGCATATGCTCGGATCAGGAAGACCACTTTCCAATACTTTATACTGCAACGTTCCTGGTCCGGTGCACAGCATTCACCTGGAATGCAAAACGTATAGCATACTCTTGGTAGCTTGCATCCTGCATGTCACTGCCCTATTTTCTGGGTGAGCCAAGGGTCCACACGCAAAGGGTACTAAAATAGGCAGGATGCGAGCAGGAAAGCTACGTCCAGCAGTTTCTATGCGGTAAGGCACCTTGTCCGGTGAGCAGTGTTGACCTGGGATGCACATCACCTGGAATGGAAAATGTATAGCATATGCAGCGTTTTTAGATTAGCTCGACAAAGTGGGGGGTGAGTCGATTATTGAAGAGGAAGAGCAGATTTTGAGAAGAAAAGATGCGACTCGTCCTCTGCCCTCTTCCTCGCTGATTTTGCAGCATCCTTCCAAAAATGGACTGAACTCGACTTCTATTGAGTTCATGTAAACGCTGCAGTAATCGTGGTCGCTGGGAACTATGTCACTGTGGTATACACCGGCTCAGCAAAACGCATACACAAAGTGTATTAAAATACGCACGATGATAGCAGGAAAGCTACCACCAGCAGTTTCTAGACGTGAACTATCCTCGTCTCATGCGCAGCCTTCAAATAAATCGCGAAACACCTGAAACGAAAAACATAGATTACAATCTTTTAATCTTTCTTGGTGGCTCGCATACAGCTATCACTGCGGTATAACCGGACCAGCAAGTCTCAGAAGACAAAGGGCGTTAAGATAAGCAACATTCGCATGGAAAAGTTTATAACAAATGCACGCTAACAAAAATGGTACGAATTAGCGCTGATGACAACGAAAAAAAATGCGAAGGGCGCCTAAAGTATTCCTATAAGCAGCGCCTTGTCATATTCTTCTTTCACCCAAAAAGCAGTGCTTCCGGTGTCTGTCCCGCCTTCGACTGGCAGTTTTTCGTCGCCAGAATACAATCTTGAAAACGATTCAGTAAAGGATGTCGGTGTGTATAGTTTATATATATCCTGATTTAAATGGACATAAACAATGACTTGCGTGTATTATTTCGTCGCAGATCCACATGGAGTGCCACGCGATTGTGAAAACCATTTTTTGCACTTGAAGGCCGGTGGTAAACTCCTTAGTGAGAGCAAAGACCCTCTAGCCATTCGGAACCTCTCTTCAGCTGCATGTTGTCAAATCGTGCCCATTCTTCATGAAATCGTCGTTCCGTAAAACAGCCACATATCCTGGACGACCTCTGCGACACCCACTGGGTCCATTTCAGCTAATTGCTCCCTTGCTCCTTGCTATAGGAAATGGCGTCATCGTTGCAACTGCGTATACGTTTTCCTCCACCTTACGTAAGGACGCGTCGAGGCTGCGTGTGAAAGATGTCCAGCGGCAGAGGCTCGTTCGCGATCAGCCTGACAGATGAGTTCTTTTCCTGAGCAAGCATAATGGGCACAGTCGGTCTCGCGATTACGACTTGAGCGGGCGGCAGCCCGCATACAAAGCACGCCGCTAAAACCGTATCCACGTTGGGACGAGTACGAGGCGGGGCAGAGGGGGGGTCGAAAAGAGAAAGAGATTGAAATCTCTCCCGGAGCCACCGGAGCTGTTTGCCGGGACGAACGTATACACAGGAACACAGGCGGTATATGGACAAACAAAGGTAATACACAGACGGAGAAAGAGAGGGGCGAGGTAGGGGCCAAGCCAGGTGAGAGTTGTGCGCGCTCGGAGCGCCACCTGTGATTCCGAGCCGTTGGCGAGAAAGGGAGCCGGCTTCGCCGCAGCACATACGTACGTGCATGGGTGTGTCCGGCAGACGGAATGCCCAGAGGCCACGCCTCGCTGCCGGTCAGGCCTGCAATTACGCAGCCACCTGAGCAGGATGCGCTGCTGCGGGGGCCCACTCACACATACTAAGCACTCTCCGGACGCGCGCGCTCTGTCACTCCCCCACTGCGTTGGATTCTCACCCTCTCCACGGGGCAGCAGCGCGCCGTGGGTTCTTCGTACAACAGTGCGTTACCTGGGAGAAGTCAGCCGTCTCTGTTTGTTGTGTACAGTAACTTCGGCACCCTGAGTAGCGTTGTCGTTGGAGCACGGGCTTGCCCTCTGCAGCAGTAACTACGCCCGTCTTTTGTTTCTTGTTCCAGGCTTCAGGGGGTTTACGTGGCTGGCTTGCCTAAAAATAATGCATTGCTGCAATGGTGCTCTCGAATGCATAGCCTGCACTAATGAGCCCCTTTCAAGTTCGAAGCCTTTCAAGGCGTGAGCAGCGGGATATTAATGATCGCCTCGGTTCGACTAAAGCAAGTTTAAAGGGTCGTCCGCTAGCGTAAGCTTTAAGCCCACCCACACCTCGGCGTATTTTTATTTTGCAAGCGACCAGACACCAAACCGCCAGGCCTGCGTACGCTTAGGGAAAGGCAACTTAGAGAATGCATGCCTTCACGGTGTAGAGCCACCATCTAATCGCGTGGCCGCACTTTCACATCTGCTTGACACAGTGTCACCTTTCCTTTGCTTCTGATAGTATAAAAAGAAAGATAACCAAATTAGCAACGTGACTCTGCGGTAGTAGCGGCAGGATTTAAACGGCGCTAAATGCATTAACGCTCGTGTGCTGATATACCACCGAACTTCAAGAAATTCTATGGGGTATAGATGGTGGAAATTATTACGGAGTCTTTCACAAAGGCACTAATTTGTACACTTTCACGAAGGTGCGTCTGGTATATCATACATTTCAAGCAATACGCTCAGTACATTTCCTTTGATTGGGTCAGCGGCGACTTGCGCAGGACGTCGGCTGGAGGCCGTAGAGAGAGGACCTTTATACTGCAGTATAAACTTGACTCTTTGAAGATGATGATACGCCTTCGGACGTCAGTCTAGCAGCGGTTACGATGTTCAAAACATTGCGCTGAGACTCCGCTATAGCAAAAGGAAATTATATTCGTTAGTTCATCAAATAATTATTCATCACGAAAGAACTGGGTGAACATGCACAATTTGTGCACACAGATGTCTCTAATAACCGGGATGAAATCTCTCAATGAACGTTTGTGGTTTATGCCGAGGACTGATAGTCACGAAGCCATGCGCACGATGAGTTTGTAAAAATTTTTACTTCTTGTTGCTGGTAAGAAATAATGTTCTCGTGAAATATACCACATACAAGACTTTTTTGAGAGCGGCACTCAACGTCCCACAAGACATCAATTGTGGCCCCAGCCCGCTCTGATACATGACCACGGGATGCGCCTAACACTTTACATAATTTTTGTAAAATAAGGTTTTTGAGTTAGAAGAGCGCAATTTTCGCCATAGGATTGCCAACGGCGTAGTAAATCAGAAAACAGCTAAGACGTGCTAACTAGCAGGCTGGTGAACTAAAATTGAATAGTTAACCTTTTAACTATTACTGTAAGGCTCCTTAGCTATTGAGATGTTCTAGCCCACCGTAAGAATATCCATATCAGTTTTTATAATTTCAAAAACGCGCATACCCTCGGCACTGTGGGCCAACAAGTTTTGTCTATTTCAACGATTTACGTGCACTGGAGAGGTTGCTTTGCCCGTAAGCTTCTCGAAAGCATATATATTTTGGCGCGATATAGGCAAAAATTTGTTGGCCCACAGCACCGAGGGTAACCATGTTTTGGAAATTCTAAAAACTGATATGTATATTACTTACGGCCGAAAAATCCGCTCTTCTAACTCTAAAAGCTTATTTTTTAAAATTGTGTAAAGTCTTACGTGAAACGCCCTGCATATGCCTTCGCGGACCGAAATTAGGAAGCGCCCTGCCGCACCAGGTCCATTTTGAATATTGAATATTGAATGGAATTTTTGAATATTGGAAAATTGTAAGGTACTGATATGAAAATGTTAAAGGTAATGGTCCGATGTTCTTTCCATGCGTGGCAAAACCTTTCTTTTAAGGTCTTTCCATCGATCGCATCGAGCAGTTAAGATCGTCATAGAAAACCAATGGGGAACTGTTTCGACGATACACAAAGCGTTAACGGAAAAAAAAATGCAAGCCTGCTGACGGGAGATCTGCAGATATACTGATTATTATAGTGCAATCCTGCAATACATGAAAAAATTACGTTCATAAACTTTTTCCCGTTCAAAAATGTTCTTTGTCCACAATTGATCGGTGTGGAAACATCATACATAATCAGCGTGCAGAGAAACTCAAAGACCTGCGGCTAAACAGACCGGTGCACCACGTGGTTACTTCCCCCCTTTCCCTCTCATGCCAGGACAGCCCGTATACAAGGACGGTGCACCCACAACCACTCCAGCCTCACCGGCCACTAGACATGTAATGCATGAACACCTTGGTCGTCTTCTTACCGGGGCCACAGTGATAACACCCCTACATCTAATGGTTCTGCCCTGACCCAGCCTAGAACCACTCAAACTGTTCTTGGAACTGAATCACTGCACTGCCGGCGCTTTCCTCAGCGTGAGGCTCTGATTAAGCGCATCGTGTAAGCTTGTAACATTTAAAATTTGAGTTCATGCAAAGGAGTGTCTCTGCCTTCTTTTGTCTCATTACGCCTGAAGCTCAGAGTGGTTTTCATTTATTGGAGCCTCTTTGGGAACCGTTCAACTCATTAGGATTTATTTTTCCTTCTGTAATTTAGCAGCTCGTTTACTACCGACAAAGGTGTTTGAAGTGCACGCTAAGGTCAATAATGTGGCCAACTCACCTCATCAATAAATGCAAATTTTGCTTTATTTTACCGGATTCCTCTGCATTGCGACTTTTAATTTAGGCTTCCAAGACCAGCTCTCACTATTACATAATAGCAGGTTGCAGTTTGCCACTGATATTGGTGTGTTTCGTTTTTTATTGATTTTGCCTTCTGTTCCACTCTCCTGTGCTAAGCCATTCGCATCAAAACGATATCACAGGTGAGAAAACAAAATAAACTGCATCCATTTTCTTTAATAATTCATTCTGTTCAGCATTTTCTTATACGCTGTGTAAATGTAGATGGCAAACGATCATTAAGTGCATTCTTTACTATTTCAGCTGCGTGTACTGTGATCTTGACATGCTCATAATTAATCGCAGTTGTAAGAATTTTTATGACAACTCAGTCGTGCTCTCCGGTTAAGATTTTTCTCACGTAATGAACATTCATAATTTTCGTCGTGAGGGCCCGATATGTGGAATTATTAAGTAATATTGGAGACCGGTGACCGGACCCGATGTGGTTCAAAGTGAAACATATCGGCAAGACCACAGTGTACATTTGGGATTAAGTATATGCTCCGCAAAGAGAGCGGTGGGTTCAAGTATAGCGTTTTTCAAATTGCATTGGAATTTTGTAAGAATCACACACAAACGAAGCATCCCCAGCCTTCCTGCCCATATACACCTAGCGCCATCTTTTGGCCGCCGGTAACAAACTCTGAGTAACTGATTGGGAATATTTATATTGCAGTTTAGAGAAAATTAGACGGCGGCGAGATGACGGGCGAGGATTCTGATGTTGATGGTCTACTCTTTCTACGCATCGTACAATTTTCCATATACAATGCTTCCCGCGCTGGCCGGGACTGGTTCTGTTGGCCATAGGAAACGAATGAGGTGTACGAAATAAGTATTCAAAATTACCCCGATAATTCTTTTTTTTAATTTTCAGCGCCATAAAGCAGGCGGCAGCAAACACCCAAACTAGAATCGCTTATCCAGTTTTTCTGGGCTTGGATATGCGCCAGCGATATCAGCTGAACTGAAATCATTTCTTTAAAAAATGTGAAAACAAACACACAGAGAAGAAACTGTAAGGGAACAAGTGCTACAGGTACCAAAAACAAAGACGTCCAGAGAAAAATTTCAATGCAGGCCTGCAGAAATGGTACATAGAACCCTGAAACTTCATGACTTTTGAAGTAGGAGCCCTTCGCGTAGCATAAAAGACAACGTTGGCCTATATTTGTTTATGCCTGAAAACGTGATTGTGACAGCCTTACGCACTCTAAGAACTGAAGGAGTACTGAGAACGCATTTCGATGGAGTAGACGGCTTGTCCCATATTCCCCACCTTTTTCCAGAGTGGCTGCACTTCTCCGAAAAGTACGCCCTCTGCAGGAGTAGATATACTCTTTTGTTACGAAACTTCCGGGGAAAAAAAAAATTGCTCTGGAACGCGAATTCGAGCCGAGGCACTTTGCGTTGCGAGCCGGGTGCACCACCTCTTCACTATAACTGGGATGAGAGTCAGCCGTTTTGAACACATATAAATTATTTCATTATGAATTCGCGGCGGCTTCCTGTATACATTTCGCGAACGTCTGTCGTTCTTCACAGATCATTGCTGAGTTGGCACAGCTCAGTAAACGATGAAACAGTCCAGACAGCAGCTGCGCGCCACGGATAATCTTCGCTCGGAAGCAATTTCATGGTGCACGGTATATTGAAGACTCGTCATTCGTGAGCGAGATAACTGCTGTCCTGTTGCATAATTCTTTGCATTAAAAAGATCTGCAGCTTCACTTGTGCGCTCGTCGAGCATTCGCACCGTGTCAGCACTGCAATGGGAAGTATTTAGAGTGATGTTTTTCGGCGAATCGAGAAGATTTACGGGATCTGACAGAATTGTTTTCCTTGAACTAAAGCATCGGTCGTTTCTGCGAAGCATTTTTCCTCGGAAGGTCGCTGTTTTGAAACAGACGTGCAAAAATGAGAATGGCAGCTCCGGAGGGCGTAAAATACTTAGCGATACCGCAGTGTTTCGGACAAATTGCGACAGTTAGAAGACAGTCTCTTCTCATATGCATGTACACGTAAGAGCATGCTTTCGATGAATGGTACTTATTCAGAAGCTCTGCTCGGGCATATCGATTCTTTTCTGCAGCTCAAAAGGAGAGTTATTCATTTACGTTAAGCGGAATCAGGGGCGGACCTAGTTTGCGTGAGATACGAGTCGTAGTTGACTATTTAGCCCCGCTGCATTACAAAAGCAAAAAAAAAGAAACATCCCCGACTCCTTCTGGCCGCAGAGAGAGCGGAATGGCAGTTGTACTCTTTGCCGAAGGAGGAGTTTCGCTCCTTAGGCAGTTTTACGGAGTAGAATGGTGCTACAGGAACCGGTATACTCTTTCGAAGAGAGTACCAGTTCTTAGAGTGTGGCACTCGGCAAGCCTGTTGACCAAACATCAATAAATGAAAGATAAATGTTACACAGTCCTAAACGTGACAATGATACGAGTAAAAATCGACGCATTCATAGCTTCGACCCGGCAAAAGTCACGGAAACGGGCAAGAGGTGTTTTCAAACAGCCGTCGATTACAGTAAAGCATGTTTTAATTCATTGTAGTCGCAGAAATGGTGTCAGCTTGTCTCGGAGGACGCTGCATGACCGCATGTGCTGGTATTTTTTGCTGCTTCGGTTAATCATGCTCGGTTCCTCTTTCATGAATGGTGAATGGCCCCGTGGGAAAAGGTTAGCGGATCTGGCTGAGGAAAATAGTGGTGCCGCAAAGCTAGATATCAAAATATCCAATCGAATAACGTGCAGATGTATTGGGGAGTCCGTGAAGGCACCTTCATCGAATTTTATCTCCTGCCTAAAAAAGCCCATCGCTAGTTTCCTTTTCCAAATATTAAAAGAAGTGAAACTGTGCTACGTATACACCAGTTTTGATTTTAATAACTCTTGGCTCGGAAGGGTACATCTGTAAGAACTCTAAAAAAGCTCTCTCCTATTCCTGTGCGCTTACCGCAGTTTCGTAATTCTGTAGATAACGACAAAAAAAAAATTGATGCCACACAAGTGAACCACGAATTGCAGCATAGCGTAAGAAACATGCGCCTTGGATCCCACCCTCGGGCACTTCATCTACACCGCACTCGTCTCAGGAGTTAGAATATGCTAACGCTTTCAACTGAACGAAAATGATCCTACGAATACAATTAAAGCTTACAAAAAACATAGCTGCGTGCAGAAGGCAAAAATATTTTGGGCGTTGCTCGACGGAATGTCGCACTTATCTGCTCGCTGCATGCAATAATCTTTAGTCACTATTCCTTTGGCCACCACTTGCCCGATTAGATCTCACTTCACTACGCTTACATAAAGGTTCGCGACGACTGTTCAGCCCAACTCTTCCCATTACCCTCGTGCCATAGTGTGGGAACGGTTTTCCAGAGGAAAGTGTTACCATAAGAGATATGGTAACATTCAGAGCGAATAATTGTTTTCGCGTTGCTTTAATAGCTTTGACTAATTCTTTACATTGTTTAAAATAACTAGGTTCTCATTTCTGTTCCCATTTTGTGTCGCTAACTTCTGTGTGCCGCTTTAAATTTTTATATCTCTTCTGTATATAATATTAATTATTAGTATCAGACTGAGGCTCTCTACGCCACGACCCTTGTTCGTTTTGTTTTGTATGTCAACAATCCTATCTTTTCGCCTTCTCTGTGCTATATATAATAAGTGTTATCATATAGTTTTCATTTACTCATATTTGATTTCACTGCGATATAATTTTTGTTACCCTTTTTAAGTATCGTTGCAGTCGTGGAACTTCAGAGCAAAGTGAGCACAAAGTGTAGTAAACCGTGCCTTATTCACACCCGATTCCGGAGTTAGCAGGCAACATTAAAAAAATTTATATGTATAGTGGTGCGTGATATCCCCGCCAGGTTTATTCAGTTTAAACGTCGCTACGTGTGATCATAACACGACTTTCTCCGTATATCTATATTTAGTAACCACACAAGTAGCCCCTACTAAAGAAGAACGAGATGAACGGAGTGTTTTGATGAGAGCTTGTTTGATTGTAGTATTCGTGGTTTTCTAGTCAAGTTTTCTATTATATATGTTGCCTTCACCGCCAACCTGTTCATTCTCCTCCTTCGCCATGAAAAAAAAAAAAGGATTTATTATTGCGTCAGTGTTTCCAGCATCTCGGCAACGATTATTATAACCAGCATTATAATTACTCGTCAATATTATAACCATGCAGGCATCTCACTTTCCTTCTGTTTCTTTTACGCTCTATTGCAGTTCCCTCATTAATAATACGCAACCTCCGTCCCACGCTTCTGTGCATTGATGCGTTGTATAACAATCTTGACACTTTTGAACTGAATTTGATACAGCCGCTGTCGCGAGAAAGAAAAAAAATTAAAAGCGGTTAAAGTGAGTAAATTTAAAAAAAAAGAAATCGGGCGGTTAAGCCACGTTCTGTTCTTGGGAGTTTTAGCAGAGAGGAGGCAAAGATAAACCGTGCCTATTCGGTATCGCACATATCCTCTCATCGCCGACAACCCTACTCTCAATGCTGCGATGCGACCGCCTCCCCGGGCAAAACGCGTGGGCGCACAGCGAATTGCCGGCTTCGAGCGCTCGTAATGGCAAGCGCGTGCGTGTGTACTTGATGACCGTTCCGGTCGGATAACCCGCGCCGAGCGCATCCATAGGCTCCGCGGCCTCCGCTCGAAACCCGTCTCGGACTCTTCTGCGTGCGTGTGTTCGTCCCTCACCAGAGGGCGAGAATGCGGGCTGACACTGCCGCCGCATCGGGCACCGACCAGAGAGAGGAGAGAGAGAGGTGGCGGCGCGGCAATGGCCGCGGTGTGCTTTCTTTAATGTCGCTTCAATTGGCTCCATTTATCACCGAGAGATGAAGGGCAGTTGCTGCGCGGCTGTAGCATGCGCCCGCTGAAAACACTCGTCGTAATGCAGGCTCTGCGAATGTGCCAGCAAGAGCATGCAGCAGTTGTTTCCTCTCCAAATTGGCTGGCGAGGAGGAGGCGAGACCGCACCTTTATGCCGCTAGCCAGGGGCACCAGTACCACTCTGCAGGCCTTTCTCGGCAGCGCTGAATGCGCGAGAGACGGATGCGCTCGCTCGGTAATGCGCCAGGGGAACTCGAAACGGAATGAAAATTGGCCCCACCCTGTATGAGTGCTGCTGCTGCTGTTGTTGATGCGTCGGCTCTCGCAAATAGGCGATCCGACATTGGTCTGTGCTTCCCCCCTCCAGCTCGTCCCTGCCCTCGACCTCAGCGTCAGAGTCTGCATATGTGTGCGGCTCGCTTTCTTTTTTCTTCTCCTCAGCTGCTATTTTAGCTGCTATTTTAGCCCCCGTTCTGCTGATACGCTTAGATGCATGGGCTCGGGTATATTGCTCTCTGTGAAGCATCAATGGTGCCATCTAGCTCCTTCGTACCCGGAGAAATGAGCGTGTGAGGGGGAGGAGGACTTTAATGGAACAGGAGAGGTCTGCATGTGAGTGCTATCTCTCTTGTACCGGGAAAGCTCGTTCATGGAAAAAAGGCGCTTACTGCGAAAGAAAGGTGGGTGCTGCGTATTGTGCAGAGCAGCAGCAGTTCAACCCGATCCTCCCCCCTCTCTCTAGGCATTAATGCGAGTTTCTCGAGTGGGCACTCCTGGTACGAAGGTTTTGTACTGGTGAAAACTTAGAGTAGCAGTGCACCGACGTCGTGGACCGATATTCAGGCTTGGCAGCCCACCTACTACGTTCTTTCATTTTAGGCTGCAGACTCGGGAAGCGCGGATAGCAAATATTTAATTTGCTACATTAGTCACTATAGAGCTAGTCGATGACAGCGCTCATAAAAACGTCTGCCGCAATCTTCTGGGGAAACTCAACAAGAACTCTGCGCTGCGCAAGGGTTTTGCAGAAACGCTGCGAAGAGTACGTGTGACATGATTGGCTAACGGTCACTCCGCTGCAAATTCATTAATTTTTTGTGCAATAGCCTTTTTGAATATTTTTCGGGCTTTGTAGGACGATCCGGGACGCTGGGTAAGTGATCAAGGAGGAAAACACCGGCGCCACTTTGCGCCTAATTAACTTCTCCGTAAACAATTACTTAAAAAATAAGAGTTTCTTAAGCTTTAATTGCGAATTTCAGGTGCAGGTGTACTGACTAATGTGGGCTACCAAACGTGGTCCGTGTCATTATGGTGCCTAATATATCCTCTTATTTCTTGGAACCGAGCACCAACTTGCGGCTCTGAGTGAATGTTTGTTTAATTCGTTCCTCTGCCTATTATTATCCATACCTGAAACCTCTTGTGATACCAAGGCAAGCATTTGCAGTAACCTCCTCTAACACTGAAGGCACTGCTGATCTGTAGGAAGAGTCAGAAGAATGAATGAGGATAATGTTATTCAGGAAATATCGGCTCTTGGCTGCTTTTTACCAAGCTCACATCTCGTACAAATCGTGCTTCTGTATGAAGTGCTCGTGAGCATCACACAAGTACCCGTTCCATCCACCTAAGGAGCCGATCGTTCATTCCGGTGGCCTCCGTGGTTTCCTTGACTACAACGCTGCGCAGTAATAAAACTGCTCGAACATCTTAATCTATCCTAACGTCAACAGAGAGAATGGGTTCGAGTCAGCCCGGCAGCCGACAGCGCGCAACTCCCGCTTATAATACAACGTTTTCCTTCAGCCGCAACGTCTCAAGGAAGCGAAATTACCGACGAAGAGGCAGCGAGAGAGAGAGAGAGAGAGAGAGAGAGAGACAACACATCAGGCCGCCAGCTAGGGCTGGTTCGCTCAATACCGCGACGGCGGCGGCGTCCGAATGGCGGCAGAGGGGGCGAGCGACGCGTCTTGACAGCTGCGACGACCGAACCAACGGCTCAAGATGGCTGCCTCCACCCGTGCACGCAAAGAACCCCAGGTCGGACTCCGTGCCGCCCCGGGTTGCAGGCGCCAAGATGGCGGCGAGCTCCTCCCCCTCCCCCCTTTCCTTTCCCTCCCGAAGCGGTTGCAGCCCGGGTGCCATTGCTGTGCGAATGCGCCTGGTCGAAAACGGCTAGGCGGGCCACCGCCCCCGGCCGTGTACGAATCCGTCTCCGGGCCCGGACCGATAGAGAGGAAAGAAGAGTCGGAAAAAGGGGCGCCCAGTCCGCCCGCCGAGAGCCGGGCAGCCAATGGGGAGGCTCGGTGCGAGTCTCATTTCGATTGCCGCATTCGCAGTCTCTCTCCCGTCCAATGGGAATGCAATGCAATTGGACGGAGACATCCAGCTGGGCCGAGGGCAAACGCAACTTGGCGGCGCAAACTGGAGCTGCAGCAGCCGAGAGGAGCGGGCGAGAGCTATCTCTCCTCCTTCCCCTCTTCGCCTCCGCATCTCCCGAGGAGAAGCGAGGAGAGAAGAAAGCTCGCGAGAGGAGCTCAGAGCGCCCAAGGAGCGGCGGTCGGCTCCGCTGCTGCGGTCGATACTCTCTCGTCAGCCGCGGTGTTCCGCACTGTGTGTGCATCGAACAACCGAGTTTTTAGCAGTAATAGTATGGAAACATCTTTGAACGAGTAAACAGACTGGTTAAAGATCACAAACGCAACTAACGATAAAGTATTCGTCGCCCCACTAGGTGTCCAGAATATAGGTTGTTTCTTTTATAAGTGCTCACTGTACTGTCAACAGTGTGGTTATTGCAAATTTGTCGTCTCTTCCCGTTAATCATCATGTTTACCTATCTCTTCATACTTATATTTGCTAGTGCATTCTTTCCACTCTCGGGAACGACACCAAAGCGATGGTTAAGAGTATCGAAAAATAACAATTCCAAATTAAGCAGTTCAGTGAGCGCCGATCAAAAAATTTATTTTATTTTTCTGTAAATAATCAGCTGATGTCTCGAGAGAGATGAGGGGGAAAATTTGCTTTAGTTGTAAACGCTGATCCCTTCCATGGGATTACCACGGCCGAGACTTGGAATGCGGGAAACTCTTGGGTAAGCTTCGGTGCAGTCGATGAGGTCAGTTTGTCTTACCTGCAGTATGAAGCGACTTGACTGCCTGACGGCATTCGAAATTGAGTGCTTATTAACATGCATGTTAGCATTCTAGAGTGTAACAACAATTCGAATTATTTTCATTTTGCTGTGTAAAGCATGTTATGCTGCACAGTTTTAAGGTAATGCGGAAAAGTGACAGTTTAAGGAGAAAACCACTTCAAAAGAGAGCCAAATTTGACATTCACGCCATTTGACACTCACTCTACTCCCCAATATTCCCAAGGACCACCATATTTTGGAAGCAGTCGCCGTGCTTCCAAATGGATTGAAAATGAATAGAGGCGGATTAGTGGCTTGGGTTCATATAAGGATGGGAGGTACTCGAAAAATCTAGAAAGTGATGACTCGTGCATACTATATAAGATTAATGCCACCAGTTCCAACAGAGTTTTCGCGGGCAAATCGCAAGATGAACATTAGACACTAACCTAAATGCTTTTGCATTTTCTTTTTCACGGATGCTTTTAAGAAGGCCCCCGTTTTTTTTGTTTTTTTCTTACCTTGTACGAAGGCCAATTACTCTCACTACTTCAGCCGGTATCCTAAGACAAGTTACGTTTGTACCTCGTCATCGAAACTTGCACGCCATCTACTTAGAGATTCCCAGCGGTGTACGGTAAGTCAGTAGGTGAAGTCAGTAGTACGGTGAAGCCACCACAGTGATGTTAAACAATAAGAGATATATACCACGTCCATGGGACACTGGCATTGATAAAACCTCCGTGGTAGCAAATGTATATCCCAGGGGGACTTGAATTCGGAGGTCATCGCCAAACCTTTACACGAAGAGAAAACGCTGCCACGTTTACTACATGCATGCACCGTACCTGACAGACAATGATCTTTCGCAAGACATGATAGTTTACCGGTGTAAAAATAGCAACGCTATTCTAGCCCGTAACTTGATATTAGACTGATTAGATGGAAGTCCATGCTTTGTTTATCCCCCAATCTAGAAACTTATTTTTGGCTGCGCGATGTGCTCAGGCTTTCCTCATTACTGAACTGCATAAATTTCCTGTTACCTTCGGCATTTCCTATTTTAGTCCTCATTTGACTGCGCTGCTGGCACGCCATAATGCCGACAGGAAGTTTGATTCACCAACCGCAACGCTGCGGATTCGAATGCGCATGTACATCCGGAGGGCCAAAGAGTGGACTACTACAAGATAAGCTTCTTTCAGAGCGACCTCAGGGCGTGGGCTGAGAAAAGAGCGGGCTCAAGCTACACTATGTGGTCCGGAAGCGTATACTTTCACTATCAAACAGCAGGCTTAGCGCCAATCTTGCACGTTTTACGATAAAACGTTTCTGTGAATCTTTGGAAGTTCTTGAACGTCAGAACGTTGTTTATAGCGTTTCCGGTACAGAGTTCCTGACAGACCTGAGAAGCGAACGAGACTATATCTTTATCCTAGTCACAACAAGTAGCGATGAACGCGTCAGCAGCCACGATCCACAACTTCTTCCGAGCTAAACCTTGTGTGCATCCGTCTTCCATTTCTTTTACCGCTTAAGAGAACGACGCCGCTCCGCGCGCGTCTTGGCGCTGCTCCCGGCGCCCCGCATTCGGATCGCTCGGAAAGGGAAAGGACATCGCCTGGAGACCAGAAGGCGGAGGAACTGCGTGCGCGCAAAGGGACTCAGCGAGGAAACAGAGGACGAGGGAAAGAGAGAGAGTGCACTCCGGCAGCAGAGCAACGACGGCTCGCGCAGCCGTTTCGCCGACGACGTCGAGAGGAGGAAGAGGGAGAGATCTCGAAGCGAGGCGCGCGCACACACACGCACACACACAAGCACGCGCGCGCGCGCTCACTGGTTTTTTATTTCCGCTGTCTCTTTTCCTCCCACTGCGGCAAAGATTGCAGTCGAAAACCCCGCGGAGTCGGGTCCCCATTGGTTCACTCCGATCACGTGATTGCCCCTGCCGAGTTTCGGCCGCCCCGTGCCCGCTTCTGCTGCATGCGAGCGGCAGCGGCAACCCGGGGCCCATTTCCATTCGCGTTGCGTTGGAAAGGGGCCGAATGTGTGGGAGAGGGGGCAAAGAGGAGGAGGAGGAGGCAGAAGCTCGTTCCCGACAGAGCTATTGTTTGAGCAGCGCGTCCACCATAGTTCCTTGGCCTCGTCTCAGCTGCCGCGACATATACAGGCGCCCCCATGTAGCCCCTTCGTTTGAATATCTCTCGCTTGGCGTTTTTTTTTTTATCGTCTCTCTTAATTATCTTCCAGCGCTCTTTCCTTCACGTTGCGAATGGCAACCGCGAAAACAGAGCGCGCAGAAAAGAAGTGGAGAGCTCGGAAACGTTCCACTTTCGTTTTGTCTTTTCTTTTTGCGCCTTTATTAAAGGCGAGGGAAATACACACGCTGGTGGACGTCGTTGTTGACTCAGCCCTTCTTTGCGCTGACACGCGCCATATTTAATCCTTTCAGTTATTCTGGTTTTTCGCTTCTTAGTGATGTCCACCTTTTTTTTTTTTGTGGTTGGCACTCAGAGAGTCGATAGCCGCGCATTACCCTTTGTAAATGCACTGAGAACGTGATACACGAGCAAAACCGAGCTTGTGAGGCCGCTAAAATGTGGGTTACCCTCCAAACCTTCCAGTCTGCAAAGCAAAACGTCGTTGTATTTGTATAATGTATATAGTCGTTTTTGTTTTTCATTTTCTTGTTCCACGTCGCAACGGCAGCCGATAAAAAAGAGAACGAACAACCGTAATATCAGCTTATGAATTTAAATTCGAGATGTTCCTTTATGTTTTGATTCACACCACACTTCCTCATCTCTAAGCTTTCACTTTAATTATTGAGCTATGCCGCGTGAAACCCGCCTAGAAGAAAGCGAGATCAGCCTTAGCCACTATAGCTGAACACCTTATACTATTCTTGCTTGCTAGCTGCATAGGACTAATTCGATGAGATGCTTTCTTTTTTTTTTCATTTGATAATTTCTTCTTTTAAACGGGCACCACGCCCAAATAGACAGCGTTAAATGCCAGCACTGTTTCCCATCAATCACAGCCCATGCAGCCCGGAGCAGCTGATGTCAGATTAAACCGTCATTATAAAATCGTTTATATCATCGCGCGTTCCCTGAGCTGCGCCGGTGTTCATTTACACGGCCGTCTCCTTGGCCCTGAGGCGACTCAAGAGAACGCGCATCTCGACGCGAATCGAACCCGAATCGGTTCATGCTTGTGAGTGCGTCCAGTACTAGATGTATGCAGATACGTAGAAATTGGTATTGAACAGCATCGCTACATAGTGGATTAGAGGGGTGATAGTTGTCACTTCGCCGAGAGGCCCAACTCAGAATTCGTTTCCGAGGTCAGTAAAATGCAATTTAGGCCTGGAATTGAGGAATCAAGTACACTGAGGCTACAAGCGTGCAAAAATAACGCTAAACCACCCCTTGAATGCGCCAAAATCGCATGGTACCGACACACAAAGACCAATAAAGCCAAATATAAAAAAAAAAGATACAGAGTTTAGGAATTACAGACATGTAAATACAGCATTAGCTACGAGGTTCGCAGTTTGCCATGTTAAAGCTATGCCAGCACTGGATCGAATGGCTGAGAGAAATCAAGGCACCCAGCTGTATTTTTGCCGTACTTATATCTAACACGCATTCATTCTTAAGATTACATAGAAGGTTTGTTTATAGTGTTTAGCCCAATGCATTTATACAGACTTCAACCAATTTTCGCGTCTATTAACCAGCAAAAACATTAATTTTTTCCCGTACTGATACGTGATTAGAATTACCTACCTCGGTACTAAAATAATGTCTCCTATGTCATGACTGGTTGGCTTTTGGATTGGAAATGAAAACTCTTGACTCGACTTGTTCAACCCCTACTGTATGTTTCCATATTGCATATACTTTGACACCTCTGTTGTGATACTAAACAAAATCTGATTGCACTTTGCGTTGTTTTTTGTTGTTGTTGTTGCCTGTAATACGCCTTTATCAGTGAAGACCGTAAAACCTTTCTGTCCATGCTTGGACCAATTTGGTTCGCACTTTTCGTCAATAATTACGCAGAATTAATGGAACTTTTTCTTCTCTCCCCGGTTAATGTGCTCTCTCGACACTCAAACCTTTCCCTATTAATTTGTTTTAGCTTTTTGTAGTTAACCACGTCAGAAGGGTTATTTTTTCATTAAGGCTTCCTGACCAGTGCTTTGGCGGATTAGCTCGGGGAATTTGCGGCGGCTCGTTGGGATTTGTATGCATCCCGTGGCAATGCGAAGAATTTGAAGCAATAATAATTGTTTATGGGCAGTCTGCCTGGACCTTGCAGCGCGTAATATGAGGCGCACCTAAACCCTACCGGGCCGTATCAAGCCGTTCGCGCAGAATGTGCCTACTATGGCAGGTTCCGTGACTGAGAAACTGCATGAGTTTCATGTGTCGCGCAGTTCTTTCTACATAGTAAACTTGCTTGCTACACTCAACTGGCTCGCTCTGGATCACCCATAAAGATTGAAGCAGAGTGGATGACTTTCTACAGTCTAAAGAACTGCGTAGTTCCTGGTATATAGCATCATGCGCATTGTCCTAGTGCATGGACCAAAGAACTCCTAAGGTGTACGACTGACATCTATTTGTTTTGATTTTAAGCGGCGCATATGCACACTGCGTTGTATAAAATTACACTCAAAACAGGTGAGCCCCAACTATTCGCATAAAGGACTCCGTAAAGTACTCCAAAAACCTGCTGCGCATTAGGCTGGTTGATGAGCCGCACTTGTGTTATGTTTAGCTGGTTGTTACCGAGCACTGGGCTGTAACTCGGCGAACTTCAAAATGCGAAGTATGAACGACCCAGTTCTTGTATAAATAGTATGTGGGCAAGCGTACGCACGAAGCATGCATGCATTCCAAAGTTCAAGCTCATTAATTAAGAATCCTTGTGCATTGGTGTTAATATAAAAGAGACTTGCAGTGTCTCTGGACATACTCAGAAATTCTGGACGAGCGCAGTTGTCAATGGTATGTAGTTTATGAACGTAAGATTTCACTATACCAAACAATATGCATACGCAGATCTCCCCCAAGCAGACGCGTTTTTTTTTCTATTAATATTTTTGTTACCGTAAAAAACGTTCCCGATTGGTTTTCTATGGCAGTATAAACTACTTGATACGAGCGATGGACCAAATTGAAAAGAAAGATTGGGGCTACGCATCGGAAGAACAGACCATCACCTTCAAAACTTCCATAACAGTGTCCTACAATATTCCGCTTTTGCTTCACACCTAAAACTGATGGCCAATAATGCTGGACTTTGTTTAATCGCACGTCAACAACCAAGATGGCAGAGACTAATCCCCGAACCGACCACTGCGTTTCCTCCTAACGACGGCTGTTATAGTCAAAGCGCCTTCAAACATCTTGTGTAATTTCAGAAAACCGCTACATAACCCGAACTTCCTTCTCAAAAAAGCTTAGCTATCACTGGTTTGCCCCTGCAAATAGCTGCGTTCAGTTATAACGAGATTCCCCTCAAACGTAATAATTGTGCTGCTCGCAACATAAAACCCCAAGGTTTCTCCAGATCGAAGGGAGCGTCCTAGGTGGTCTGGGCAAATCGTTCATGGCGCGGAGTAATTGAACACAATTAAGCTGATCTCGAGTGAATGAACCTCATGATAGTGTACGCGTCTTCCAGCGGCGCCGATCCGCATGATTGAAAAGCTTGCTGGATGTTCGTGACTGCTGCTGTGATGAGTATGGCTGGCAGCATATTCGAATACCCACTCAGCAAACACGACTGTATAGCATAGTCGGCCTCGTCCATTGCATATGCGCCCAAGGAACGTCCGTCGGAAGACGGATACACCCCGATCATGCACCGCGTATAGCCTATACAAGCGTTGTGCTGTAAGTGCGGCACTTGTACAGCTCGCTCTCCCTCGGTCTCGGACGAAAGCGTTCGCTATAGATAGCGGAGCCTTTCGAGAGCGTCGGTAAATTCGTGTCCGCGCATCCGTACGGGCTCGAACATTGCACAACAATTGAGATTGCGCGCCCCTATCCGCCGTGAAAATATATGGTGAACGCGTGGTGCGGTTCCTGAGCTGACATTGTAATTTTGATTAATCGACGTGCGCGAGGCGGTAAGCGCTCCATGATTCCGCTCGTGACCCGGCAGAGCAAACAAGGCACACGATCGCTTGTGTACACTTTAAAGCCTTGTGTTGTTCTCATCGTTTTCATCTGACCATGCAGCTTCGGCATCGAATTCTCTAACTCGTTTCGTCGCGCGCGTATCTTAAACAAAAAATAAAAAGCCTTTATCCCTGAAGCTATACAATGTATAACAGCAAATCTCTAGGAGTACCTTTAGCAGGTAGAGCGAAATTCAGCGCCGGTGGCGTAGCTTCCGCCAGCTTTATAGACAATGTGTTATAAGTTCAAAGGTACACCTGTTTCGAAAGCAGGAAGGTTATACAAGCGTTGCAAAGGTGTCCGGGGAAATAATTACGCGTAGCTCTCCCGACTTGGCTATTTATTTGCAACAATAAACCCCTCAAATTGAGACTGTGGCACTCCCAGAATCCCCGTAAAGACTGTTCGGTTATAAATTAAATAAAGAAAAAGCAGGCAGCACCTTGTAGTCATACTCGCCCGCTTAATTTCGTGAAAGGCAAACCGGTTTCACCTCGCACTTGCGCGGGCTCCACAGCAAAACCCTAAAAAAGAAAGAAATAATGAAGAATATTAACATGAGGGCGACGCGGGTTCGCATATACAGGGCAAGCCCCGCTGCTGCTGCAGTCTTCGCTCAATGTGTGCCATTGTTCGCGCTAACTCGACTCGGACAGCGTTCCTCTTCGTATATATGCGCCGGTCCAATACCGCGAGCTGCTGCCCTTTTCAGGCGCCCAGTTTTATTTCGCGCTCTGCTAACGCACACAGGCGCGTCGCGATCGCGTAATTAAGACACCGAAGGGCAATTAAGCCGAGCACACAGACACAGAGGCCCGCCCAAGCTGCCCGACACTTTGCAGGGCTGCAAAGCGTGGGAAGGAGAGGGAGAGTGCTCGTGGGAGCGCTTTCCTGCTTGAAAGAAAGAAAATAGAAAGTAGATGAGAACAAAGCGAAATGAACGTCGGGCTAAAACTGAAAAGGGAAGAGAGAATTCCACGCGCAAAATAAACTCGAAAAAAAAATGTGTCGAGAGCGAGGAAAGAGATGTGATCTTTGCGCAGGCCCATTTTTGCCGGGAGGTCGTCCGTCCATATATACATATACACATGAACGTGTATGTGTCTGGCAGGCCAGGCTCTTCTTCTTGAGAGAAGCGAATCCTTTGTAGCGTCTTTTGAGCGGTGCGCGGGCGCGCGAGGCGCCGTCGCTTCTTATATGGCGGCGGAGACGACGGCGGTCGTCAGCATGCGGCGAATGACGGCGAAGAAAAGAAGGCGATGCGAGCGCCGCGCACAAAGGCTTTGATCTCGCGGGAAGAATATTCTCTCTGCCCTTTTCATCTCGCTGCGGCGCGTGTGTGTGTGTGCGCGCGCGCGCGAGCTCACTGACGCAGCGCGAAATTGGCGCGCCAGCGCGGATGAAAAAAAAACCGGGAACGCCGATAGCGGGCGAGTTGGAGGATCGAAAGAAACGGAAGGGAAAAGAAGAGAGAAAGAAAAGCGGCGGCGATGGAGCGAAAACGAAAAAGAGAGAGAGAGAGCACAAAATTCCGAGAAGAGTCGGCTGCTTCGAAGACGGAGGCGCGCCGTCCATTTTTGCGCGCGCGCCTTGCAAGAGGTTCAATTTCCGAACTTGGTGGTGCACGAGAAATGGGCCGCGAGCGTGGCGCGTATTACTTGGCTTTTTCTCTCTCTCCTTTCTACTACCTTTTCCCTTCTTCCCTCTCACTGCGCCTCTCGTTAAGTTTTACTCTTTACTTTCTTCAGGGAGTAACATCCACAGCGGTGGATCGCCGTCGCTTTTCCGCATGTGGATGCTAACAGGCCAATCGCCACACCCCCTCACAAAGCCACTGGCAAAAAAATATTTCCAATGTCTCTAACCATACTCTTCTCTCCTCCCTCGTGAGAAATAAATACGCACCCAGAAACAAACGAACACATAAGGACCGGTGGTGAAGCATAGGTGGCGCTGGTGGTGCATGTTTCTACTGCAGCATATATGCAAATATGCAGCATTCTATTGCAGCATATTTGCCACATAAGAGCGATATTAGCGCCTCTATACCACGACGCAACCTTACTTCACATGATTGTCGCTCCATTGTCTTTTTTTTTCTCGCTTACAGTCTGCTGTGTGATACAATGCGTCTTCTGGTAAGAACACTTTGAACGGTTTGCTGAATCAGACAGAACTACTCAAGCTTAAGACGAGCGCGCCGCGGTGGCTCAGTGGTCATGGCGCTCAGCTGCTGACCCGAAAGACGTTGGTTCGATCCCGGCCGCGGCGGCAGAATTTCGATGGACTGGAAATTCTAAAGGCCCGTGTGCTCTGCGATGTCACTGCACGTTAAAGAACCCCAGGGGGTCGAAATTTCCGGAGCCCTCCACTACGGCGTCCCTCATAGCCTGAGCCGCTTTGGGACGTTAAACTCCATAAACCGAACCAACAAGCTCGAGATGAACTAATACGACAGCAAGAAAGATCGTGCGATCTTCCAGTGCGATCGTGACAAAATGCTTCAGTATGCAGAAAGCAGCTGCCATCGCACAAAGGACCTTCTTTATATGAAATGGGTGTATTTCCATTCGAATAACACTTTTTTTTTCGTGACTTACGTTTACAGTGATTATATATAATCTTTCCAGACACATCGTAACCTATAACACATGATTATTGCATCGGTGTTTGAATTTCAAACGAAAAAATAAAGAGGTCACTACGTGATCCGCACTGTGGGGGAGGGAGTCAAAAAAGCAGAGAGAAAGGCGCCGTAATCTAGGGTTTTGGATTAATTTCGGGCTCCTATATGGTTTTTGAACGTTCACAGGCAACGCACAATCCACGGGCGTTCTTCCATTCTACCTACATCACAAAGAAAGTGACAGCCAAAAAAAAAAACAAGTGACAGACACACGACACCAGGTGAGGAGGATCGTTATTTGAGTGCGCGAGCTAGAATATATACAGACAAAAAGAAAGGGGAGAGGGAGGGGTGGGAACTACAGAGGGACATATACTGCGAAGTCCCGAGAAACCGCATTGTTTTTGCTACGAAGATAAAATTGTTGAGCAAGAGTGTACATCCCGGGGGCTTGCATGGTACTCAAGAAAAATGTGGTCCAGAGACGCAACTGACGGCCCTTGAATGTTTTCTCGCACTTTCATGAAAAAATGTGCCACTTTTGGCAAATATATTTGCTTCCACTGGACAGAGGGAAACTTGGACAGGACGCCCTGCTCATAGGACACGTATTTCTTTCGATGGCGCTTTTTCACACAAGGGGTCCCTTCTTTCGTTAGTCACCTTCGCGTGCATTGACATGTATTTCTTAGGCATGAAAAACGCTCCCCCATGCACTTCCTGCAGCGATCTTCTTGAGATTGTGAAGACCCGCGAACTCCTGTCTGTGGTGGGGCTGTGGGTATGGCTTTTGGTAATGCACCTGCATGCAGCCGGACCAGCAAAAATTAGAGCCGGGCATTAACGGCTTCTTCAAGTCTGACGACCTGAGTGGCGAAGCTTGGGCCCATTTCGAGTTGACACGAACGCTCTATACCGGAGAGTTAAGCGACGGGTGGCTACTAACCCCGGATCTGGAGCGTTTGCGTGATCCCCAAATGAGCCAAAGCCTAGCCTCATTCCCATTGAGGAATACAGCGCTAATTTCTGCTGTCTATTAAACATTGTACCGACTGTGCACGAGGACATTACCAAAAGCCAAATACGCAGCTCCACCGCTGACGGGAGCTTACACAAGCCTTTAAGGTTGTTCCACGTTCATGGGCTTTCGCACATTCTCAAAAACACTGTCGGGACATGTGGGGCGTTTATATTTAAATTCTTTCAGTCAATGCAAACGAAACAAAAACAACTCTAGAATCCCCACCGTCACCAACACGCGGAGATCAGCGACAGTTCTTGAGCACAAGTGACGCACACTCAGCGCGCCGTTTAAAGAAAACTGAGAGAACTTCTTGTCTCAGTTGTCAGCGCTACTAGTGTTGGCTCCTCCTTTACTACCGCTTCCTCTCATACTAGTGGATGCGTAAAAGCGTGTATGGCTGCTAACGAGCATGTAGCCGAGGTGCCGTTATTTCAACACGAGAAAAAAAAAAAAACGTCGTTCAGGGTTGAAATTACTCAAAACCAAAATGCGCGGTGTTCGTCCCAGTTAATGGCGAACGCATTCCCTATAGAATGATCGCCCAGGCAACAAAACACACCACAAGGCGGCAAAAACGTCATCAGCAAGCACTCGGCGTCTACAAGGAGCCAGCTTCACATTTCACCCTATCAAAACAAAAACAAAAATGGTGCACAAGAAACAAGAGAGCGCAGCCCGGAGCGGGGCATTCATTATTTTTCCTCGCCTGCACGGTAAACCTGCTATTTTTGTTTCACTTTTTTTTACCTTTCGGCGGACCTTCTCATTTCTGAGGAGATTCCCTTCTTATTCTCGCTTATACAAGAATGCTCTCTATCGCTCTAATATCTGGAGACTTCCGCTTGCTTTTTCTTGTAATGTGAGTGTCGTTGCGAGCGTTGGAGGGCCTTATTGGCTGCCCGCGCTCTGTTCGCTAGGACCAAAACATGTATACACACGCACGAAAGCACCGCTGCTGCCGCTGCTGCTGTTTTGCGCCGCGCAGCCATTTGTCTTCATAAGCGAGGTTCGGAATTCGCCAAGGAGCTTCCCGCTCGTTTGTTGCCACCGCCGCCTTCTCCTCTTCCCTTCAAACTCTCTCGGGCGCACATACTACATCCCGAACTGGCTTTGCTTGCATGCGCTGTCTTTCCTTTACCGCGCCTGGTGCGATCTTCGGTTATATTTCCTCACTTCTCTCGTTTCTCGATCGACGTATACCGGCCAGCTTTTGTCAAAAACACTGACAGGAGAATTGAGCGCAGAAAAGGAACGCCAAGAACTTTTCTGTCCGTGAATGACTCGCCTCTTTTCGACGCGCCCGCACAAAGTTTCGGGTTGCTGGTGTATAGGCCTAAGTAGTACACTGTCCTTATAAGCCTGACTAAGTCCACTACAGGACAAATGCCTCTATCATATCCTTCCAATTGACTCTGTCTTGTTTTAGCTGCGGCCACCTTATCTCCGCAGACTTCCTAATCTCAACCGCCCACCTGACCCTATATTACACCTACTGCTTCTCTTGCCCTATCTTAGAATCCTCTTAAGACACCATCCGTTATCTTGCCATCGCATTACATACCCAGCTGACCATATGACAATTTCTTCCTCTTGATTTAGACCATAGATACCCATTTACTCGCATTTCTTTCCTTGCCCACTCTGCTATCTTCCTATCGCGTAACGTTTCACGTATCATTCAGTCTCCACGTTTCTGCCCGATAGGCTACCGATAAGGTACTGTTGTTATATATTTTCCTCTTGAGGTATATTGGTAAACTGCTAATCATCGGTGCTGTGCCTGTCGCTTCTTGTCTTCATGTCCCGTTTTTCGTTCCGTTTCATTGCTATGATCATGAGACAACATGCTCAGACTTCGCTCTTGCTATTCATCACCTCAGAGTGGCTGCCGAATGCACTCTGTCCCATTCTTATTCTCTTAGGTATTTCATTCACATTGTCCGGATCAGCGATGACTGCCTGCCTTAAGCAAATGTATTCCCTTACCACTTCCAACGCTTCCCTGCCTATTCGAAAATGTTGTTCTCTTCGGAGACTGTTGCACATTACGCTTTAGATTTGTCCTATCAGCAACAAATGGAACGCGAACAAGACAGCTCATGTGGAAAGAGGAAAACGCCAATATATCGACTCCTGAAGAGGAAATGCAGGTGAGGTTAATTAACACTTCTGAAGAACAGTTCTTGGGTCTTCAAAGTAAAATTACCCTCCACTAGTATTGAGCTTAACCTGGCTAAGAGCTTCTTATTCTGCTGTTCGCGGTTTGATTGTTTTGTTCGCGATTCATTTCTTCCTGATAGTAAATATTAATTTTTAGACCCACCGTACTACTTTGCCTCTTAGGTTCTTGATCATCCTTTGATGTTCAACCCCTGAGTAACTTCACAAGGAAATGTCATCAGCGAGTCAGAGGTTGTTAAGATATTCCCCATTTAACTTTAATCACCAACTCTTCCCAATGAATTTCTCTGAATACCTCCAGTGAACACGCGGTGAATAGCATTGGAGAGATCGTGTATTCTTGCCTTACACCCTGCCTGATTGGTGTTTTGCCCCTTCCGATGGGAAGGATATTTGCTGTGCAGCATCTGCATATTATCCACTATGTTTAGAGACACCTCTTCAACATCCTGGTTGCGCAGTGCCTGCACGACTGAGGTTTAGACAGAGTCAAATGCCTTCTCGCAATCGAAGACCATCAATTTGATTATATTCTGCGTATTTCTTTCTCAAGTGATTGGTGGTGTTAATATGGTCTATTGTCGAGTACTCTTTCCGAAGACCACTATGTCCTTTGGTTGACTTAACTCTCAGATTGACCTAATTTGATTAGTAAATACCTTAGTAAATAGCTTATAAACAACGGACAGCAAGCTGATCGATTCAGCAATCGATGCACTGTGTACAGATCACCATACCCCGACGCTGGGAGGCACCACCAGAAGCGTGTCGGCATTATTTCATCCCATTTAATCCGCAGTTTAAACAATTGTCAAAACAAAGTTCTGAAGCACTCGTATATCGGGTTTCCTTCTCTCCATCGTTCGCGTGGGTTTTTTGGCGCTATGAATATTCACACGAATTGCCCACTTGCCCGAATCTACGCACTGGGTCCATCGTCTGGGTCCATCGTTGCAATAAGCGTGTGTAATTTCTCGTGACTCGCTCATTGTCACCATCAGTCAGGCAGCCAGGAGAGGACCAAGGCAACTTGTGTTGATCTTTAATCATTGCTGTCGTAAACGCCAGGCACTCTGATATGTTAACGTGTAATTGTTTATCTGCTGTCCGTGTTGCTTGTCCCGTCCAGTTTCCTTAACCCTTGTTTTTTTCAGCCAGGTCATGAGTTATAACTCGAGTTTTTTGTGCCCTTAACGCTGCCCTCTTTTGTCTCTAAACGTTACCGTAGTAGTTTCTCTGCAAAATACATAACTGGACACTGAAGACAAAGAGCAGTATTTGATAGGGCATCTCATTCTAGTCACAGAGACCATTGTCATCAAGAACGGAGCTTTAAAAGGTAGAAATTAACTAAAAAACGAAATACAGGTGTCGCTATCATCGGCTGATTTCGCAAGCAAATTGCATGCGTCGACACCGATTTTAGCCCTGATCTCGAATGCTACACTACACCGCCATTCAATTCGAAACGGTGGCAACCTACTTTCTTCAGTAAGGGCGTCACAAGTTTGAATCGACTGGCGGGAAGATTTTTGAATAGAATTCTTCTCGCCGACGAATACGTCTTTTGCTGGACAATTAAAACTCAACATAGCCAGAAAAAGCCAGATAATAAATTATTAGAGACATAAATGATTGCATGGAGTTGTTCTTAGTATCTTTTTAATGAATTACGAGATTTTCTTCAGCCACCAAGTTTCTGCCGCCTACGTGAGTTAGACACTGTCCATCTGAGAGATATTGATATTGTTCACAATTTAAGACGAATATTAAATCAAAATAGAAATGCGTAGTAGCTTACCACCATTCTGTTGCATAAAAGCACATTTTCAGCCCATGTACAAAATCCCGCCGGGGCGTCTGCACATGTAGTGCGAAAGCGTTTGTCATATTTTGGGCCACTAAGAGAACGAGCACATGCGGGTTTGACATCTACACCTATGCAGGCTGTGCGTGGCTTAGCAGTAAACCCTTACAAAAGAGGTCTATAGACCGACTATAGAGTTCTTATAGACTCTATTTCCTTCCTGTGGGTACTTCCTTTGTATCTATTCGCAGTTTATAGACTGTATTTATACAGCAGTCTACTGAAAATGTATGACCATAAATCTATAGATTACCTATAGGCCATCTATGGGATTTGTATTGCCTTTAGACTTTTCTCTAGGGTTTGTCTATAGAAATTCTATATACTTTATAGACAGAAGGCTATAGACAGTCTATAGACTGTCTAAAAAAAATATAAGCGAATGGCTCCTCCCGAGGGCTTACCCATGCATCCAGGGAGACGATTTCTCATAGTATTGGGCTCCTATTCCTACGCATTTCCTGCCACTTTTCCCGCGCTCCCTCGCTGCCCATCAGAACGTATAAGTTCCCACAGATTTTGCTAACAAATTCTCTGCTGTCGAAAATCTCAGTCTCAGTCAGTTATGTAGTTCACTTTGACTACAGCCTCCCAAGAAATTCAAAGAATTTGCCTGCAGATGTGTAAAACGGGCTTATAAAGGAGTATATTGACAATTTTCTTATCCACGCTGCAGTTTTCACGCATGCCTCCCAGCAAAACGAAAAGGGAGCTATTGGCATTTATTATGGGGTTTTCGATTGGAGTTGTTCGTTTCGGGCCCCTGATTATACGCCTATATTCGTTGCTGAATTTCTAGCGATTGAAACGGCCTTACAAAAGATCACTCGCAATCTTAATCAGATCATTACACTTGCTGACAGCCTTTCTGTCCTGACTGCGCTCGAAGGCTCTATAGGAACGCTTTTCTGAGCCGTTCTCTAAGATCTTTCATTCCACCACATGTTAATTTTCACTGCGTAACTGGTCATTGCGGCATCGACTAAAATATAATAAGCGACTTTTTAGCAAAGTCTGCCCTTTGAGGACCTGTGGTGCCATTTATTCTAAACACTGTGCATCTGACAGTAGCCGGTTTCAATGTTTCCGGAAACTGCACTCCTTGAGTCACGAGTCTCTCCTTGCTACAGAGGATGTTAGCATTTGGCATTCCCTTGGAGTGTCCGCTTATGCAGTTCACAGTAACGTGAGGTGTCCATTACCTTCTTATGGTGTAGAGTACCACGATTAAGTCTTTATTTGCGCCGATTAGGGTTCTCTCTGTCAAACCCTTGTGAATCATGAGGCGAAATTGAATCTCTTGATCACTTTCCCCCCTCCTGTCGGCGGTTTGCTTCTCTGCGAATAGCTTATCTGGAGATTCCACTCGCTCGATTAGGGCTTCCTCTTTCTATTCCGGTTCTTCTCTCCTTTGGGGCAAACGCCAGGGACGGGATATATCCTAAAACCAGTGTGTGATCATCTTCATGATTACATCATTGCGCCAGGGACTTTCCTCTGTCAGTTAAAATATTCGACATTATTTGCTTTAACACAAAAATTTATCCACGACAGCCTTAACTGAGTCAACGTGTCACTACTGTTCGAATCTGCAAGGCACCCAGGCCAGTCCCCCACTGTGGGAATGTGCCACTCCACCAGAGGCCAGCTATACAACAACAACAACGTTTCTGTCCGTCGTGTTCAGATAACGTGTCCCTCATCTGGCCCGCGCTCCTTCACCAGGCTGCGTGGGGTCCTTTCAATAAAGGACAACTCTCCACAACTTTATCACCTTTAAAGTAAATAGAAAGCGCTAAAGCACTTGATGCACCGTTCGCAAGCACGCTCCTAAATTCTGTAGATTGCAAAACGAGGGCTAATACCGGTGCTTGGCTCGAGTGTGCTTCTCACTGGATCCCGCCTCGGCCGCAACTAAAGCCACATAGCTGGAGTCCGCGTATTAACTGCCCGCAACAGCGATGTTCTTTTGTTTACCATGCAGCGAGTGCTTGCGGGCCTGCGTAAAAAGCGCGTAACCACACACACCCTCAGACGGCGCTACGTGGCGCGTCACAGTTTTAGGTGCGTTCCGAGGTTCGTATTTTTTGCCGTCCTTCCACTGTCGAGGATGGAACGGATTCATTAGAGTGGGGCGGCTTTATCTGGCCCTAACAACTTATGCCCACCGGCCGCCCTCGGTCCGGACTCGGTCATCCATCAGGAGCCGAAATCGCGCAGATGGCCACTCCCAGCGCCATCCCGCGACCGTCTCTGCCAGTGGAACGTGTCCCGCGATATCGCGCTCCCCCTAACTGCTGCCACAAGCTATTCTTTTTTATTTTGTTGCCTTTCTCCCCCTTACCTCGGCCCTCCTCATATCGCGGCTTTGAGCCCAGATTTCGTTTTTCTTTCAACCATTTTTTCTTTCCTTTCCAGGCCTTTCTTTATATGAAGTTTTGGTTAAGTCGCGTCAGTGGCTTGGCTCTTTTCTGATTAGCGGTTTGACTCGTAATTTGTTTCGAGAAATTGGCTGCGCCGCCCGGGTGTCAGCCAGAGTCAAATTAAACGTACTGCGCGGACCTAACTCAACCGCGTAAAAGGTAAACAAAGAGTAAATAGCAAAACGAATGGGATGGAATAAAATGCCAGGAAGCATTAATAGACAACGGGTTTCCATAATGCGTGTGACGGAAAACTTCCTCTCGAACTCAAGTAAAAAAAATACACTTACTTTTCTACTTGCTATAGCATCAGGCGGCTGATGCTATAACAAGGCCGTCTTCACGTTACAGTATCAACGTGGTTCCCTGCAAGCAAATTAGAGCTTTGGTGGAGCCTGTGTTGCTTTTGGCGCTTTCTCTTCTGGAAAGGAAGTAAGGAGCACGACTAAAAGAAATAAACGGAAATCCGAGCTCTGTATTCCTCTTCATCCGACGAGGAGAGATGAAGCGCTCCTGTAACCTAAACACGTAATTTTGATTTTTACGAGTTTGCTGTCTATTTTGTAGTATCTTACGTCAGTCCGCTGTAGTATCATACTGTGAACGCATACTATAACCACTACTGAGCGTCTCACAAGTCATGGTTACGACGTTACGGATACGCTTTTTAAATGAATAGTTCCCGAAAAATATTTTATACTTGTAGACCGTATCACTGTTTGCAACCTAAATGAACGCATGTGCACGTCCTTGTGGACTGCGAAAAGCTGCGTCTGTGAAATTCGTAAATAAGAACGCTGGTGCCACAACCAAGTAGCAATATGCCATTGCGAAAATTTCTTTAGACAGTCTATAGGCTGTCGATAGACTACTGTCTATAAAGTCTATATACTCTCTATCGACAAACCCTATAGAGAACATTTTAAAGGCAATACAAATCCTATAGACAGCCTATAGACAGTGAATAGACAAAAAGAAATACATAGGAAAGAAATAGAGTCTATAAGAAGTCTATAGACTGTCTATAGACTCCTTTTGTAAGGGATGGCTACTCACAAAAAGGTAAATTTGAGAGAACATTTTAAAGGCAATACAAAAGCTATAGACAGCCTATAGACAGTGAATAGACAAAAAGAAATACATAGGAAAGAAATAGAGTCTATAAGAAGTCTATAGACTCCTTTTGTAAGGGATGGCTACTCACAAAAAGGTAAATTTGAAGAGAGGCATAGCAAAAAAAAGGCCGTTGAAATGCTTTGCGCATGTCGGGCTCCAATGCACTCTTGAGAGACGTGGTAGGCTCTGCTTAAGCTCCTGCGAAAAGGAAAAAATTCAGCAAAGAAAAACTTCCTTTCTGGTTCGACCCAAAATTTGTGGTCCGTGGCATCGAGACATCTCAACTGCGACCCGACGTGTACTGTAGCAACTGGATTTCTTAAAACGCAGCATACCGGTGGGAGGAGAGGTTAAGTGGCAGGGGGGGACAAGCTGGAGCTGTGTAGCGCCTTCAGGCAACCCACCCCGTCCTTTCACCTCCGCTCCCGAGAGTGTGCTGCTACGCGCTGCTGAGCGAGCGAGGAGCAAGACCGGAGGCGCGGCGTCCGGACAGGCGGGCCGCCAGGCCAAGACGCGAGCGCAGCAGAGCAGCGACGGACGGCACAACGAGCCCATAACAAACTGCCGAACTCAGCGCTCGCGCCGCCGGCTCGTACATCAGCCCGCGAGCGAATAAACCACGACGGGGCCGGCGAGTCTTGCAGCTGCGGGGCTTTCCTTTCTTTTGATTTACAACCGTCGTGCGAGCGAGCCAACGTGCGTGCCCGAAGCACATCTCTCTGCTTCTCTTCCACGTGCGCCCTCCGCCTCTCCTCTCTTCCTGTACATCTCCTTCCCCCCGGCGTTTTCTTCACACACCGATTCCTTTATCTATCGTGTACCACCCTCCCACTCCTCCAGCTACCCCTCCAATCTCTCATTTCGTTCGTAAATTCAGCTGCCACGCCGGCGTAGGAGTTATATATCAGCCATCTGTTAAAACAATCCATACGAGCGAGCCTTATGACGCTGCTCCAATTTGCCTTCAGAATCGCTAGCCACCCCCCCCCCCCCTCTCACTGCTACCCCCTCGTTCGAACATATACAGTAGTTCGCATCGATGCCTCACATATGAGTTCAGCAATATCTGACCAATGAGTCGAATTTGGAAATTGCGGATTCAGAGGCATTTGCTGCAAAGACGGCGCGAACGAAATAACGCAAAGTTAGGGCTTGCTTGACGGAGGAGGAATGTAGCAACAGATTACGTCACTGTTGAACACGTTCGAGAACTGGCGCAGTTCAGCAGCAGGATTCGGCTACATTCTTCAGGCTTTATTTTAACTCCAGGCATAAATTAAGGAAATTGTGTCAACTGTTATTTAAGCTTCGCGGCTTCTGAGTATAATCACCCAGGACGAGATCATTCAGGTGAAATAGGAAGCCAAATGGGGACTTGCTTCACATGTATCTGAGCCTTTGAGGTTCCTCTATAGCCGATGGGCGTCGAAATCAACACTTTTGCCATAATTTTTTTTTCTGTACTGCTCCCGACTGAAATGGGCATAGAAAAGCGCTGAAGGTTTTGTAACGCAACATTCTAGTTCCTGTGATGTCGGCTGGAATATAAAAGCGCTGTGCATAGGGCCAAAAATTTACAGCCACTGAAAAATAAATACAGATTTGTTTATTATTTCCCATAGCGCGCATCAAGTCCCATGAATGTTCACGCTCAAAGACAAACCTCCTGCCTTGTTTCACGCGCTCGAGCTGCAAATGTGGCAGGAAGAAAAAACAACGCGGATAAGGCAGCCAGAAGAAGGGGCCCATACTTTTGACATGCACAAAGCCGAAACGTCAAGCGAGACAACCCTGGCACGAGCCTGCATGATGTTTGCACGACAGAACATAGGAAGGTTAAGAAGGGAAAAGCGGGGAGGGAGGGAGAGGGAGGGTTGCATCGCGGTGACGGAGTTACGATCGCGCCAACAGCTTTTCGCACGTTGGCCGCTCTTGGCGCGTACCACCCGTGTTTGGAAACTTTGTTCGCGACGCCTGCACCTCATCTTTCGACGCGAAGCACGCCCCGACGTATCTCCGCTAGACCCAGTTCCACGGAGATATACGAGCTTGTTTCGGATTCTATCTCTCGTTCTCACTGCGTGGATGCTGCAGCGTCCAAGGCAGCGCCGCACCACGACTCGTCGACGCGCGAGAGGCGAGCTTGGTTTGTTTAGAGAAGCTCGCCCTTGTGATGAGAACTAAGAGGGAGGGCAAACAAAGTTGTGGCAAGTTTTTCGCGCTACAGAATCTGCATATCTTTTTCTGCGTGCTTATGCCAATTGGTGTTTTGTTGTGTAACTCCCTAGCAGAACTACCGGTAGCATACTTGCCTTAGACGAAAATCGGCTGGGAAGGAATTGCAGCTCGTTCCATTTGCCAGAATGATACAGTTTACAAATCCCCTGATTTGCACAACATATTTATCTGATCCTAGAGGAACATAAAAGGTAAATCTTTTGGGAGTTTTCGCTGTACCACTATGCACTGAAGCGATGCAGTGAATACAACGAGCTGTAAACTATTCAGCAAGAACTCTAGTTAGGGCTAGTTGGCTCATGATTCACAAAGAAAACGGCGCGAAATGGCGCTGGTCCTGTTTTGTATGCTTCACTTTTGTCCCCGTATTTCGCGCCATTTTCTTTGTTAATAGTTTAAACTACGCATGCAGGACAAAACCAAGAAAGAACACATCATCCTCGCATTTAAGCGCGGCTTTCAGCATGTTGTCTTCGGCATTAAACAGCTCAGCCCAGCTGTATGTGTCTTAATGCAGTGAATTCTTTCTAAAAGAATCGCAAAAAGGCTCAGAATGGCGGCAACCAGAGAGCTACCAGCGACATTTACACCATTGAATTGCATAGACCGACGAGCCATGCATGCAGCCTGCCTCGTCATGGCCAACGTGTCTGACAGTTTAAGATTCGGAGAGATACACAGCGCGGAACAAATGTCTAACAGTAGAGGTAATCGTAGTGACGTGAACATTTTACTAGTGTGCTGGAAACACTGGCTATACCGCGAAGAGTGTTCACAAAACCGGTACAAGCAGCGCGTGCCCTTTCGACCCGCCTTTCTCGGAGTTGACAACGCGGTTTCTTTCCCAAGCATGCCGTACAGCCTGCGTGTGTTTGCATATCGCGGAGCTTGAGAAGAACACCAGTGCCGTTATCCCGTCGGGATCTTTGTTATGCAGATGTAGCCGAAGCGTGAAGGCCCGGCTATTAGCTGCGCGCGAACAAGGCAGAGACGAAAAGCATGACAATCTCGAGGTAGTTCCACCGGTCCCGCGGTGCGCACAGCGCCTGCCTATAGTTGTCTCAAAGACAGTTCTCTTGCATGTCTGCCCGCTTAACGACCCGTCCTGCCTATGTGGCCAGGGAAAATATTTGGCCGTGCACTCACCCGTAAAGTTTTCGTCTGGGTCAAGCTGGACCGGCTGTGAGCGACGTCGTCCGCGTATCCGAGAGCAAAAATAAAGACAACCCAAGTCTCCTTCTTTCGTGGACTTGCTGTAGAACCCTGTCAGCGCGCCTTTGTTATGCGCGTGTCCTCAAAAGGCTGCAGCAGCAACTTGTCCGGCGCCGATTCGCGGGTCCTTGTGCCATGGGCAAACACTCGTCAATTCTTTGTGCGCTTGGGAATGAAACAAAAGATGAATAATTGCCCCGCGCCGTGTGTGCTGCAGGGCATGCTTCCCAGATGTGAAAGCTCGTTACTCCGCTGAGCAGATGTGCACGCTTCGAAACAAGCAGCCGTCCTTGCGATGACAAACTTTCCTTTGACACTGGGCTGCTTCTCATTTACATTGTCTGCAACCTTGAGACGTCATGGAGTTCAATGTTCGCCATAAAAATTAGTTATATGCTCAGACGTTTACTACAGCAACGCAAAACGAATACTGTATCTATCGGTTAATTAAAGACCATCTACATGTTTGTAAGTCACAGCAGCACTGAACCTGCTCTCTGAAGCCACAACCTACGTCACTCCGACGCTACCTGTGCGCTAATGTCGCATTGTACGTTGCAGGGGACTATGTGCTTACCTCTCAACTTACCTATATTTGCCATGGACATCAGCCCCTGTTGAGCCCAATGCAGGGCAAAGGTCTCCAATTACCTTAGATCGTTCGTGTTTCCAATCAGTCGCATTCGCATCATTCCTTTTAATATCCTATATGAGCTCATGATTGCACCAGACTCTATGTCGCTTCTGACTAATTTTTTCTTCTCCTCGTATCCATCGTGCCTCTGTATATAATAGACCGCGCCTGATGTCCGGTCTCGATAGTACGTGGTTTAGCCTTCTCCATATTTTTTAAAATTACTAACAATACAAATGCTAATTCTCTCGTTCCAATGAAAAGATGCCGGCGGCGCTGGTAGGGGAAAAGGAATGCAAATATTCTGCAGTCCGCTTTGACGAGGATTGAGCAGTTTATAATCAATTTTTGTTATTTCTTTCATTTCAGGTGGCGGATCCCTTCTTAAACTCTCTGTATGACAATGCACAAAATTTCAAATGGATTCTGCATTGTATACAAGAATTTCATATTAATTCTATGTATTTTCCTATGTCTCATACATGACACACGGCATCTATAGAGGCAACAGGTACGAAAAAATAGATACAGCTCCGTATGATGTCAGACACATCATGCGTACACGATACGGAAAGCACATAAGAACAAGGGGTCAGAACATGCGGAAATCATGCGAATTTTCATTTCTTCTTCATACCATGCGAACTCCATATTTATATTATCCTGTGTGCGCGATCGTACAAAACGTTTCATGATAATGCCGTGATTCGCCGCCTAGCTCGTATCCAATGGGCATCGATACAGCAGCATCGCAGATGTGTCGTACATGACATGCAACGATTGCCTCATGACAAAAAAAACTAGGTTTTGTCTACTCTACAATAGCTCCGTAGCCACTCTGCTTCCTTCGGTAAAAAAAGCTCCACGGAAGCGCAAACTATGTACCATAATTCTTAATGTGGCTGCCATTTACTCCCAATGCTTGCCAAGCTACGTGCCGATTTACGAGGCCTACGAGGCCCTTGATGCAGCAACTATACGGCGCACTGCAGTTCAAGAAACTGTGTTTATTTTGTCACCTTATTCGTTCACTGAATAATTCAATTATTGTTGTCACGGAATGCTGAAATACTCCCATTAGGCGCACCCTTTGACAAAAATATAGACTGTAAAGGGTTTTGCTCTTAGGTTATACTGTTTGGTTCAACGTCAGCGGTTAAAATCTCCTGAAGATGAAAAGGAACTCTTCCTCACCCCTCAGCAACCTTACGTCCACAGATGCTACAAGAGCCCTCCCTATAGATATACAGCTTAGAAGTAGACCCATTGGTCTCTATAATTCGAAAAAACGCTGCAATTAGGCTCGAAGTGGGTATAATTTGTGAATTTGGGGTAAGCGAGTGGCTTGAGCCCCTTATCCAAGTATATGCATGCGTCGAGAAAGAAAGGTAGCAATGGGATAACAGAAATCTTTTCCGAAAATACCAGGAGCCTGGTCTTCGCGGGAAGTATTTAGCTTGTTTTGCGATTCTTCTTCCTTCTGAAAGTCAGTGCATTTTATTAGAAATTACACAAAATCATTTTAGACGTACGTAGAGTGTAAGTATCTTTTTCCTGTGCTGAACAGGTCGTAATATAGTACGCCCCATTTAGGGAACATTGTGAAACCGCAATATTCACTGAAAAACACTGACCTGCAAAAGAATGGTTCGTTCCAGGCAACACTGAAGAAACTGACATATGACGGTGTCGTGCAATGGGTGATTATTCATGCAAAGAAGAAATAAACGAGCTAATCATTCCAGGTGCTAATACTAAAGTAAACACACACTCTAACATTAACCGCTTCATGATGGCTCTTCGAACAGGCAATATAACCTAGGACACACTAACTTATTTTTATGTACACTATTGACATTTTCTGCCAATGCAACATTTGTTGTCCGGCGTTAGGGGTCAACAGAAAAAGAGCACTGCAGCCATAATTATGGCAGCAGACTTCCCTTTTTATTAATGAATGTATTATCCATAGATAATTCCGTAAAAGACACCGTAGTCGAAAGTTTAGACACCACTGATTTGTCGCCTGAATTTATTGTTAAAATAAATCGACTAGCTCCGACGCTTGAGAGTTGCAGATAAAAATGAAGGGATTTCGCATCATCGTTACACTTCTTATTTGTTGAGCACCTAAGCTTTACGCCGCCAACTCATTTCATGTTTTTCTTGCTGAACATCATGATTATTCCCGAAGACAAAATTAATTACAGTGAACTGACGATTAATCTTATATGCACTGTCAAAAAAAAAGCAGAAAAGTAAGCCGGGAGAGCATATATGGTAACTCTTTGAGGGAGCGGCCCTATTTGCTCGATGCATGTCTTGAACTTTCTTCGCAAAAAAAAAAAAAATGCGGAAGTCGATTTGTTTGTTCTTCTTCATGAAAAAGTTTTCAATCTGGGAGAGGGGGTGAAAGTTATGCGCCCCCACAAAAACCCTAAGCGAAAACAACTCTCATTCTCGTTGCTCCGAAACGTCTACGGACGCAACAAGATCCCCGCCATACGGCTTAGAAGCAGACCCCCTGGATTCTATACTTTGGCCAAAGGGCAAATGTCATTTGGCCAAAGAATGAGGATAATTGTAAACAAATTTATTCTTACAATAAAGATTGTAACATTGATAAAAAAATGTTCGAAAGCGTTTTTGAGGCAGATGGTTCCTTTCTGTCAGGGAGTCACTTCTGCAAGATTGGAATGTCATCGATACTGCAAAAATAGCTAACACATAACACATGGCAACTGCGCACTCACTGTCGTCGTATAGACGTGGGCATTGCTCAAGAACATTCTTCTACCTATATCGCTGACTTTTGATTGCCGTTTCAGACATCTTTCTTTCACTTTTAAAAGCTCTTGGACGATTTAGATGGTTTATCTTCGTCGTTTCCATAACGCTGAATTATTTTTATGGCTGCGAGACACATCCATAAAGTCTGCCAGTTACCTGAAGTGACTCTTGTAGTATTAATAATGTGTGTTTTCGTACGCGATTTCCTTAAAAGGGGGAAAGACAACTAGTCGCTCTCTTTTCTCACAACAAACATTTTTTTCCTTGTCTTTTCATAATCCCTTCCCTCATAAAGCGTTTGTCCTTACTGTTGCATAAACGCAGAAAACACAAGAAAACAAAAAGTAAAACTCCTGACTCCGGCACCTCGCTTGGATGGTACTGAATAATTCTGTTGACTCATATGATGAAGTCCCTCAAAAAATAGCAAGGTATTTACTCGCAAAAAAAAAAGGTTTTTTTTTTCTTGTTCGCCTGCATTCCTGTTTGTTTACACGCGCAATGAAGGTGGAACCAAGCATCACGGAGGGGTAACGCCCACGCTCACCCCATTCTTGCGTTTGACGCCATAACTTCGCAGCAGCAGGTTAGCGCACTTGCGACTTAGTTGTTTTTTTTTTGTAATCTTAGTTCCACAATGATGCTCTATTCTGTGTACTCTCGTCTAAGCATTTTTTTCGCGCTCATTTAATGATTCTTGGGGGTACTAGATGTCAAATAAACACCCCTCTTCTGAAAACAGTGACGAAATCGTAACATAACATATTGCTGCATATTTCCCATTTGTATAATAAATGCACAGAAGCGTTATTCGTCCTCTGAGTACGTTTCTTTCGGAAAGCGCTTCACCAATGTGCAGTGGTCTTCTTTGCGAACAGTGGCTCAGTGGCGTTGGCGTTCGGCTCCTGAGTTCAGGGCCGTGGAATCGAATCCAGTCCACGGCAGACGCGTTTCGATGAAGGGGAAGTACAAAACGCCTGTGCAATGTTTGCTATCAGTGCACTGTAAAGAAGCCGAGGTGTCAAAACGATCCTAAGTGCTTTACTCATAGTGCCTCTATAGTGCCTAAGACTACACAATTTCTAAAAAATAGGCTTTTTGAGTCAGAAGTGCGCTTTTTGTGGCATAGCATTGTCAGCGGTCTGGTACATCAGAATACGGCAAAGACGTGCTAACTAGCAGGCTAATTAACTAATATTGAATAGTTAACTTTCTAGCTGTTACTGTTTGTCTGCTTAATTATTGAGAGGCGTGTAACCCACGTTAATCAATATCCATATTCGTTTTTAGAATTTAGAAAACGCGACTACCCTCGGCACTGTGGCCCAACAAATCTTGGCTACATCGCGCCAAAATACATGTGCTTCCGAGAAGCTTGCAGGCAAAGCAACCTTTCCAGTGTACGTAACTCGTCGAAATAGCCTAAACTTGTTGGGCCGCAGTGCTGATGATAACCGCGTTTTCGAAATTCTAAAAACGAATATGGATATTATTTACAGAGGGCTACACGCCTCTCAATAATTAATGGAGCCTAACGGTAATAGTTAAAAAGTTAACTATTCAAAATTAGTCAATCAGCCTGTTAGTTAGCATGTCTTAGCTGTATTCTGATGCACTACACCTCTGACAATGCTATGTCGAAAAAATCGCTCTTCTAACTCAAAAAGCCTATCTTTAAATATTGTGTAAAGTCTTAAGTGAAACATGATGTATAGCTCATGAGCATGTTCGTTACTTTAAACCCTGCATGCCGAATAAATACCTTGAAAATGAAGCGTTCCCCGTGTACAACACTAACATTGCAGCTTAATGGTTAAACTTTTCGATGTACACATAACGACACTGACTACTTTTTTCTCTCACATAGAGAAAACGTATCCGAAATTCATTTGTAGGTGGAAAACAATAGTGTGCTCCTTTTTACCGCCTTATGTTGTGCGCCTTGTGTTACGTTTACTGTGTATTATTGTGTTATTCACATGTGTTTTCTTTTATTTGAAGCATATTCCTTTTATATATACTGGGTGCGTCAAAAGTTATCAAGTCACAGGACCTGCTTTAAATCCGTGTAGTGGCACATTTACGAAATATCGAAATTAATATTTCTGTGAGGAATAGAGAAGGTATCGTTCTCGCCTGTCGGGACTCTAGCAGCTTTGTAAACGTCTTAAGTGCCAGAATACACCGCTGAAAAACAGACCTTGTGGACTGGAAATTTGACGCGCCTTGTACGCAGTTTTGTTCAGTTAATTCTATTTTTATTCATTTTTTGTTACTGGTTCATCTCTCGCCTGCCTGATATTTGTGAGTGCATATTACCCACTTACTCTTATAACGTTCCTGTGCTGCACTTGCCTCGTGACCTCCTCATGCAACGCCAGAAGCGTACGCAGTATCACACTTACAAAAATAAATACTGATACGAAGACTTTTACAAAAGCCGAATATCATGCGCATTACGTAGACGGACGGGAGAGAGAGGGAGAATAGACGTACTAACAGTATCCATAGAGCGAGTGGGTTACTCGGCTTTCCTTCCCTCATAAACCACCCTCACCACCACCACAACCTACTCTATCACACTCTCTACACTGAGTCCAAGCGTTCCTTTTGTCTGTGCATTCTGTGTAACATATGCAATTTTTGAAGCCTCTCGCGCATCATCCCTTAGCAACAGTCACTGCTAGCATTTTGGGGGATTTCAGTTTCTCGATCAAACATTGACCAACCCTTCAGCAATTATGCTATAAATTTTCTTTCTTCGCTGACTCGTTTCTCGAATGCTTTTCTCCGTTGTTCTGTGGGGCCAAAGTACGTGTACGTTTATTAGTTTCTTTTGCGTTCTTTTTCATATACAGCTCAACCCTTCTGCAGAATTAAATGGGTTTCTTTCCCTCGCATTAGGCCGTAAATCTTGCAGACCACCCATAATCACAAATCAGTACCTTTCATCATCAGAGCGTTCTTCCAAGCAAGACGCTCTCTGACGCAACGTGTCTCAGTCGTACGTGACGGAGGGAAGCATTCTTCTCGTCTGCTGGACGCGTTGCGCCACCTAGCGAGCGCCGCTAGAAGCTCTGCACAGGTTTTTGGAGAAAAACGATAGTCTTCCAACTAGCCTCCCACGTTTTTTTATACATTTTTCTATACTAACTCGCAGAAATAGTCAGCGCCTTTCGCAATTTGTTGAAACAAATTTCTTGAAAAGCTTTTTCGTGGCATTTTCCCCTTCTCTTTCACAATCGCAATGATTTAAGCGAAATGAGCAAAAGGTCTAGTTATCGGGTTACCAAGAAAATATACAGTGTGAAGCAGTTTCCACTACAGCCGTTGTTCACTTTGCCCATCTTCCTCACGTTGTATCTTTATTTTTGCGCGCAATAATGCGCGCAAAATATTTCTACGTTAATTGTTTCTACGTTATTTGTTTGTTCCTGAAAAAAAACAGCGTTCTTATGAAGCTCACAGGCATGTTTGCATTCCTTAAATTTTGTGGACCATAGACGTGATATACTGGCGGATGCTCTTCACAGCAGGTGAGCCGCGAGGACTATCTCGAGAAGGAAATGTTTCAAAAGCTCCCCTTTCTATTTCTTTTCTTATCTTTCCTTTAGCGGTGGTTTTTCTTTGTTTGAAATACTTTGCAATCTCATTGTCCTTTCGGGGCTTCCAGTTAACAATTATGGGCCATTTATACAGCAACCGTATATTTTCACAGCAACATGCCCGGTTTCCTGGCACTTAAACAGGAAGTGTTGTAAAACTCTAAAACACATCGCCAATTATTGTAATAATGCGGCATACCAAGCTTAACGTAATGTTTACTTAATGCTCAACATGTTATACCACTAAACCTAAGGACTTGAAGAGATGCGTCTAATCTACCTTCGCACTTACACAAATATATCTATCAGATTAGTTTTTTTCCTGCTGTATCTGCATCGAACTTGTAATTTTCAACCTTGATTTGTTTAAAAAAGACCTTTATGTCCATATTTAATATGTCTGTCATATCACATATCCTCAAAAACCGCGGTGTTATGCAGTGCAGTTTTTTTTTTGTACACGCATGTGTTATATCGCCCATAAACTGTACATGGTCGCTTGGCCTGCGGGAATATTAATTTGTTTGTTTATTTTTAGTACACAGTTCTGTGCATGTAACTAAGAAAGAGTTTTAACCCTTCCTGTATGCCGTGTTGCCATTTAATAAAGGGCCGTGAATCTCGTCAAGCCCATTCCGAGGCTTTTTTCTTCCACTGCCCTCAGCATCCCGATGTTGGAATAAAGCTTTGGTTTGAAACTCTGTAAATGTAAATGCAAGGGGAGACAAGAGTTAAAGAAGCGAAGGACCTCCTACATTGTGGTCGCCAACGTGACAGTCTATAGGCACGTGAGTCTGTTTTCTTTTTTTTTCACTTCTTTCACGATTTACGGTTGCGAGGTGCTTATAGAATTAAAAAGCTTCCGTGCGGACGCCATGGAGGTCACAGGTTATGGCTGCACTACTTTTTTTGCCTTTGTTTCGGTACCGGTTCATCACAACAGTGTCCGAAAATTAATTCTCTTGCTGAGGTACAACCTGGCTGAGTGCCACACTAAGCTGCAGCATTACAAGCTGCCCCACGCATAAAACATGCCAGCTGACACTGGCGGTCACGCTTGCAGGCCGCGGAATTTTGTTGGGAGTTTGCTCCCCCCTTGAGGCGAGCCCTGGCCACCGCTTGCCTGAAGTCGGCGTCCATTAAAGGTGAGTTGTTTATTACAGCTCATGGTTTAATGCTCCACTGAACACTGTATTAGCACGCTAAGAAGTCACGACTTCGGGAAGGCTGCTTCGCATGTTGAAAGCATAATTTTTGAGCGGGTGTACAGTGACTGATGAACTGCGAAAAGCGCTTGTGCGGGCCGGATATTAGAGGTGTTCGCCGGGTGGAAGTATCGAGACTTAAGAGATGCACCGTTTTTAAGAATAATGGCAACAGGTAACATAAGCGCAGAATTTTTCTTTCGTAGATTGAGGGCTGGAATGAAAGGCTTAATTATCTATTCGAGTTAACCGCGATCTAACCATTCCACAAGCACCGCGTTGCAATTTAGCTGTCCTGTACGTCGCAGCCTGTGTATATTAAAGAGACAGCTCAATTATTCGTTTGTTTTTACGGTGATCCCAACTGCCATGACACATGAACGGAAACTGCTGAGTGCTAGTCCAAGGGAATAAACTCCACCGCAGCCTAAAGCTAGTTAATTGCTTTTCTTGCACCAATTCCTGAACATACAACACATCAGCAATTGCAGCTGGTGAAACCGCAATGCTCAATAAACTATTCCGTTAGCAGCACGCCCAATTTAATCGTATGCGTTGACCGTACAATGTCAACAGAGAAAATAGCGCTCTTATTAGAAATAACAGATTTTAGCCTGCGTATATAAACCGCTGTTGTTCTGACAAGGAGACGAGACAGTGGGGAAAAGCCATACGAGCAAGGAGGCATAAAATTAAAAGCCGAAAAAAAGAAAGCAAGAACGTATTACTAACATATAGCGGTCATCAGGATTAGAAGTACACTTGTCAAATTATGGGGAACAAATTAAGGTCTTTTGCCAGAGGCAAGCGTCTTGAAGGTTAGAAAACAGCGTCCAAAGCTTGGCGCGCTGCTGAGAAAGTGAGATAACACAGTCTTCATTACGCTATGCACAGGCGGGGGTTGTTGAAGTAATAAAAGGTCCTTGGCAGTGTAAGCTGGGCATTGATATGAAACATGTTACATTGTTTCCAAAGAACCACGATTGCCATAGGTCGGATTGGTTGTTTGTCGTAAAAGGCACCGATCAATCGCTCGTAAATGCGGTGTCGCAAGAAATCGATGATTTAGCAACAAGAAGAGGGGGAAGCCGTTGATCACGTCATGATTTGTACCTGGGGAACTCAAATAGAACGTTCATTAAGCTCAATACATTCAAGACCCTTTGTTTTCTAATCTACTGGAATGGAAATTACGAGCCAAGAGAAAGCGTGCTAATGCCGCGTGGGCTCACGAAGCCGTGCCATTTTTGCATTGTCGAAACCCATTCGTTTATGACAGCATATATGATGGCCTTTAAATTTGAGAATATGTGCTAGCTCGAGTCTGCTAGGTGTGCTACAAATGAAAACGGCTCCTTCAGATCGTTATCGCTGGAAGGCGGTTGGTCGGTAATAACGTGGCGCTTCATGCCATCGCCATCATCATCGTCCCCGCTACCGTATCCTTATTTCACTTCATCCCAAGACAACAAACGCCATCTGTCGCAGACCGAGCGCGTTGACCACGCTCTGACCGGCCAAGGCGGCTTCACTGCCGCTCGCTGAGAGACGGCACGCGGGGAAGGCGAAAGGGAAAAAAGCATCGCAAAGGAAAACGACTCGCAGGCGCGCTTTGCCCGAGAGTCCGCCCTCGGAGGTCAATTTTCTCTCTTATGCATCATCTCTCAGTCTCAGCAGCAGTGCGGGCCGCGGAGCAAAAACACGGCCTTTGTTGAATTGCTCTCCGCTCTCTCGAAGGGAGCAGCGGTGGGGGGTGGAAGCACAACTTGCATTCGCCGTCCTACCGGTTGGGGGCACTGGCTTCCAAAACCTGCGTCCGCAGCTCGGCGGCGGCATCGACCAATGGAGGCCGTCGTCTCACGGTCCTTTCGTTCTCTCCGTGCACGTTTGTTACATAAAACTCTGTGATTATCTCTCTCTCTATATTTTCTCTCCGGCTCCCTCCGGAGTCGCGCCTGTCTTCTTCCTGCCCCCCCCCCCCCCCCCCGCCCCCTCGCTCCCTTCCTACCTCGGCGCATTCGGCGATATCACGCGCGCCCTGCTGTTCCTCGGCCATTTCGTGCGTCTCGCAGCAAAGAGAGAGAGCTCGAAGCCACGGCGCACTAGTCGGAAACCGTGGCCCTCTTTTGGCCACCGCTCCCTCTCCTCCTCCTCCCCGTCCTCTCTGCTCTCCTCGTCTCTCTTTCTCTCTCCCCCTCCCTGTGTTTTCCCTCTCACGCGTCAGAGCTCATTTGGAAAGCTCGAAACAGTGATAGAGGCCGAGGGAGTGTCTCATGACGTCAGCGACGATGTCTTTCCGGGCGCAGCTGCCATTGGAGGGCCCAGTCGAATGGGACCAATGGCGCCGCTCAAACGAAACGAAGAAGAGCGCGCCGAATTATATATACATCGAAAACGCGCCACGACAGAGAGAGAGGAAAGGGTCGGAAGGAGAAAGGAGGCTGGCGGTAGGAACGGCGCCTCTTCTCTGAATGCGCCGTCGCTTCTTCTCTCTGAGGAGCTGCATTATATCTGGGAAAAGATATTTGCGCGAGGAATGCAGAGAGGCCGCCTGAAAAGGCCCGCCGCCAGGGGTGGATGCGCTCGAGGAAGAACCTGCAGAGAAGATGCGGACGAATAAAGGACAAGAAACGAAGCGGGAGAGAGGGAAAAACGACGAGCGAGGAATGCTCGTTCATCGTACTCCGCGGAGCCGAAGCGAAATGCGGATGGGTGGAGAGGAGGAGGCGAAAGTAAAGAGCCGAATCTTCTCTCTGCCGACGGAACCAGCTCCTGCAGAGGATTGATCGCGACCTCAGCGCTTGCTCTTCGTCCTAGGGAGGAGGCATAGGCGGCGGCCGCAGTGGAAGATAAAATGGAGATAAGCTCTAATACGTTTTCTCCTGCATCTCCTCTGGGCGGCTGCCGCTGTGTGCAGCTTCGTTTCCAGGTCGTGACCTCTGCATCTGGCACCTCTGAAACTGAGAAACGTAGGGACGCGGTTTCCTCTTGTGTATCTGATTTTATTTTTCATTATCTTTCCCCTCTTATACATGTGTTCTAAGCCAATCGTACAAATTCGATACTTAGTACACAATTTGCTACGATCGAGGAACCCCTGCACGATTATGATGATGACGGCGATTGACTTGAATATGCGTCACCTTTTTTTTATTTGTCTCATACTTCTTCGCGTCATGACGCCGCACTAGGTCCCATACATTCGCAAGAGCATATGTTGAAAAGGTTTTGCAGTGCGCTGTCATTTCCTCGTAATGTAAAGCACCAAAATCAGGTAAGAATTTTCAGACAAGCGACTGCGGCTATCGACTTAGGCTCTTACTGAAATAATTGGCTTCCGGCGCTGCTAAAAGAGATATTCGAGATCCACAAAGACATCCGGCCAGCTTTTGGTTACTATAGTCGCTCACCGACGTAAAGCATCCGTCTACTTTATTGACACCAACAAGTTCCCATGTTGCGTAAGGAGCTGTCGGGAAGGCGGAAAACCAAGCGGTTGTAAGACTTCAAGAAAACAATAAACAGCGAAGCTCCGACCGTTGTCTCGGCAATCACACACAGACGGCATGCCAAGCCGGCAAGCTGAGTAGACGGCAAAAAAAAAAAAAGACGGTAGAACGCATTTGTTTTCAAAGGTCCTCAAGAACAAAGCAATAGATGGCATCGGAACCAGCCGGACGGCGGGCGGGGAGGGGGAGGGAATCGTTAGAAGTCGCTCTCGAAAGGCAAGGAGAGGCAGCCGCAGTACAACCGGCCGCGCGATGGTCAGCGCCGATAAAAAGAAAGGTGCTCGCGCGCGAAGCAGAGGGGCACCGAGCCACGCACGGACGCAGTGGATGCCTGGCGTACGCACGCACGCACGTAAGACGGCTCCTGCCTGAACGGCCAACAGCGGGGTACCAGAGAAAGCTGGCAGCAGAAGCAAGCAGTGAGGAGCCGATGAGGACTGCGGAGCGCGCGGTCAACAAAACGAAGACAAAAACGCAACGCGGCAAACTTCCACCTTTTGTAATGGGAAACCTGCGGAGGAGGGCTGGATCATTTTTCAAGGGCCTCCGCCTTCGCCATCGCCGCCGAGCTCGCCGCCGGAGGAACCTCCTGTTATGCGTCCAAGTCCCGGAGAAGAAGCTTTTGTTGTCCGGCGGCGGCTGGCATAACGCTGTTTTGTTTTGGCGTCCGTGAGCGCCCGCCTTGTTGTGCCTGCGCCGGCTTTTCGTTTGCAGGCCCTCCTCTCCACTTCCAGCACTATCCTCCCCTTCCTCCTAGACCGCCCCAAGTCGTCCCGCGCACCGGACTCTTTGCTCTGCATCGCCGGCTGCGGTGGCAGTGAAGCTCCTCTCTGCTTCTGCCCGTACTACGTACCTCGTTCCTTTGCACCTCGTTTTCTCCGTGCTTTGTGGGTGGGGGGGGGGGGGGGGGGGGAGAGAAGAGCTAGAGCGCATACAGCACTTCCCGCAGCGCCCTCCCAAGGCTGACACCGGGTGTGAGGCAACTCTTTCTGCTCCCATTTGTAGGCAAGTTAGCTAAACGCGCTGCTACTTTCGCGGAGCCAGAGAGGTGGCGGGGGGGGGGTACAAAGGTGGGCTTCCGAGAGAAGAGTGCTGAGTAAGGAGAACACGTATGCAGACACGGTCCTCTTAATAACCTTCTGCGCTGCCCTGCACTTGGTTTCCTTAACGCGTGGCTGCTGCACGGTAGGCGCGCTGACTGCCGGAATACGTGAGGCGTACGCGGCTACGAGCAACGCCG
>JARKHS020013371.1:0-102038 GCA_030143305.2 Amblyomma americanum | reverse complement strand
GGCTAACCTCCCCTCGCCCGGTGCTTGCCCACACTTCCATTGCACTGTGGCTCCCCTCCCCCCGCTCTTTCATTGCACACACTCCCAGTGCACCGAGGCTCCCCCTCCCTCGCCCGATGCTTGCACACGCTCCCAGTGCACTGAGGCTAACCTCCCCTCGCCCGGTGCTTGCACACACTTCCAGTGCACTGTGGCTCCCCTCCCCCCGCTCTGTCATTGCACACACTCCCAGTGCACCGAGGCTCCCCTCCCCCCTCCCGGTGCTTGCACACACTCCCAGTGCACCGAAGCTCCCCTCCCCCCACCCGGTGCTTGCACACACTCCCAGTGCACTGTGGCTCCTCTCCCTCCCTCCCTCCCAGTGCTTACACACACTCCCTGTGCACCGAGGCTCCCCTCCCCCCGCCCGGTGCTTGCACACTCTCCCAGTGCACTGTGGCTCCCCTCCCCCGCCCGGTGCTTGCACACACTCCCAGTGCACCGAGGCTCCCCTCCCCTCGCCCGGTGCATGCACACACTCCCAGTGCACTGAGGCTAACCTCCCCTCGCCCGGTGCTTGCACACACTCCCAGTGCACCGAGGCTCCCTTCCCACGCCCGGTGCTTGCACACACTCAAAGTGCACCGAGGCTCCCCTCCTCCAGAACGGTGCTTGCACACACTCCCAGTGCACCGATTCTCCCCTCCCCCCGCCCGGTGCTTGCACACACTCCCATTGCACCGAGACTCCCCTCCCCCTGCCCGGTGCTTGCACACACTCCCAGTGCACCGCATCTCCCCTCCCTTCGCCCGGTGCTTGCACGCGCTCCAAGTGCACTGAGGCTCCCCTCCCCCCGCCCCGCCCGGTGCTTGCACACACTCCCAGTGCACAATTGCTCGCCTCTCCCCGCCCGGTGCTTCCTCACACTCCCAGTGCACAGTGGCTACCCTCCCCCCGCCCGGTGCTTGCACACACTCCCAGTGCCTCGAGGCTCTCCTCCCCCGCCCGGTGCTTGCACACACTCCCAGTTCACCGAGGCTCCCCTCCCACCGCCCGGTGCGAGCACACACTCAGTGCACCGAGGCTCCCCTCCCCCCGCCCGGTGCTTGCACACAATCCCAGTGCACTATGGCTCCCTTCCCCTCCCCCGGTGCTTGCACACACTCCCAGTGAACCGATGCTCCCCTCCACCCCGAATGGTGCTTGCACACACTCCCAGTGCACCGAATCCCCCCCACGCGGTGTTTGCACACACTCCCAGTGCACAAGGTTCCCCTCCCCCCGCCCGGTGCTTGCACACACTCCCAGTGCACCGAGGCTCCTCTCCTCCCGCCCGGTGCTTGCACACACTCCCTGTTCACCGAGGCTCCCCTTCCCCCGCCCGGTGCTTGCACACACTCCCTGTGCACTGTGGCTCCCCTCCCCCGCCCGGTGCGGGCACACAGTCCCAGTGCACTGTGGCTGCCCTCCCCCCGCCGGTGCTTGCACACGCTCCCAGTGCACTGTGGCTCCCCTCCCTCCCTCCTGGTGCTTACACGCACTCCCTGTGCACCGAGGCTCCCCTCCCCCCGCCCGGTGCTTGCACACCTCCCAGTGCACTGAGGCTCCACTCCCCTCGCCCGGTGTTCGCACTCGCTCCCAGTGCACCGTGGCTCCCCTCCCCCCGCCCGGTGCTGCGCACACTCCCAATGCACCGAAGCTCATGTCCCCCCGCCCGGTACTTGCACACACTCCGAGTGCACCGAGGCTCCCCTCCCCTCGAACGGTGCTTGGTCACGCTGCCAGTGCACCGAGGCTCCCCTCCCCCACCCTCTGCTTGCACACACTCCCAGTGCACTGTGGCTCCCCTCCCCCTTCGCGGTGCTTGCACACACTCCCAGTACACCGAGGCTCCCCTCCCCCCGCCCGGTGCTTGCCAACACTCCCAGTGCACTGTGGCTCCCCTCCCTCCCGCCCGGTGCTTACACACACACCCTGTGAACCGAGGCCCCCCTCCCCCTTCCGGTGCTTGCACACACTCCCAGTGAACCGAGGCTCCCCTCCCCCCGCCCGGTGCTTGCACACACTCCCAGTGCACTGTGGCTAACCTCCCTCCTGCCCGGTGCTTACACACACTCCCTGTGCACCGAGGCTCCCCTCCCCCCGCCCGGTGCTTGCACACACTCCCAGTGCACCGAGGCTCCCCTCCCCTCACCCGGTGCATGCACACACTCCCAGTGCACTGTGGCTCCCCTCCCCCCACCCGGTGCTTGCACACACTCCCAGTGCACCGAGGCTCCCCTCCCCTCGTCCGGTGCTTGCACACACTCCCAGTGCACTGCAGCTCCCCTCCCCCACGCCCGGGTTCTTGCACTCTCCCAGTGCACTGTGGATCCCCTACCCCCGCCGGGTGCTTGCACACACTTCCAGTGCACCGAGGCTCCGCCCCTCGCCCGGTGCTTGCACACGCTCCCAGTGCACTGAGGCTCTCCTCCCTTCGCTCGGTGCTTGCACACACTCCCAGTGCACCACGGCTACCCACCCCCGCCCGGTGCTTGCACACACTCCCAGTGCACCGAGGCTCCCCTCCCCTCGCCCGGTGCTTGCACACACTCCCAGTGCACTGTGGCTCCCCCCGCACAGTGCTTGCACACACTCTGCACGGAGGCTCCCCCCTCGCCCGGTGCTTGCACGCGCTCCCAGTGCACTGAGGCTCCCCTCCCCTCGGCCGGTGCTTGCACACACTCCCAGTGCACCGAGGCTCCCCTCCCTCCGCCCGGTGGTTGCACAATCTCCCAGTGCACCGTGGCTCCCCTTCCCCCGCCCGGTGCTTGCACACACTCCCAGTGCACCGAGGCTCCCCTCCCCTCGCCCGGTGCATGCACACACTCCCAGTGCACTGTGGCTCCCCTCCCCCCGCCCGGTGCTTGCACACACTCCCAGTGCACCGAGGCTCCCCCTCCCTCGCCGGATGCTTGCACACGCTCCCAGTGCACTGAGGCTAACCTCCCCTCGCCCGATTCTTGCAGACACTTCCAGTGCACTGTGGCTCCCCTCCCCCCGCTCTGTCATTGCACACACTCCCAGTGCACCGAGGCTCCCCCTCCCTCGCCCGATGCTTGCACACGCTCCCAGAGCACTGAGGCTAACCTCCCCTCGCCCGGTGCTTGCACACACTCCCAGTGCACTGTGGCTCCCCTCCCCCCGCTCTGTCATTGCACACACTCCCAGTGCACCGAGGCTCCCCTCCCCTCGCCCAGTGCTTGTACACACTCCCAGTGATCTGTGGCTCCCCTCCTCCCACCCGGTGCTTGCACACACTCCCAGTCCACTGTGGCTCCCCTCCCCCCGCCCGCTACTTGCACACACTCCCAGTGCACCGAAGCTCCCCACCCTCCGCCCGGTGGTTGCACAATCTCCCAGTGCACCGTGGCTCCCCTCCCTCCACCCGGTGCTTGCACACACTCCCATTGCACCGAGGCTCCCCTCCCCTCGCCCAATGCTTGCACACTTTCTCAGTGCACCGAGGCTCCCTTCCCTCCCGCCTTGTGCTTGCACACACTCCATGTGCACCGAGGCTCTCCTCCCCCCGCCCGGTGTTTGCACACACTCCCAGTGCACCGAGGCGCCCCTCCCAACGCCCGGTGCTTGCACACACTCCCAGTGCACCTAGGGTCCCCTATCCCGCACGGTGCTTGCACACGCTCCCAGTGCACCGAGGCTCCCCTCCCCCCGCCCGGTGCTTGCACACACTCCCAGTGCACTGTGGCTCCCCTCCCCCGCCCGGTGCTTGCACACTTTCCCAGCGCACCGAGGCTCCCTTCCCTCCCGCCTGTTGCTTGCACACACTCCCAGTGCACCGAGGCTCTTCTCCCCCCGCCCGGTGCTTGCACACACTCCCAGTGCACTGTGGCTCAACTCCCTCCCGCCCGGTGCTTGCACATACTCCCTCTGCACCGAGGCTCCCCTCCCCCGGCCCGGTGCTTGCACACACTCCCAGTGCACCGTGGCTCCCCTCCCCTCGCCCAATGCTTGCACGCTTTCCCAGCGCACCGAGGCTCTCTTCCCTCCCGCCTGGTGCTTGCACACACTCCCAGTGCACCGAGGCTGCCGTCCCCCCGCCCGGTGCTTGCACACTACCCAGTGCACTGTGGCTCCCCTCCCCTCGCCCGGTGCGTGCACACACTCCCAGTGCACTGTGGCTCCCCTCCCCCCGCCCGGCGCTTGCACACACTCCCAGTGCACTGTGGCTCCCCACCCCCGCCCGGTGCTTGCACACACTCCCAGTGCACTGTGGCTCCCCTCCCACCGCCTTGTGCTTGCACACATTCCCAGTGCACTGTGGCTCCCCTCCCTCTTCCCGGTGCTTGCACACATTCCAGTGCACTGTGGCTCCCTCCCCCTGCCTGGTGCTTGCGCACACCCCCTGTGCACTGAGGCCCCCCTCCCTCGCCCGGTGCTTGCACATGCTCCCAGTGCACTGAGGCTGCCCTGCCCTACCCGGTGCTTGCACACACTCCCAGTGCACCGAGGTTCTCCTACCCTCTCCCGGTGCTTACACACACTCCCTCTGCACCGAGGCTCCCGTCCCCCCCCCAGGTGCTTGCACACGCTCCCAGTGCACTGAGGCTCCCTTGCCCTACCCGGTGCTTGCACACACTCCCAGTGCACCGAGGCTCTTCTCCCCCCTCCCTGTGCTTACACACACTCCCTGTGCACCGAGGCTCCCGTCCCCCCGCCTGGTGCTTGCACACACTCCCAATGCACTGTGGCTCCCCTCCCTCCCGCCCGGGGCTTGCACACACTTCCAGTGCACCATGGCTCCCCACACCCGCCCGGTGCTTCCCCACACTCGCAGTGCACCGAGTCTCCCCTCCCCCCGCCCGGTGCCTGCACACACTCCCAGTGCACTGTGGCTCTCCTCCCTCCCGCCCGGTGCTTACACACACCCCCTGCACCGAGGCTCCCCTCCCCCGGCTCGGTGCTTGCACAAACTCCCAGTGCACCGTGGCTCCCCTCTCCTCGACCAATGCTTGCAAAAGTTTCCAGTGCACCGAGGCTCCCTTCCCTCCTGCCTGGTGCTTGCAAAAACTCCCAGTGCACTGTGGCTCCCCTCCCCCTGCCAGGTGCTTGCACACACTCCCAGTGCACTGTGGCTCCCCACCCCCTCCCGGTGCTTGCACACACTCCCAGTGCACTGTGGCTCCCTTCCCCCCGCCCGGAGCTTGCACACACTCCCAGTGCACTATGGCTCCCCCCCTCCGCCCGGTGCTTGCACACACTACCAGTGCACTGTGGCTCCCTCCCCCTGCCTGGTGCTTGCACACACCCCCAGTGCACCGAGGCTCCCCTGCCTCGCCTGGTGCTTGCACACGCTCCCAGTGCACTGAGGCTCCCCTGCCCCCGCCCGGTGCTTGCACACACTCCCAGTGCACTGTGGCTCCCCTACCCCGCCCGGTGCTTGCACACACTCCCAGTGCACTGTGGCTCCCCTCCCCCCGCCCGGTGCTTGCACACACTCCCACTGCACCGAGGCTCCTCTCCCCTCGCCCAGTGCTTGCACACTCTCCCAATGCACTGTAGCTCCCCTCCCCCGTCCGGTGCTTGCACACAATCCCTGTGCATTGTGGCTCCCCTCCCTCCCGCCTGGTGCTTACACACACTCCCTGTGCACCGAGGCTCCCCTCCGCCCGTCCGGTGCTTGCACACACTCCCAGTGCACTGTGGCTCCCCTCCCTCCCGCCCGGTGCTTACACACACCCCTGTGCACCGAGGCCCCCCTCACCCCTCCCGGTGCTTACACACACTCCCTGTGCACCGAGGCTCGCCTCCCCCCGTCCGGTGCTTGCACACACTCCCAGTGTTCCGAGGCTCCCCTCTCCTCACCCGGTGCATGCACACACTCCCAGTGCACTGTGGCTCCCCTCCCCCCGCCCGGTGCTTGCACACACTCCCAGTGCACCGAGGCACCCCCTCCCTCGCCCGATGCTTGCACACGCTCCCAGCGCACTGAGGCTAACCTCCCCTCGCCCTGTGCTTGCACACACTCCCAGTGCACTGTGGCTCCCCTCCCTCCGCTCTGTCATTGCACACACTCCCAGTGCACCGATGCTCCCCTACCCTCGCCCAGTGCTTGTACACACTCCCAGTGATCTGTGGCTCCCCTCCTCCCAACCGGTGCTTGCACATACTCCCAGTGCACTGTGGCTCCCCACCCCCGCCCGTTACTTGCACACACTCCCAGTGCACCGAGGCTCCCCTCCCTCCGCCCGGTGGTTGCACAATCTCCCAGTGCACAGTGGCTCCCCTTCCCCCGCCCGGTGCTTGCACACACTCCCAGTGCACCGAGGCTCCCCTCCCCTCGCCCGGTGCATGCACACACTCCCAGTGCACTGTGGCTCCCCTCCCCCCGCCCGGTGCTTGCACACACTCCCAGTGCACCGAGGCTCCCCCTCCCTCGCCGGATGCTTGCACACGCTCCCAGTGCACTGAGGCTAACCTCCCCTCGCCCGGTGCTTGCACACACTTCCAGTGCACTGTGGCTCCCCTCCCCCCGCTCTGTCATTGCACACACTCCCAGTGCACCGAGGCTCCCCCTCCCTCGCCCGATGCTTGCACACGCTCCCAGAGCACTGAGGCTAACCTCCCCTCGCCCGGTGCTTGCACACACTCCCAGTGCACTGTGGCTCCCCTCCCCCCGCTCTGTCATTGCACACACTCCCAGTGCACCGAGGCTCCCCTCCCCTCGCCCAGTGCTTGTACACACTCCCAGTGATCTGTGGCTCCCCTCCTCCCACCCGGTGCTTGCACACACTCCCAGTGCACTGTGGCTCCCCTCCCCCCGCCCGCTACTTGCACACACTCCCAGTGCACCGAAGCTCCCCACCCTCCGCCCGGTGGTTGCACAATCTCCCAGTGCACCGTGGCTCCCCTCCCTCCACCCGGTGCTTGCACAAACTCCCAGTGCACCGAGGCTCCCCTCCCCTCGCCCAATGCTTGCACACTTTCCCAGTGCACCGAGGCTCCCTTCCCTCCCGCCTTGTGCTTGCACACACTCCCTGTGCACCGAGGCTCTCCTCCCCCCGCCCGGTGTTTGCACACACTCCCAGTGCACCGAGGCGCCCCTCCCACCGCCCGGTGCTTGCACACACTCCCAGTGCACCTAGGGTCCCCTATCCCGCACGGTGCTTGCATACGCTCCCAGTGCACCGAGGCTCCCCTCCCCCCGCCCGGTGCTTGCAAACACTCCCAGTGCACTGTGGCTCCCCTCCCCCGCCCGGTGCTTGCACACTTTCCCAGCGCACCGAGACTCCCTTCCCTCCCGCCTGGTGCTTGCACACACTCCCAGTGCACCGAGGCTCTTCTCCCCCCGCCCGGTGCTTGCACACACTCCCAGTGCACTGTGGCTCAACTCCCTCCCGCCCGGTGCTTACACATACTCCCTCTGCACCGAGGCTCCCTTCCCCGGCCCGGTGCTTGCACACACTCCCAGTGCACCGTGGCTCCCCTCCCCTCGCCCAATGCTTGCACGCTTTCCCAGCGCACCGAGGCTCTCTTCCCTCCCGCCTGGTGCTTGCACACACTCCCAGTGCACCGAGGCTGCCGTCCCCCCGCCCGGTGCTTGCACACTCTCCCAGTGCACTGTGGCTCCCCTCCCCTCGCCCGGTGCGTGCACACACTCCCAGTGCACTGTGGCTCCCCTCCCCCCGCCCGGTGCTTGCACACACTCCCAGTGCACTGTGGCTCCCCACCCCCGCCCGGTGCTTGCACACACTCCCAGTGCACTGTGGCTCCCCTCCCACCGCCTTGTGCTTGCACACATTCCCAGTGCACTGTGGCTCCCCTCCCTCTTCCCGGTGCTTGCACACACTTCCAGTGCACTGTGGCTCCCTCCCCCTGCCTGGTGCTTGCGCACACCCCCTGTGCACTGAGGCTCCCCTCCCTCGCCCGGTGCTTGCACATGCTCCCAGTGCACTGAGGCTGCCCTGCCCTACCCGGTGCTTGCACACACTCCCAGTGCACCGAGGCTCTCCTCCCCTCTCCCGGTGCTTACACACACTCCCTCTGCACCGAGGCTCCCCCCCCTGGTGCTTGCACACGCTCCCAGTGCACTGAGGCTCCCTTCCCCTACCCGGTGCTTGCACACACTCCCAGTGCACCGAGGCTCTCCTCCCCCCTCCCTGTGCTTACACACACTCCCTGTGCACCGAGGCTCCCGTCCCCCCGCCTGGTGCTTGCACACACTCCCAATGCACTGTGGCTCCCCTCCCTCCCGCCCGGGGCTTGCACACACTTCCAGTGCACCATGGCTCCCCACACCCGCCCGGTGCTTCCCCACACTCGCAGTGCACCGAGTCTCCACTCCCCCCGCCCGGTGCCTGCACACACTCCCAGTGCACTGTGGCTATCCTCCCTCCCGCCCGGTGCTTACACACACCCCCTGCACCGAGGCTCCCCTCCCCCGGCTCGGTGCTTGCACAAACTCCCAGTGCACCGTGGCTCCCCTCTCCTCGACCAATGCTTGCAAAAGTTTCCAGTGCACCGAGGCTCCCTTCCCTCCTGCCTGGTGCTTGCAAACACTCCCAGTGCACTGTGGCTCCCCTCCCCCTGCCAGGTGCTTGCACACACTCCCAGTGCACTGTGGCTCCCCACCCCCTCCCGGTGCTTGCACACACTCCCAGTGCACTGTGGCTCCCCTCCCCCCGCCCGGAGCTTGCACACACTCCCAGTGCACTATGGCTCCCCCCCCCCTCCGCCCGGTGCTTGCACACACTACCAGTGCACTGTGGCTCCCTCCCCCTGCCTGGTGCTTGCACACACCCCCAGTGCACCGAGGCTCCCCTGCCTCGCCTGGTGCTTGCACACGCTCCCAGTGCACTGAGGCTCCCCTGCCCCCGCCCGGTGCTTGCACACACTCCCAGTGCACTGTGGCTCCCCTACCCCGCCCGGTGCTTGCACACACTCCCAGTGCACTGTGGCTCCCCTCCCCCCGCCCGGTGCTTGCACACACTCCCAGTGCACCGAGGCTCCTCTCCCCTCGCCCAGTGCGTGCACACTCTCCCAATGCACTGTAGCTCCCCTCTCCCGTCCGGTGCTTGCACACAATCCCTGTGCATTGTGGCTCCCCTCCCTCCCGCCTGGTGCTTACACACTCTCCCTGTGCACCGAGGCTCCCCTCCGCCCGTCCGGTGCTTGCACACACTCCCAGTGCACTGTGGCTCAACTCCCTCCCGCCCGGTGCTTACACATACTCCCTCTGCACCGAGGCTCCCCTCCCCCGGCCCGGTGCTTGCACACACTCCCAGTGCACCGTGGCTCCCCTCCCCTCGCCCAATGCTTGCACGCTTTCCCAGCGCACCGAGGCTCTCTTCCCTCCCGGCTGGTGCTTGCACACACTCCCAGTGCACCGAGGCTGCCGTCACCCCGCCCGGTGCTTGCACACTCTCCCAGTGTACTGTGGCTCCCCTCCCCTCGCCCGGTGCGTGCACACACTCCCAGTGCACTGTGGCTCCCCTCCCCCCGCCCGGTGCTTGCACACACTCCCAGTGCACTGTGGCTCCCCACCCCCGCCCGGTGCTTGCACACACTCCCAGTGCACTGTGGCTCCCCTCCCACCGCCTTGTGCTTGCACACATTCCCAGTGCACTGTGGCTCCCCTCCCTCTTCCCGGTGCTTGCACACACTTCCAGTGCACTGTGGCTCCCTCCCCCTGCCTGGTGCTTGCGCACACCCCCTGTGCACTGAGGCTCCCCTCCCTCGCCCGGTGCTTGCACATGCTCCCAGTGCACTGAGGCTCCCCTGCCCTACCCGGTGCTTGCACACACTCCCAGTGCACCGAGGCTGTCCTCCCCTCTCCCGGTGCTTGCACACACTCCCAGTGCACTGCAGCTCCCCTCCCCCACGCCCGGTGCTTGCACTCTCCCAGTGCACTGTGGCTCCCCTCCCCCCGCCCGGTGCTTGCACACACTTCCAGTGCACCGAGGCTCCGCCCCTCGCCCGGTGCTTGCACACGCTTCCAGTGCACTGAGGCTCCCCTCCCCTCGCTCGGTGCTTGCACACACTCCCAGTGCACCATGGCTACCCACCCCCGCCCGGTGTTTGCACACACTCCCAGTGCACCGAGGCTCCCCTCCCCTCGCCCGGTGCTTGCACACACTCCTAGTGCACTGTGGCTCCCCCCGCCCAGTGCTTGCACACACTCTGCACTGAGGCCCCCCCCCTCGCCCGGTGCTTGCACACGCTCCCAGTGCACTGAGGCTCCCCTCCCCTCTGCCGGTGCTTGCACACACTCCCGTTGCACCGAGGCTCCCCTCCCTCCGCCCGATTCTTGCACACACTCTCAGTGCACCGAGGCTAGTGCACTGTGGCTCCCCCCGCCCAGTGCTTGCACACACTCTGCACTGAGGATCCCCCCCTCGCCCGGTGCTTGCACACGCTCCCAGTGCACTGAGGCTCCCCTCCCCTCTGCCGGTGCTTGCACACACTCCCGTTGCACCGAGGCTCCCCTCCCTCCGCCCGATTCTTGCACACACTCTCAGTGCACCGAGGCTCCCCTCCCCCCGAACGGTGCTTACACACACTCCCAGTGCAATGAGGCTCCCCTCCCCCCGCCCGGTGCTTGCACAGAATCCCAGTGCACTATTGCTCCCATCCCCCCGCCCGGGGCTTGCACACACTCCCAGTGCACCGAGGCTCCCCTCCCCTCGCACGGTGCCCGCACACACTCTCAGTGCACTGTGGCTCACCTCCCCCCGCCCGGTGCTTGCACACACTCCCAGCGCACCGAGGCTCCCCCCTCGCCCGGTGCTTGCACACGCTCTCAGTGCACTGAGGCTCCCCTCCCCTCGCCCGGTGCTTGCACACACTCCCAGTGCACCGACGCTCCATTCCCGCCGCCCGGTGCTTGCACACACTCCCAGTTCACCGAGGCTCCCCTCCCCCGCGCAGTGCTTGCACACACTCCCAGTGCACAAGGCTCCCCTCCCCCGCCCGGTGCTTGCACACACTCTCAGTGCACAGAGGCTCCCCTGCCCTCGCCCGGTGTTCGCGCTCGCTCCCGGTTCACCATGGCTCCCCTCCCCTGCCCGGGGCTTGCACACACTCCCAGTGCACCGAGGCCCCCCTCCCCCCGCTCGGAGCTTGCACACACTCCCAGTGCATCGAGGTTACCCTCCCCCAGCCCAGTGCTTGCACACTCTCCCAGTGCAGCTAGGCTGCCCCCGTCGCGCGGTGCTTGCACACGCTCCCAGTGCACTGAGGCTAACCTCCCCTCCCCCGGTGCTTGCACACACTCCCAGTGAACCGAGGCTCCCCTTCCCCCGCCCGGTGCTTGCACACACTCCCTGTGCACTGTGGCTCCCCTCCCCCGCCCGGTGCGGGCACACGCTCCCAGTGCACTGTGGCTCCCCTCCCTCCCTCCTGGTGCTTACACGCACTCCCTGTGCACCGAGGCTCCCCTCCCCCCGCCCGGTGCTTGCACACACTCCCAGAGCACCGAGGCTCCACTCCCCTCGCCCGGTGTTCGCACTCGCTCCCAGTGCACCGTGGCTCCCCTTCCCCCGCCCGGTGCTGCGCACACTCCCAATGCACCGAAGCTCATGTCCCCCCGCCCGGTGCTTGCACACACTCCGAGTGCACCGAGGCTCTCCTCCCCCCGAACGGTGCTTCGTCACGCTGCCAGTGCACCGAGGCTCCCCTCCCCCGCCCTGTGCTTGCAGACACTCCCAGTGCACTGTGGCTCCCATCCCCCCTCGCGGTGCTTGCACACACTTCCAGTACACCGAGGCTCCCCTCCCCCCGCCCGGTGCTTGCCAACACTCCCAGTGAACCGAGGCTCCCCTCCCCCCGCCCGGTGCTTGCACACACTCCCAGTGCACTGTGGCTAACCTCCCTCCTGCTCGGTGCTTACACACACTCCCTGTGCACCGAGGCTCCCCTCCCCCCGCCCGGTGCTTGCACACACTCCCAGTGCACCGAGGCTCCCTTCCCCTTGCCCGGTGCATGCACACACTCCCAGTGCACTGTGGCTCCCCTCCCCCGCCCGTTACTTGCACACACTCCCAGTGCACCGAGGCTCCCCCTCCCTCGCTCGATGCTTGCACACGCTCCCAGTGCACTGAGGCTAACCTCCCCTCGCCCGGTGCTTGCACACACTTCCAGTGCACTGTAGCTCCCCTCCACCCGTCCGGTGCTTGCACACAATCCCAGCGCACTATGGCTCCCTTCCCCCCGCCCGGTGCTTGCACACACTCCCAGTGCACCGAGGCTCCCCTCCCCTCGCCCGGTGCTTGCACACACTCCCAGTGCACTGTGGCTCCCCTCCCCACACCCGGTGCTTGCACTCTGCCAGTGCACAGTGGCTCCCCTCCCCCCGCCACGTGCTTGCACACACTCCCAGTGCACCGAGGCTCCCCCCTCGCCCGGTACTGGCACACGCTCCCAGTGCACTCAGGCTCCCCTCCCCTCGCCCGGTACTTGCACACACTCCCAGTGCACCATGGCTCCCCACCCCCGCCCAGTGCCTGCACACACTCCCAGTGCACCGAGGCTCCCCTCCCCTCGCCCGGTACTTGCACACACTCCCAGTGCACCGAGGATCCCCTCCCCCTGCCCGGTTCTTGCACACACTCTCAGTGCACCGGGGCTCCCCCCCGAACGGTGCTTGCACACACTCCCAGTGCAATGAGGCTCCCCTCCCCCCGCCCGGTGCTTGCACACACTCCCAGTGCACCTAGGCTCCCCTCCCCTTGCACGGTGCCTGCACAAACCCCCAGAGCACTGTGGCTCCCCTCCCCCCGCCCGGTGCTTGCACACACTCCCAGTGCACATGAGGCTTCCCTTCCCCTGCCCGGTGCTTGCACACACTGCACCGCGGTTCCCCTCCCTTCGCCCGGTGCTTGCACGTGCTCCCAGTGCACTGAGGCTCCCCTCCCCCGCCCGGTGCTTGCCCACACTCCCAGTGCACATTGGCTACCCCCATCCGCCCGGTGCTTGCAACACTCCCAGTGCATCGAGGCTCTCCTTCCCCCGCCCAGTGCTTGCACACACTCGTAGTACACCGAGGCTCCCCTCCCCCCGCCCGGTGCTTGCATACACTCTAGGTGCACCGAGGCTCCCCTCCCCCGCCCGGTGCATGCACACAATCCGAATGCACTATGGCTCCCCTCCCCTAGCCCGGTGCTTGCACACACTCCCAGTGCCCCGAGGCTCCCCTCCCCTCGCCCGGTGCTTGCACACACTCCCAGTGCACTGCGGCTCCGCCCCTCGCCCGGTGCTTGCACACACTCCCAGTGCACCGAGGCTCCCCTCCCCTCGCCCGGTGCTTGCACACACTCCTAGTGCACTGTGGCTCCCCCCGCCCAGTGCTTGCACACACTCTGCACTGAGGCTCCCCCCCTCGCCCGGTGCTTGCACACGCTCCCAATGCACTGAGGCTCCCCTCCCCTCTGCCGGTGCTTGCACACACTCCCAGTGCACCGAGGCTCCCCTCCCCCTCCCGATTCTTGCACACAATCTCAGTGCACCGAGGCTCCCCTCCCCCCGAACGGTGCTTGCACACACTCCCAGTGCAATGAGGCTCCCCTCCCCCCGCCCGGTGCTTGCACTCTCCCTGTGCACAGTGGCTCCCCTCCCCCCGCCCCGTGCTTGCACACACTCCCAGTGCACCGAGGCTCCTCCCTCGCCCGGTGCTGGCACACGCTCCCAGTGCACTCAGGCTCCCCTCCCCGCCCGGTACTTGCACACACTCCCAGTGCACCAGGCTCCCCCCCCCGCCCGTGCTTGCACACACTCCCAGTGCACCGAGGCTCCCCTCCCCTCGCCCGGTGCTTGCACACACTCCCAGTGCACCAGGCTCCCCCCCCCGAAAAATGCTTGCACACACTCCCAGTGCACCGAGGCTCCCCTCCCCCCGCCCGGTTCCTGCACACACTCTCAGTGCACCGGGGCTCCCCCCGAACGGTGCTTGCACACACTCCCAGTGCAATGAGGCTCCCCTTCCCCCGCCCGGTGCTTGCACAAAATCCCAGTGCACTATGGCTCCCCTCCCCCCGCCCGGTGCTTGCACACACTCCCAGAGCACCGAGGCTCCCCTCCCCTCGCACGGTGCCTGCACAAACTCCCAGAACACTGTGGCTCCCCTCCCCCCGCCCGGTGCTTGCACACACTCCCAGAGCACCGAGGCTCCCTTCCCTCCTGCCTGGTGCTTGCAAACACTCCCAGTGCACTGTGGCTCCCCTCCCCCTGCCAGGTGCTTGCACACACTCCCAGTGCACTGTGGCTCCCCACCCCCTCCCGGTGCTTGCACACACTCCCAGTGCACTGTGGCTCCCCTCCCCCCGCCCGGAGCTTGCACACACTCCCAGTGCACTATGGCTCCCCCCCCCCCTCCGCCCGGTGCTTGCACACACTACCAGTGCACTGTGGCTCCCTCCCCCTGCCTGGTGCTTGCACACACCCCCAGTGCACCGAGGCTCCCCCGCCTCGCCTGGTGCTTGCACACGCTCCCAGTGCACTGAGGCTCCCCTGCCCCCGCCCGGTGCTTGCACACACTCCCAGTGCACTGTGGCTCCCCTACCCCGCCCGGTGCTTGCACACACTCCCAGTGCACTGTGGCTCCCCTCCCCCCGCCCGGTGCTTGCACACACTCCCAGTGCACCGAGGCTCCTCTCCCCTCGCCCAGTGCGTGCACACTCTCCCAATGCACTGTAGCTCCCCTCTCCCGTCCGGTGCTTGCACACAATCCCTGTGCATTGTGGCTCCCCTCCCTCCCGCCTGGTGCTTACACACACTCCCTGTGCACCGAGGCTCCCCTCCGCCCGTCCGGTGCTTGCACACACTCCCAGTGCACTGTGGCTCAACTCCCTCCCGCCCGGTGCTTACACATACTCCCTCTGCACCGAGGCTCCCCTCCCCCGGCCCGGTGCTTGCACACACTCCCAGTGCACCGTGGCTCCCCTCCCCTCGCCCAATGCTTGCACGCTTTCCCAGCGCACCGAGGCTCTCTTCCCTCCCGGCTGGTGCTTGCACACACTCCCAGTGCACCGAGGCTGCCGTCACCCCGCCCGGTGCTTGCACACTCTCCCAGTGTACTGTGGCTCCCCTCCCCTCGCCCGGTGCGTGCACACACTCCCAGTGCACTGTGGCTCCCCTCCCCCCGCCCGGTGCTTGCACACACTCCCAGTGCACTGTGGCTCCCCACCCCCGCCCGGTGCTTGCACACACTCCCAGTGCACTGTGGCTCCCCTCCCACCGCCTTGTGCTTGCACACATTCCCAGTGCACTGTGGCTCCCCTCCCTCTTCCCGGTGCTTGCACACACTTCCAGTGCACTGTGGCTCCCTCCCCCTGCCTGGTGCTTGCGCACACCCCCTGTGCACTGAGGCTCCCCTCCCTCGCCCGGTGCTTGCACATGCTCCCAGTGCACTGAGGCTCCCCTGCCCTACCCGGTGCTTGCACACACTCCCAGTGCACCGAGGCTGTCCTCCCCTCTCCCGGTGCTTGCACACACTCCCAGTGCACTGCGGCTCCCCTCCCCCACGCCCGGTGCTTGCACTCTCCCAGTGCACTGTGGCTCCCCTCCCCCCGCCCGGTGCTTGCACACACTTCCAGTGCACCGAGGCTCCGCCCCTCGCCCGGTGCTTGCACACGCTTCCAGTGCACTGAGGCTCCCCCCCTCGCCGGTGCTTGCACACACTCCCAGTGCACCAGGCTCCCCCCCCGCCCGGTGCTTGCACACACTCCCAGTGCACCGATGGCTCCCCACCCCCGCCCGGTGCTTGCACACACTCCTAGTGCACTGTGGCTCCCCCCGCCCAGTGCTTGCACACACTCTGCACTGAGGCTCCCCCCCTCGCCCGGTGCTTGCACACGCTCCCAGTGCACTGAGGCTCCCCTCCCCTCTGCCGGTGCTTGCACACACTCCCGTTGCACCGAGGCTCCCCTCCCTCCGCCCGATTCTTGCACACACTCTCAGTGCACCGAGGCTCCCCTCCCCCCGAACGGTGCTTACACACACTCCCAGTGCAATGAGGCTCCCCTCCCCCCGCCCGGTGCTTGCACAAAATCCCAGTGCACTATTGCTCCCATCCCCCCGCCCGGGGCTTGCACACACTCCCAGTGCACCGAGGCTCCCCTCCCCTCGCACGGTGCCCGCACACACTCTCAGTGCACTGTGGCTCACCTCCCCCCGCCCGGTGCTTGCACACACTCCCAGCGCACCGAGGCTCCCCCCTCGCCCGGTGCTTGCACACGCTCTCAGTGCACTGAGGCTCCCCTCCCCTCGCCCGGTGCTTGCACACACTCCCAGTGCACCGACGCTCCATTCCCGCCGCCCGGTGCTTGCACACACTCCCAGTTCACCGAGGCTCCCCTCCCCCGCGCAGTGCTTGCACACACTCCCAGTGCACAAGGCTCCCCTCCCCCGCCCGGTGCTTGCACACACTCTCAGTGCACAGAGGCTCCCCTGCCCTCGCCCGGTGTTCGCGCTCGCTCCCGGTTCACCATGGCTCCCCTCCCCTGCCCGGGGCTTGCACACACTCCCAGTGCACCGAGGCTCCCCTCCCCCCGCTCGGAGCTTGCACACACTCCCAGTGCATCGAGGTTACCCTCCCCCAGCCCAGTGCTTGCACACTCTCCCAGTGCAGCGAGGCTGCCCCCGTCGCCCGGTGCTTGCACACGCTCCCAGTGCACTGAGGCTAACCTCCCCTCCCCCGGTGCTTGCACACACTCCCAGTGAACCGAGGCTCCCCTTCCCCCGCCCGGTGCTTGCACACACTCCCTGTGCACTGTGGCTCCCCTCCCCCGCCCGGTGCGGGCACACACTCCCAGTGCACTGTGGCTCCCCTCCCCCCGCCGGTGCTTGCACACGCTCCCAGTGCACTGTGGCTCCCCTCCCTCCCTCCTGGTGCTTACACGCACTCCCTGTGCACCGAGGCTCCCCTCCCCCCGCCCGGTGCTTGCACACACTCCCAGAGCACCGAGGCTCCACTCCCCTCGCCCGGTGTTCGCACTCGCTCCCAGTGCACCGTGGCTCCCCTTCCCCCGCCCGGTGCTGCGCACACTCCCAATGCACCGAAGCTCATGTCCCCCCGCCCGGTGCTTGCACACACTCCGAGTGCACCGAGGCTCTCCTCCCCCCGAACGGTGCTTCGTCACGCTGCCAGTGCACCGAGGCTCCCCTCCCCCGCCCTGTGCTTGCAGACACTCCCAGTGCACTGTGGCTCCCATCCCCCCTCGCGGTGCTTGCACACACTTCCAGTACACCGAGGCTCCCCTCCCCCCGCCCGGTGCTTGCCAACACTCCCAGTGAACCGAGGCTCCCCTCCCCCCGCCCGGTGCTTGCACACACTCCCAGTGCACTGTGGCTAACCTCCCTCCTGCTCGGTGCTTACACACACTCCCTGTGCACCGAGGCTCCCCTCCCCCCGCCCGGTGCTTGCACACACTCCCAGTGCACCGAGGCTCCCTTCCCCTTGCCCGGTGCATGCACACACTCCCAGTGCACTGTGGCTCCCCTCCCCCGCCCGTTACTTGCACACACTCCCAGTGCACCGAGGCTCCCCCTCCCTCGCTCGATGCTTGCACACGCTCCCAGTGCACTGAGGCTAACCTCCCCTCGCCCGGTGCTTGCACACACTTCCAGTGCACTGTAGCTCCCCTCCACCCGTCCGGTGCTTGCACACAATCCCAGCGCACTATGGCTCCCTTCCCCCCGCCCGGTGCTTGCACACACTCCCAGTGCACCGAGGCTCCCCTCCCCTCGCCCGGTGCTTGCACACACTCCCAGTGCACTGTGGCTCCCCTCCCCACACCCGGTGCTTGCACTCTCCCAGTGCACAGTGGCTCCCCTCCCCCCGCCACGTGCTTGCACACACTCCCAGTGCACCGAGGCTCCCCCCTCGCCCGGTACTGGCACACGCTCCCAGTGCACTCAGGCTCCCCTCCCCTCGCCCGGTACTTGCACACACTCCCAGTGCACCATGGCTCCCCACCCCCGCCCAGTGCCTGCACACACTCCCAGTGCACCGAGGCTCCCCTCCCCTCGCCCGGTACTTGCACACACTCCCAGTGCACCGAGGATCCCCTCCCCCTGCCCGGTTCTTGCACACACTCTCAGTGCACCGGGGCTCCCCCCCGAACGGTGCTTGCACACACTCCCAGTGCAATGAGGCTCCCCTCCCCCCGCCCGGTGCTTGCACACACTCCCAGTGCACCTAGGCTCCCCTCCCCTTGCACGGTGCCTGCACAAACCCCCAGAGCACTGTGGCTCCCCTCCCCCCGCCCGGTGCTTGCACACACTCCCAGTGCACATGAGGCTTCCCTTCCCCTGCCCGGTGCTTGCACACACTGCACCGCGGTTCCCCTCCCTTCGCCCGGTGCTTGCACGTGCTCCCAGTGCACTGAGGCTCCCCTCCCCCGCCCGGTGCTTGCCCACACTCCCAGTGCACATTGGCTACCCCCATCCGCCCGGTGCTTGCAACACTCCCAGTGCATCGAGGCTCTCCTTCCCCCGCCCCGTGCTTGCACACACTCGTAGTACACCGAGGCTCCCCTCCCCCCGCCCGGTGCTTGCATACACTCTAGGTGCACCGAGGCTCCCCTCCCCCGCCCGGTGCATGCACACAATCCGAATGCACTATGGCTCCCCTCCCCTAGCCCGGTGCTTGCACACACTCCCAGTGCCCCGAGGCACCCCTCCCCTCGCCCGGTGCTTGCACACACTCCCAGTGCACTGCGGCTCCGCCCCTCGCCCGGTGCTTGCACACACTCCCAGTGCACCGAGGCTCCCCTCCCCTCGCCCGGTGCTTGCACACACTCCTAGTGCACTGTGGCTCCCCCCGCCCAGTGCTTGCACACACTCTGCACTGAGGCTCCCCCCCTCGCCCGGTGCTTGCACACGCTCCCAATGCACTGAGGCTCCCCTCCCCTCTGCCGGTGCTTGCACACACTCCCAGTGCACCGAGGCTCCCCTCCCCCTCCCGATTCTTGCACACAATCTCAGTGCACCGAGGCTCCCCTCCCCCCGAACGGTGCTTGCAAACACTCCCAGTGCAATGAGGCTCCCCTCCCCCCGCCCGGTGCTTGCACTCTCCCAGTGCACAGTGGCTCCCCTCCCCCCGCCCCGTGCTTGCACACACTCCCAGTGCACCGAGGCTCCTCCCTCGCCCGGTGCTGGCACACGCTCCCAGTGCACTCAGGCTCCCCTCCCCTCGCCCGGTACTTGCACACACTCCCAGTGCACCAAGGCTCCCCACCCCCGCCCAGTGCTTGCACACACTCCCAGTGCACCGAGGCTCCCCTCCCCTCGCCCGGTGCTTGCACACACTCCCAGTGCACCATGGCTCCCCACCCCCGAAAAATGCTTGCACACACTCCCAGTGCACCGAGGCTCCCCTCCCCCCGCCCGGTTCCTGCACACACTCTCAGTGCACCGGGGCTCCCCCCGAACGGTGCTTGCACACACTCCCAGTGCAATGAGGCTCCCCTTCCCCCGCCCGGTGCTTGCACAAAATCCCAGTGCACTATGGCTCCCCTCCCCCCGCCCGGTGCTTGCACACACTCCCAGTGCACCGAGGCTCCCCTCCCCTCGCACGGTGCCTGCACAAACTCCCAGAACACTGTGGCTCCCCTCCCCCCGCCCGGTGCTTGCACACACTCCCAGAGCACCGAGGCTTCCATTCCCCTGCCCGGTGCTTGCACACACTCCCAGTGCACCGCGGTTCCCCTCCCTTCGCCCGGTGCTTGCACGTGATCCCAGTGCACTGAGGCTCCCCTCCCCCGCCCGGTGCTTGTACACACTCCCAGTGCACTATGCTCCCCTCCCCTCGCCCGGTGCTTGCACACACTCTCAGTGCACCGGGGCTCCCCCCCGAACGGTGCTTGCACACACTCCCAGTGCAATGAGGCTCCCCTCCCCCCGCCCGGTGCTTGCACACACTCGCAGTGCACCTAGGCTCCCCTCCCCTTGCACGGTGCCTGCACAAACCCCCAGAGCACTGTGGCTCCCCTCCCCCCGCCCGGTGCTTGCACACACTCCCAGTGCACATGAGGCTTCCCTTCCCCTGCCCGGTGCTTGCACACACTGCACCGCGGTTCCCCTCCCTTCGCCCGGTGCTTGCACGTGCTCCCAGTGCACTGAGGCTCCCCTCCCCCGCCCGGTGCTTGCCCACACTCCCAGTGCACATTGGCTACCCCCATCCGCCCGGTGCTTGCAACACTCCCAGTGCACGAGGCTCCCCTCCCCCGCCCGGTGCTTGCACACACTCCCAGTGCACCGAGGCTCCCCTCCCCCCGCCCGGTGCTTGCATACACTCTAGGTGCACCGAGGCTCCCCTCCCCCGCCCGGTGCATGCACACAATCCGAATGCACTATGGCTCCCCTCCCCTAGCCCGGTGCTTGCACACACTCCCAGTGCACCGAGGCTCCCCTCCCCTCGCCCGGTGCTTGCACACACTCCCAGTGCACTGAGGCTCCCCTCCCTCGCTCGGTGCTTGCACACACTCCCAGTGCACCGAGGCTACCCTCCCCTCGCCCGGTGCTTGCACACACTCCCAGTGCACTGTGGCTCCCCCCGCCCAGTGCTTGCACACACTCTGCACTGAGGCTCCCCCCCCTCGCCCGGTGCTTGCACACGCTCCCAGTGCACTGAGGCTCCCCTCCCCTCTGCCGGTGCTTGCACACACTCCCAGTGCACCGAGGCTCCCCTCCCCCTCCCGATTCTTGCACACACTCTCAGTGCACCGAGGCTCCCCTCCCCCCGAACGGTGCTTGCACACACTCCCAGTGCAATGAGGCTCCCCTCCCCCCGCCCGGTGCTTGCACACATCCCAGTGCACAGTGGCTCCCCTCCCCCCGCCCCGTGCTTGCACACACTCCCAGTGCACCGAGGCTCCTCCCTCGCCCGGTGCTGGCACACGCTCCCAGTGCACTCAGGCTCCCCTCCCCTCGCCCGGTGCTTGCACACACTCCCAGTGCACCGAGGCTCCCCACCCCCGCCCAGTGCTTGCACACACTCCCAGTGCACCGAGGCTCCCCTCCCCTCGCCCGGTGCTTGCACACACTCCCAGTGCACCATGGCTCCCCACCCCCGATGCTTGCACACACTCCCAGTGCACCGAGGCTCCCCTCCCCCCGCCCGGTTCCTGCACACACTCTCAGTGCACCGGGGCTCCGCCCGAACGGTGCTTGCACACACTCCCAGTGCAATGAGGCTCCCCTTCCCCCGCCCGGTGCTTGCACAAAATCCCAGTGCACTATGGCTCCCCTCCCCCCGCCCGGTGCTTGCACACACTCCCAGTGCACCGAGGCTCCCCTCCCCTCGCACGGTGCCTGCACAAACTCCCAGAACACTGTGGCTCCCCTCCCCCCGCCCGGTGCTTGCACACACTCCCAGAGCACCGAGGCTTCCATTCCCCTGCCCGGTGCTTGCACACACTCCCAGTGCACCGCGGTTCCCCTCCCTTCGCCCGGTGCTTGCACGTGCTCCCAGTGCACTGAGGCTCCCCTCCCCCGCCCGGTGCTTGTACACACTCCCAGTGCACTATGCTCCCCTCCCCTCGCCCGGTGCTTGCCCACACTCCCAGTGCACAGTGGCTACCCCCATCCGCCCGGTGCTTGCATACACTCTCGGTGCACCGCGGCTCCCCTCCCCCCGCCCGGTGCTTGCACAATGTCCCAATGCACTATGGCTCCCCTCCCCTCGCCCGGTGCTTGCACACACTCCCAGTGCACCGAGGCTCCCCTCCCCTCGCCCGGTGCTTGCACACACTCCCAGTGCACTGCGGCTGCTCTCCCCCAGGCCCGGTGCTTGCACTCTCCCAGTGCACTGTGGCTCCCCTCCCCCCGCCCGGTGCTTGCACACACTTTCAGTGCACCGAGGCTCCGCCCCTCGCCCGGTGCTTGCACACGCTTCCAGTGCACTGAGGCTCCCCTCCCCTCGCTCGGTGCTTGCACACTCCCAGTGCACCATGGCTACCCACCCCCGCCCGGTGCTTGCACACACTCCCAGTGCACCGAGGCTCCCCCCGCCCAGTGCTTGCACACACTCTGCACTGAGGCTCCCCCCCTCGCCCGGTGCTTGCACACGCTCCCAGTGCACTGAGGCTCCCCTCCGCTCTGCCGGTGCTTGCACACACTCCCAGTGCACCGAGGCTCCCCTCCCCCCTCCCGATTCTTACACACTCTCAGTGCACCGAGGCTCCCCTCCCCCCGAACGGTGCTTGCTCACACTCCCAGTGCAATGAGGCTCCCCTCCCCCGCCCGGTGCTTGCACAAAATCCCAGTGCACTATGGCTCCCATCCCCCCGCCCGGGGCTTGCACACACTCCCAGTGCACCGAGGCTCCCCTCCCCTCGCATGTTGCCCGCACACACTTCCAGTGCACTGTGGCTCACCTCCCCCCGCCCGGTGCTTGCACACACTCCCAGCGCACCGAGGCTCCCCCCTCGCCCGGTGCTTGCACACGCTCTCAGTGCACTGAGGCTCCCCTCCCCTCGCCCGGTGCTTGCACACACTCCCAGTGCACCGACGCTCCATTCCCGCCGCCCGGTGCTTGCACACACTCCCAGTTCACCGAGGCTCCCCTCCCCCCGCGCTGTGCTTGCACACACTCCCAGTGAACAATTCTCCCCTCCCCCGCCCGGTGCTTGCACACACTCTCAGAGGCTCCCCTGCCCTCGCCCGGTGTTCGCGCTCGCTCCCGGTTCACCATGGCTCCCCTCTCCCGCCCGGGCCTTGCACACACTCCCAGTGCACCGAGGCTCCCCTCCCCCCGCTCGGACCTTGCCAACACTCCCAGTGCACTGTGGCTCCCCTCCCTCCCGCCCGGTGCTTACACACACACCCTGTGCACCGAGGCCCCCCTCCCTCCTCCCGGTGCTTGCACACACTCCCAGTGAACCGAGGCTCCCCTCCCCCCGCCCGGTGCTTGCACACACTCCCAGTGCACTGTGGCTAACCTCCCTCCTGCCCGGTGCTTACACACACTCCCTGTGCACCGAGGCTCCCCTCCCCCCGCCCAGTGCTTGCACTCACTCCCAGTGCACCGAGGCTCCCTTCCCCTTGCCCGGTGCATGCACACACTCCCAGTGCACTGTGGCTCCCCTCCCCCGCCCGTTACTTGCACACACTCCCAGTGCACCGAGGCTCCCCCTCCCTCGCTCGATGCTTGCACACGCTCCCAGTGCACTGCGGCTCCCCTCCCCCCGCCCGGTGCTTGCACACAATCCCAATGCACTATGGCTCCCCTCCCCTCGCCCGGTGCTTGCACACACTCCCAGTGCACCGAGGCTCCCCTCCCCTCGCCCGGTGCTTGCACACACTCCCAGTGCACTGCGGTTCCCCTCCCCCACGCCCAGTGCTTGCACTCTCCCAGTGCACTGTGGCTCCCCTCCCCCCGCCCGGTGCTTGCACACAGTCCCAGTGCACCGAGGCTCCCCCTCCCTCGCCCGATGCTTGCACACGCTCCCAGTGCACTGAGGCTAACCTCCCCTCGCCTGGTGCTTGCACACACTCCCAGTGCACTGTGGCTCCCCTCCCCCCGCTCTGTCATTGCACACATTCCCAGTGCACCGAGGCTCCCCTCCCCTCGCCCAGTGCTTGTACACACTCCCAGTGATCTGTGGCTCCCCTCCTCCCACCCGGTGCTTGCACACACTCCCAGTGCACTGTGGCTCCCCTCCTCCGCCCGTTACTTGCACACACTCCCAGTGCACCGAGGCTCCCCCTCCCTCGCCCGATGCTTGCACACGCTCCCAGTGCACTGAGGCTAACCTCCCCTCGCCCGGTGCTTGCACACACTTCCAGTGCACTGTGGCTCCCCTCCCCCCGCTCTGTCATTGCACACACTCCCAGTGCACCGAGGCTCCCCCTCCCTCGGCCGATGCTTGCACACGCTCCCAGTGCACTGAGGCTAACCTCCCCTCTCCCGGTGCTTGCACACACTCCCAGTGCACTGTGGCTCCTCTCCCCCCGCTCTGTCATTGCACACACTCCCAGTGAACCGAGGCTCCCCTCCCCTCGCCCAGTGCTTGTACACACTCCCAGTGATCTGTGGCTCCCCTCCTCAAACCCTGTGCTTGCACACACTCCCAGTGCACTGTGGCTCCCCTCCCCCCGCCCGCTACTTGCACACACTCCCAGTGCACCGAGGCTCCCCACCCTCCGCCCGGTGGTTGCACAATCTCCCAGTGCACTATGCTCCCCTCCCCTCGCCCGGTGCTTGCCCACACTCCCAGTGCACAGTGGCTACCCCCATCCGCCCGGTGCTTGCAACACTCCCAGTGCATCGAGGCTCTCCTCCCCCCGCCCAGTGCTTGCACACACTCGTAGTACATCGAGGCTCCCCTCCCCCCGCCCGGTGCTTGCATACACTCTCAGTGCACCGAGGCTCCACACCCTCCGCCCGGTGCTTGCACACAATCCCAATGCACTATGGCTCCCCTCCCCTCGCCTGGTGCTTGCACACACTCCCAGTGCACCGAGGATCCCCTCCCCTCGCCCGGTGCTTGCACACACTCCCAGTGCACTGCGGCTCCCCTCCCCCACGCCCGGTGCTTGCACTCTCCCAGTGCACTGTGGCTCCCCTCCCCCCCGCCCGGTGCTTGCACACACTTCCAGTGCACCGAGGCTCCGCCCCTCGCCCGGTGCTTGCACACGCTTACAGTGCACTGAGGCTCCCCTCCCCTCGCTCGGTGCTTGCACACACTCCCAGTGCACCATGGCTACCCACCCCCGCCCGGTGTTTGCACACACTCCCAGTGCACCGAGGCTCCCCTCCCCTCGCCCGGTGCTTGCACACACTCCTAGTGCACTGTGGCTCCCCCGCCCAGTGCTTGCACACACTCTGCACTGAGGCTCCCCCCTCGCCCGGTGCTTGCACACGCTCCCAGTGCACTGAGGCTCCCCTCCCCTCTGCCGGTGCTTGCACACACTCCCCGTGCACCGAGGCTCCCCTCCCTCCGCCCGATTCTTGCACACACTCTCAGTGCACCGAGGCTCCCCTCCCCCCGAATGGTGCTTGCACACACTCCCAGTGCAATGAGGCTCCCCTCCCCCGCCCGGTGCTTGCACAAAATCCCAGTGCACTATTTCTCCCATCCCCCCGCCCGGGGCTTGCACACACTCCCAGTGCACCGAGGCTCCCCTCCCCTCGCACGGTGCCCGCACACACTCTCAGTGCACTGTGGCTCACCTCCCCCCGCCCGGTGCTTGACACACTCCCAGCGGACCGAGGCTCCCCCTCGCCCGGTGCTTGCACACGCTCTCAGTGCACTGAGGCTCCCCTCCCCTCGCCCGGTGCTTGCACACACTCCCAGTGCACTGACGCTCCATTCCCGCCGCCCGGTGCTTGCACACACTCCCAGTTCACCGAGGCTCCCCTCCCCCGCGCAGTGCTTGCACACACTCCCAGTGCACAAGGCTCCCCTCCCCCGCCCGGTGCTTGCACACACTCTCAGTGCACAGAGGCTCCCCTGCCCTCGCCCGGAGTTCGCGCTCGCTCCCGGTTCACCATGGCTCCCCTCCCCTGCCCGGGGCTTGCACACACTCCCAGTGCACCGAGGCTCCCCTCCCCCCGCTCGGAGCTTGCACACACTCCCAGTGCATCGAGGTTACTCTCCCCCAGCCCAGTGCTTGCACACTCTCCCAGTGTAGCGAGGCTGCCCCCCTCGCCCGGTGCTTGCACACGCTCCCAGTGCACTGAGGCTAACCTCCCCTCCCCCGGTGCTTGCACACACTCCCAGTGAACCGAGGCTCCCCTTCCCCCGCCCGGTGCTTGCACACACTCCCTGTGCACTGTGGCCCCCCCCCCCGCCCGGTGCGGGCACACACTCCCTGTGCACTGTGGCTCCCCTCCCCCCGCCGGTGCTTGCACACGCTCCCAGTGCACTGTGGCTCCCCTCCCTCCCTCCTGGTGCTTACACGCACTCCCTGTGCACCGAGGCTCCCCTCCCCCCGCCCGGTGCTTGCACACACTCCCAGAGCACCGAGGCTCCACTCCCCTCGCCCGGTGTTCGCACTCGCTCCCAGTGCACCGTGGCTCCCCTTCCCCCGCCCGGTGCTGCGCACACTCCCAATGCACCGAAGCTCATGTCCCCCCGCCCGGTGCTTGCACACACTCCGAGTGCACCGAGGCTCTCCTCCCCCCGAACGGTGCTTCGTCACGCTGCCCGTGCACCGAGGCTCCCCTCCCCCGCCCTGTGCTTGCACACACTCCCAGTGCACTGTGGCTCCCCTCCCCCCTCGCGGTGCTTGCACACACTTCCAGTACACCGAGGCTCCCCTCCCCCCGCCCGGTGCTTGCCAACACTCCCAGTGCACTGTGGCTCCCCTCCCTCCCGCCCGGTGCTTACACACACACCCTGTGCACCGAGGCCCCCCTCCCTCCTCCCGGTGCTTGCACACACTCCCAGTGAACCGAGGCTCCCCTCCCCCCGCCCGGTGCTTGCACACACTCCCAGTGCACTGTGGCTAACCTCCCTCCTGCCCGGTGCTTACACACACTTCCAGTGCACTGTGGCTCCCCTCCCCCCGCTCTGTCATTGCACACACTCCCAGTGCACCGAGGCTCCCCCTCCCTCGCCCGATGCTTGCACACGCTCCCAGTGCACTGAGGCTAACCTCCCCTCTCCCGGTGCTTGCACACACTCCCAGTGCACTGTGGCTCCCCTCCACCCGTCCGGTGCTTGCACACAATCCCAGCGCACTATGGCTCCCTTCCCCCCGCCCGGTGCTTGCACACACTCCCAGTGCACCGAGGCTCCCCTCCCCTCGCCCGGTGCTTGCACACACTCCCAGTGCACTGTGGCTCCCCTCCCCCCGCCCGGTGCTTGCACTCTCCCAGTGCACAGTGGCTCCCCTCCCTCCGCCACGTGCTTGCACACACTCCCAGTGCACCGAGGCTCCCCCCTCTCCCGGTGCTGGCATACGCTCCCAGTGCACTCAGGCTCCCCTCCCCTCGCCCGGTACTTGCACACACTCCCAGTGCACCATGGCTCCCCACCCCCGCCCAGTGCTTGCACACACTCCCAGTGCACCGAGGCTCCCCTCCCCTCGCCCGGTAATTGCACACACTCCCAGTGCACCGAGGATCCCCTCCCCCCGCCCGGTTCTTGCACACACTCTCAGTGCACCGGGGCTCCCCCCCGAACGGTGCTTGCACACACTCCCAGTGCATTGAGGCTCCCCTTCCCCCGCCCGGTGCTTGCACAAAATCCCAGTGCACTATGGCTCCCCTCCCCCCGCCCGGTGCTTGCACACACTCCCAGTGCACCGAGGCTCCCCTCCCCTCCCACGGTGCCTGCACAAACCCCCAGAGCACTGTGGCTCCCCTCCCCCCGCCCGGTGCTTGCACACACTCCCAGTGCACCGAGGCTTCCCTTCCCCTGCCCGGTGCTTGCACACACTGCACCGCGGTTCCCCTCCCTTCGCCCGGTGCTTGCACGTGCTCCCAGTGCACTGAGGCTCCCCTCCCCCGCCCGGTGCTTGTACACACTCCCAGTGCACTATGCTCCCCTCCCCTCGCACGGTGCTTGCCCACACTCCCAGTGCACATTGGCTACCCCCATCCGCCCGGTGCTTGCACACAGTCCCAGTGCACCGAGTCTCCCCATCCCTCGCCCGATGCTTGCACACGCTCCCAGTGCACTGAGGCTAACCTCCCCTCGCCCGGTGCTTGCACACACTCCCAGTGCACTGTGGCTCCCCTCCCCCGCTCTGTCATTGCACACATTCCCAGTGCACCGAGACTCCTCCCCTCGCCCAGTGCTTGTACACACTCCCAGTGATCTGTGGCTCCCCTCCTCCCACCCGGTGCTTGCACACACTCCCAGTGCACTGTGGCTCCCCTCCCTCGCCCGTTACTTGCACACACTCCCAGTGCACCGAGGCTCCCCCACCCTCGCCCGATGCTTGCACACGCTCCCAGTGCACTGAGGCTAACCTCCCCTCGCCCGGTGCTTGCACACACTTCCAGTGCACTGTGGCTCCCCTCCCCCCGCTCTGTCATTGCACACACTCCCAGTGCACCGAGGCTCCCCCTCCCTCGCCCGATGCTTGCACACGCTCCCAGTGCACTGAGGCTAACCTCCCCTCTCCCGGTGCTTGCACACACTCCCAGTGCACTGTGGCTCCCCTCCCCCCGCTCTGTCATTGCACACACTCCCAGTGAACCGAGGCTCCCCTCCCCTCGCCCAGTGCTTGTACACACTCCCAGTGATCTGTGGCTCCCCTCCTCCCACCCTGTGCTTGCACACACTCCCAGTGCACTGTGGCTCCCCTCCCCCGCCCGCTACTTGCACACACTCCCAGTGCACCGAGGCTCCCCACCCTCCGCCCGGTGGTTGCACAATCTCCCAGTGCACTATGCTCCCCTCCCCTCGCCCGGTGCTTGCCCACACTCCCAGTGCACAGTGGCTACCCCCATCCGCCCGGTGCTTGCAACACTCCCAGTGCATCGAGGCTCTCCTCCCCCCGCCCAGTGCTTGCACACACTCGTAGTACATCGAGGCTCCCCTCCCCCCGCCCGGTGCTTGCATACACTCTCAGTGCACCGAGGCTCCCCACCCCCCGCCCGGTGCTTGCACACAATCCCATTGCACTATGGCTCCCCTCCCCTCGCCTGGTGCTTGCACACACTCCCAGTGCACCGAGGATCCCCTCCCCTCGCCCGGTGCTTGCACACACTCCCAGTGCACTGCGGCTCCCCTCCCCCACGCCCGGTGCTTGCACTCTCCCAGTGCACTGTGGCTCCCCTCCCCCCGCCCGGTGCTTGCACACACTTCCAGTGCACCGGGGCTCCGCCCCTCGCCCGGTGCTTGCACACGCTTCCAGTGCACTGAGGCTCCCCTCCCCTCGCTCGGTGCTTGCACACACTCCCAGTGCACCATGGCTACCCACCCCCGCCCGGTGTTTGCACACACTCCCAGTGCACCGAGGCTCCCCTCCCCTCGCCCGGTGCTTGCACACACTCCTAGTGCACTGTGGCTCCCCCCGCCCAGTGCTTGCACACACTCTGCACTGAGGCTCCCCCTCTCGCCCGGTGCTTGCACACGCTCCCAGTGCACTGAGGCTCCCCTCCCCTCTGCCGGTGCATGCACACACTCCCGTTGCACCGAGGCTCCCCTCCCTCCGCCCGATTCTTGCACACACTCTCAGTGCACCGAGGCTCCCCTCCCCCCGAACGGTGCTTACACACACTCCCAGTGCACCGAGGCTCCCCTCCCCTCGCCCGGTACTTGCACACACTCCCAGTGCACCGAGTATCCCCTCCCCCTGCCCGGTTCTTGCACACACTTTCAGTGCACCGGGGCTCCCCCCGAACGGTGCTTGCACACACTCCCAGTGCAATGAGGCTCCCCTCCCCCCCGCCCGGTGCTTGCACAAAATCCCAGTGCACTATTGCTCCCATCCCCCCGCCCGGGGCTTGCACACACTCCCAGTGCACCGAGGCTCCCCTCCCCTCGCACGGTGCCCGCACACACTCTCAGTGCACTGTGGCTCACCTCCCCCCGCCCGGTGCTTGCACACACTCCCAGCGCACCGAGGCTCCCCCCTCGCCCGGTGCTTGCACACGCTCTCAGTGCACTGAGGCTCCCCTCCCCTCGCCCGGTGCTTGCACACACTCCCAGTGCACCGACGCTCCATTCCCGCCGCCCGGTGCTTGCACACACTCCCGGTTCACCGAGGCTCCCCTCCCCCGCGCAGTGCTTGCACACATTCCCAGTGCACAAGGCTCCCCTCCCCCGCCCGGTGCTTGCACACACTCTCAGTGCACAGAGGCTCCCCTGCCCTCGCCCGGTGTTCGCGCTCGCTCCCGGTTCACCATGGCTCCCCTCCCCTGCCCGGGGCTTACACACACTCCCAGTGCACCGAGGCTCCCCTCCCCCCGCTCGGAGCTTGCACACACTCCCAGTGCATCGAGGTTACCCTCCCCCAGCCCAGTGCTTGCACACTCTCCCAGTGCAGCGAGGCTGCCCCCGTCGCCCGGTGCTTGCACACGCTCCCAGTGCACTGAGGCTAACCTCCCCTCCCCCGGTGCTTGCACACACTCCCAGTGAACCGAGGCTCCCCTTCCCCCGCCCGGTGCTTGCACACACTCCCTGTGCACTGTGGCTCCCCTCCCCCGCCCGGTGCGGGCACACACTCCCAGTGCACTGTGGCTCCCCTCCCCCCGCCGGTGCTTGCACACGCTCCCAGTGCACTGTGGCTCCCCTCCCTCCCTCCTGGTGCTTACACGCACTCCCTGTGCACCGAGGCTCCCCTCCCCCCGCCCGGTGCTTGCACACACTCCCAGTGCACCGAGGCTCCACTCCCCTCGCCCGGTGCTTCGCACTCGCTCCCAGTGCACCGTGGCTCCCCTCCCCCGCCCGGTGCTTGCACACACTCCCAGTGCACCGAGGCTCCCTCCCCCCGCCCGGTGCTTGCACACACTCCGAGTGCACCGAGGCTCCCCTCCCCTCTGCCCGGTGCTTGCACACACTCCAGTGCACTGTGGCTCCCCTCCCCCGCCCGGTGCTTGCACACACTCCCAGTGCACTGAGGCTCCCCTCCCCCCGCCCGGTGCTTGCACACACTCCCAGTGCACCGAGGCTCCCCTCCCCTCGCCCGGTGCTTGCACACACTCCCAGTGCACTGTGGCTCCCCTCCCCCCGCCCGGTGCTTGCACTCTCCCAGTGCACAGTGGCTCCCCTCCCCCCGCCACGTGCTTGCACACACTCCCAGTGCACCGAGGCTCCCCCCTCGCCCGGTGCTGGCACACGCTCCCAGTGCACTCAGGCTCCCCTCCCCTCGCCCGGTACTTGCACACACTCCCAGTGCACCATGGCTCCCCACCCCCGCCCAGTGCTTGCACACACTCCCAGTGCACCGAGGCTCCCCTCCCCTCGCCCGGTACTTGCACACACTCCCAGTGCACCGAGGATCCCCTCCCCCCGCCCGGTTCTTGCACACACTCTCAGTGCACCGGGGCTCCCCCCCGAACGGTGCTTGCACACACTCCCAGTGCAATGAGGCTCCCCTTCCCCCGCCCGGTGCTTGCACAAAATCCCAGTGCACTATGGCTCCCCTCCCCCCGCCCGGTGCTTGCACACACTCCCAGTGCACCGAGGCTCCCCTCCCCTCGCCCGGTGCCTGCACACACTCCCAGAGCACTGTGGCTCCCCTCCCCCCGCCCGGTGCTTGCACACACTCCCAGTGCACCGAGGCTTCCCCTCCCCTGCCCGGTGCTTGCACACACGTGCACCGCGGTTCCCCTCCCTTCGCCCGGTGCTTGCACGTGCTCCCAGTGCACTGAGGCTCCCCTCCCCCGCCCGGTGCTTGCACACACTCCCAGTGCACTAGGCTCCCCTCCCCCGCCCGGTGCTTGCACACACTCCAGTGCACAGGGGCTCCCCCCCGCCCGGTGCTTGCACACACTCCCAGTGCATCGAGGCTCCCCTTCCCCCGCCCGGTGCTTGCACACACTCCCAGTGCACTGAGGCTCCCCTCCCCCCGCCCGGTGCTTGCACACACTCCCAGTGCACCGAGGCTCCCCTCCCCTCGCACGGTGCCTGCACAAACTCCCAGAGCACTGTGGCTCCCCTCCCCCCGCCCGGTGCTTGCACACACTCCCAGTGCACCGAGGCTCCCCTCCCCTCGCCCGGTGCTTGCACACACTCCCAGTGCACCGCGGCTCCCCTCCCTCGCCCGGTGCTTGCACACGCTCCCAGTGCACTGAGGCTCCCCTCCCCCGCCCGGTGCTTGTACACACTCCCAGTGCACTATGCTCCCCTCCCCTCGCCCGGTGCTTGCCCACACTCCCAGTGCACAGTGGCTACCCCCATCCGCCCGGTGCTTGCAACACTCCCAGTGCATCGAGGCTCTCCTCCCCCGCCCAGTGCTTGCACACACTCGTAGTACACCGAGGCTCCCCTCCCCCCGCCCGGTGCTTGCATACACTCTCGGTGCACCGCGGCTCCCCTCCCCCCGCCCGGTGCTTGCACACAATCCCAATGCACTATGGCTCCCCTCACCTCGCCCGGTGCTTGCGCACACTCCCAGTGCACCGAGGCTCCCCTCCCCTCGCCCGGTGCTTGCACACACTCCCAGTGCACTGCGGGTGCCCACCCCCACGCCCGGTGCTTGCACTCTCCCAGTGCACTGTGGCTCCCCTCCCCCCGCCCGGTGCTTGCACACACTTTCAGTGCACCGAGGCTCCGCCCCTCGCCCGGTGCTTGCACACGCTTCCAGTGCACTGAGGCTCCCCTCCCCTCGCTCGGTGCTTGCACACTCCCAGTGCACCATGGCTACCCACCCCCGCCCGGTGCTTGCACACACTCCCAGTGCACCGAGGCTCCCCCGCCCAGTGCTTGCACACACTCTGCACTGAGGCTCCCCCCCCTCGCCCGGTGCTTGCACACGCTCCCAGTGCACTGAGGCTCCCCTCCGCTCTGCCGGTGCTTGCACACACTCCCAGTGCACCGAGGCTCCCCTCCCCCGTCTCGATTCTTACACACTCTCAGTGCACCGAGGCTCCCCTCCCCCCGAACGGTGCTTGCTCACACTCCCAGTGCAATGAGGCTCCCCTCCCCCGCCAGGTGCTTGCACAAAATCCCAGTGCACTATGGCTCCCATCCCCCCGCCCGGGGCTTGCACACACTCCCAGTGCACCGAGGCTCCCCTCCCCTCGCATGTTGCCCGCACACACTTCCATTCCACTGTGGCTCACCTCCCCCCGCCCGGTGCTTGCACACACTCCCAGCGCACCGAGGCTCCCCCCTCGCCCGGTGCTTGCACACGCTCTCAGTGCACTGAGGCTCCCCTCCCCTCGCCCGGTGCTTGCACACACTCCCAGTGCACCGACGCTCCATTCCCGCCGCCCGGTGCTTGCACACACTCCCAGTTCACCGAGACTCCCCTCCCCCCGCGCAGTGCTTGCACACACTCCCAGTGCATCGAGGTTACCCTCCCCAGCCCAGTGCTTGCACACTCTCCCAGTGCAGCGAGGCTGCCCCCCTCGCCCAGTGCTTGCACACGCTCCCAGTGCACTGAGGCTAACCTCCCCTCCCCCGGTGCTTGCACACACTCCCAGTGAACCGAGGCTCCCCTCCCCCCGAATGGTGCTTGCACACACTCACAGTGCACCGAATCCCCCCCGCGCGGTGCTTGCACACACTCCCAGTGCACAAGGTTCCTCTCCCCCCGCCCGGTGCTTGCACACACTCCCAGTGCACCGAGGCTCCTCTCCCCCGCCCGGTGCTTGCACACACTCCCTGTGCACCGAGGCTCCCCTTCCCCCGCCCGGTGCTTGCACACACTCCCTGTGCACTGTGGCTCCCCTCCCCCGCCCGGTGCGGGCACACACTCCCAGTGCACTGTGGCTCCCCTCCCCCCGCCGGTGCTTGCACACGCTCCCAGTGCACTGTGGCTCCCCTCCCTCCCTCCTGGTGCTTACACGCACTCCCTGTGCACCGAGGCTCCCCTCCCCCCGCCCGGTGCTTGCACACACTCCCAGTGCACCGAGGCTCCACTCCCCTCGCCCGGTGTTCGCACTCGCTCCCAGTGCACCGTGGCTCCCCTTCCCCCGCCCGGTGCTGCGCACACTCCCAGTGCACCGAAGCTCATGTCCCCCCGCCCGGTGCTTGCACACACTCCGAGTGCACCGAGGCTCTCCTCCCCCCGAACGGTGCTTCGTCACGCTGCCAGTGCACCCAGGCTCGCCTCCTCCGCCCTGTGCTTGCACACACTCCCAGTGCACTGTGGCTCCCCTCCCCCCTCGCGGTGCTTGCACACACTTCCAGTACACCGAGGCTCCCCTCCCCCCGCCCGGTGCTTGCCAACACTCCCAGTGCACTGTGGCTCCCCTCCCCCCGCCCGGTGCTTGCACACACTCCCAGTGCACCGAGGCTCCCCCTCCCTCGCCCGATGCTTGCACACGCTCCCAGTGCACCGAGGCTCCCCCTCCCTCGCCCGATGCTTGCACACGCTTCCAGTGCACTGAGGCTAACCTCCCCTCGCCCGGTGCTTGCACACACTTCCAGTGCACTGTGGCTCCCCTCCCCCGCTCTGTCATTGCACACACTCCCAGTGCACCGAGGCTCCCCCTCCCTCGCCCGATGCTTGCACACGCTCCCAGTGCACTGAGGCTAACCTCCCCTCTCCCGGTGCTTGCACACACTCCCAGTGCACAGTGGCTCCCCACCCCCGCCCGCTACTTGCACACACTCCCAGTGCACCGAGGCTCCCCACCCTCCGCCCGGTGGTTGCACAATCTCCCAGTGCACCGTGGCTCCCCTCCCTCCACCCTGTGCTTGCACACACTCCCAGTGCACTGTGGCTCTCCTCCCACCGCCCAGTGCTTCCACACACTCCCAGTGCACCGAGGCTCCCGTCCTCCCCCCCCCCCCGGTGCTTGCACACACTCCCAGTGCACTGTGGCTCCCCTCCCCCGCCCGGTGCTTGCACACTTTCCCAGCGCACCGAGGCTCCCTTCCCTCCCGCCTGGTGCTTGCACACACTCCAAGTGCACTGTGGCTCAACACCCTCCCGCCCGGTGCTTACACATACTCCCTCTGCACCGAGGCTCCCCTCCCCCGGCCCGGTGCTTGCACACACTCCCAATGCACCGTGGCTCCCCTCCCCTCGCCCAATGCTTGTACACTTTCCCAGCGCACCGAGGCTCCCTTCCCTCCCGCCTGGTGCTTGCACACTTTCCCAGCGCACCGAGGTTGCCGTCCCCCGCCCGGTGCTTGCACACTCTCCCAGTGCACTGTGGCTCCCCTCCCCTCGCCCGGTGCTTGCACACACTCCCAGTGCACTGTGGCTCCCCTCCCCCCGCCCGGTGCTTGCACACACTCCCAGTGCACTGTGGCTCCCCACCCCCTCCCGGTGCTTGCACACACTCCCAGTGCACTGTGGCTCCCCTCCCACCGCCTTGTGCTTGCACACATTCCCAGTGCACTGTGGCTCCCCTCCCTCTGCCCAGTGCTTGCACACACTTCCAGTGCACTGTGGCTCCCTCCCCCTGCCTGGTGCTTGCGCAGACCCCCTGTGCACCGAGGTTCCCCTCCCTCGCCCGGTGCTTGCACACGCTCCCAGTGCACCGAGGTTCCCCTCCCTCGCCCGGTGCTTGCACACGCTCCCAGTGCTCTGAGGCTCACCTTCCCTACCTGGAGCTTGCACACTCTCCCAGTGCACTGAGGCTCTCCTCCCCCCTCCTGGTGCTTACACACACTCCCAGTGCACCGAGACTCCCGTCCCCCCGCCGGGTGCTTGCACACACTCCCAATTCCCTGTGGCTCCCCTCCCTCCCGCCCGGGGCTTACACACACTCCCTGCACACTGAGGCTCCCCTCCCCCCGCCCGGTGCTTGCACACACTTCTAGTGCACCATGGCTTCTCACACCGGCCCGGTGCTTCCACACACTTCCAGTGCACCGAGTCTCCCCTCCCCCCGCACGGTGCCTGCACACACTCCCAGTGCACTGTGGCTCTCCTCCCTCCCGCCCGGTGCTTACACACACCCCCTGAACCGAGGCTCCCCTCCCCCGGCTCGGTGCTTGCACAAACTCCCAGTGCACCATGGCTCCCCTCTCCTCGACCAATGCTTGCAAAATTTTCCAGTGCACCGAGGCTCCCTTCCCTCCCGCCTGGTGCTTGCACACACTCCCAGTGCACTGTGGCTCCCCTCCCCCCGCCCGGTGCTTGCACACACTCCCAGTGCACTGTGGCTCCCCACCCCCTCCCGGTGCTTGCACACACTCCCAGTGCACTGTGGCTCCCCTCCCCCCGCCCGGAGCTTGCACACACTCCCAGTGCACTGTGGCTCCCCCCTCCGCCTGGTGCTTGCACACACTACCAGTGCACTGTGGCTCCCTCCCCCTGCCTGGTGCTTGCACACACCCCCAGTGCACCGAGGCTCCCCTGCCTCGCCCGGTGCTTGCACACGCTCCCAGTGCACTGAGGCTCCCATGCCCCCGCCCGGTGCTTGTACACACTCCCAGTGCACTGTGGCTCCCCTACCCCGCCCAGTGCTTGCACACTCTCCCAATGCACTGTAGCTCCCCTCCCCCCGTCCGGTGCTTGCACACAATCCCTGTGCACTGTGGCTCCCCTCCCTCCCGCCTGGTGCTTACACACACTCCCTGTGCACCGAGGCTCCCCTCCGCCCGTCCGGTGCCTGCACACACTCCCAGTACACTGTGGCTCCCCTCCCCCCGCCCGGTGCTTGCACACACTCCCAGTGCACTGTGGCTCCCCTACCCCACCCGGTGCTTGCACACACTCCCAGTGCACTGTGGCTCCCCTCCCCTCCGCCCGGTGCTTGCACACACTACCAGTGCACTGTGGCTCCCTCCCCCTGCCTGGTGCTTGCACACACCCCCAGTGCACCGAGGCTCCCCTGCCTCGCCCGGTGCTTGCACACGCTCCCAGTGCACTGAGGCTCCCCTGCCCCCGCCCGGTGCTTGCACACACTCCCAGTGCACTGTGGCTCCCTTACCCCGCCCGGTGCTTGCACACACTCCCAGTGCACTGTGGCTCCCCTCCCCCCGCCCGGTGCTTGCACACACTCCCAGTGCACCGAGGCTCCTCTCCCCTCGCCCAGTGCTTGCACACTCTCCCAATGCACTGTAGCTCCCGTCCCCCTGTCCGGTGCTTGCACACAATCCCAGTGCACTATGGCTCTCTTCCCCCCGCCCGGTGCTTGCACACACTCCCAGTGCACTGTGGCTCCCCTCCCCCCGCCCGGTGCTTGCACTCTCCCAGTGCACAGTGGCTCACCTCCCCCGCCCCGTGCTAGCACACACTCCCAGTGCACCGAGGCTCCCCCCCTCGCCCGGTGCTGGCACACGCTCCCAGTGCACTCAGGCTCCCCTCCCTCGCCCGGTACTTGCACACACTCCCAGTGCACCATGGCTCCCCACCCCCGCCCAGTGCTTGCACACACACCCAGTGCACCGAGGCTCCCCTCCCCTCGCCCGGTGCTTGCACACACTCCCAGTGCACCGAGGCTCTCCTCCCCCCGCCAGGTTCTTGCACACACTCTCAGTGCACCGGGGCTCCCCCCCCGAACGGTGCTTGCACAATATCCCAGAGCAATGAGGCTCCCCTTCCCCCGCCCGGTGCTTGCACAAAATCCCAGTGCACTATGGCTCCCCTCCCCCGCCCGGTGCTTGCACACACTCCCAGTGCACCGAGGCTCCCCTCCCCTCGCCCGGTGCCGGCACACACTCCCACTGCACCTTGGCTACCCACCCCCGCCCGGTGCTTGCACACACTCCCAGTGCACCGAGGCTCCCCTCCCCTCGCCCGGTGCTTGCACACACTCCTAGTGCACTGTGGCTCCCCCCGCCCAGTGCTGGCACACACTCTGCACTGAGGCTCCCCCCCTCGCCCGGTGCTTGCACACGCTCCCTATGCACTGAGGCTCCCCTCCCCTCTGCCGGTGCTTGCACACACTCCCAGTGCACCGAAGCTCCCCTCCCCCCTCCCGATTCTTGCACACACTCTCAGTGCACCGAGGCTCCCCTCCCCCCGAACGGTGCTTGCACACACTCCCAGTGCAATGAGGCTCCCCTCCGCCCGCCCGGTGCTTGCACTCTCCCAGTGCACAGTGGCTCCCCTCCCCCCGCCCCGTGCTTGCACACACTCCCAGTGCACCGAGGCTCCTCCCTCGCCCGGTGCTGGCACACGCTCCCAGTGCACTCAGCCTCCCCTCCCCTCGCCCGGTACTTGCACACACTCCCAGTGCACCATGGCTCCCCACCCCCGCCCAGTGCTTGCACACACTCCCAGTGCACCGAGGCTCCCCTCCCCTCGCCCGGTGCTTGCACACACTCCCAGTGCACCATGGCTCCCCACCCCCGAAAATGCTTGCACACACTCCCAGTGCACCGAGGCTCCCCTCCCCTCGCCCGGTGCTTGCACACACTCCCAGTGCACCGAGGCTCCCCTCCCCCCGCCCGGTTCTTGCACACACTCTCAGTGCACCGGGGCTCCCCCCCGAACGGTGCTTGCACACACTCCCAGTGCAGTGAGGCTCCCCTTCCCCCGCCCGGTGCTTGCACAAAATCCCAGTGCACTATGGCTCCCCTCCCCCCGCCCGGTGCTTGCACACACTCCCAGTGCACCGAGGCTCCCCTCCCCTCGCACGGTGCCTGCACAAACTCCCAGAGCACTGTGGCTCCCCTCCCCCTACCCGGTGCTTGCACACACTCCCAGTGCACCGAGGCTCCCCTCCCCCCGCCCGGTGCTTGCACACAATCCCAATGCACTATGGCTCCCCTCCCCTCGCCCGGTGCTTGCACACACTCCCAGTGCACTGCGGCTCCCCTCCCCCACGCCCGGTGCTTGCACTCTCCCAGTGCACTGTGGCTCCCCTCCCCCGCCCGGTGCTTGCACACACTTCCAGTGCACCGAGGCTCCGCCCCTCGCCCGGTGCTTGCACACGCTTCCAGTGCACTGAGGCTCCCCTCCCCTCGCTCGGTGCTTGCACACACTCCCAGTGCACCATGGCTACCCACCCCCGCCCGGTGCTTGCACACACTCCCAGTGCACCGAGGCTCCCCTCCCCTCGCCCGGTGCTTGCACACACTCCTAGTGCACTGTGGCTCCCCCCGCCCAGTGCTTGCACACACTCTGCACTGAGGCTCCCCCCCCTCGCCCGGTGCTTGCACACGCTCCCAGTGCACTGAGGCTCCCCTCCCCTCTGCCGGTGCTTGCGCACACTCCCCGTGCACCGAGGCTCCCCTCCCTCCGCCCGATTCTTGCACACACTCTCAGTGCACCGAGGCTCCCCTCCCCCCGAACGGTGCTTGCATACACTCCCAGTGCAATGAGGCTCCCCTCCCCCCGCCCGGTGCTTGCACAAAATCCCAGTGAACTATTGCTCCCATCCCCCCGCCCGGGGCTTGCACACACTCCCAGTGCACCGAGGCTCCCCTCCCCTCGCACGGTGCCCGCACACACTCTCAGTGCACTGTGGCTCACCTCCCCCCGCCCGGTGCTTGCACACACTCCCAGTGCACTGTGGCTCCCCTCCCCCCGCCGGTGCTTGCACACGCTCCCAGTGCACTGTGGCTCCCCTCCCTCCCTCCTGGTGCTTACACGCACTCCCTGTGCACCGAGGCTCCCCTCCCCCCGCCCGGTGCATGCACACACTCCCAGAGCACCGAGGCTCCACTCCCCTCGGCCGGTGTTCGCACTCGCTCCCAGTGCACCGTGGCTCCCCTCCCCCGCCCAGTGCTTGCAGACACTCCCAGTGCACTGTGGCTCCCCTCCCCCCTCGCGGTGCTTGCACACACTTCCAGTACACCGAGGCTCCCCTCCCCCCGCCCGGTGCTTGCCAACACTCCCAGTGCACTGTGGCTCCCCTCCCTCCCGCCCGGTGCTTACACACACACACCCTGTGCACCGAGGCCCCCCTCCCTCCTCCCGGTGCTTGCACACACTCCCAGTGAACCGAGGCTCCCCTCCCCCCGCCCGGTGCTTGTACACACTCCCAGTGCACTGTGGCTAACCTCCCTCCTGCTCGGTGCTTACACACACTCCCTGTGCACCGAGGCTCCCCTCCCCCCGCCCGGTGCTTGCACACACTCCCAGTGCACCGAGGCTCCCTTCCCCTTGCCCGGTGCATGCACACACTCCCAGTGCACTGTGGCTCCCCTCCCCCGCCCGTTACTTGCACACATTCCCAGTGCACCGAGGCTCCCCCTCCCTCGCTCGATGCTTGCACACGCTCCCAGTGCACTGAGGCTAACCTCCCCTTGCCCGGTGCTTGCACACACTTCCAGTGCACTGTAGCTCCCCTCCACCCGTCCGGTGCTTGCACACAATCCCAGCGCACTATGGCTCCCTTCCCCCCGCCCGGTGCTTGCACACACTCCCAGTGCACCGAGGCTCCCCTCCCCTCGCCCGGTGCTTGCACACACTCCCAGTGCACTGTGGCTCCCCTCCCCCCGCCCGGTGCTTGCACTCTCCCAGTGCACAGTGGCTCCCCTCCCCCCGCCACGTGCTTGCACACACTCCCAGTGCACCGAGGCTCCCCCCTCGCCCGGTGCTAGCACACGCTCCCAGTGCACTCAGGCTCCCCTCCCCTCGCCCGGTACTTGCACACACTCCCAGTGCACCATGGCTCCCCACCCCCGCCCAGTGCTTGCACACACTCCCAGTGCACCGAGGCTCCCCTCCCCTCGCCCGGTACTTGCACACACTCCCAGTGCACCGAGGATCCCCTCCCCCCGCCCGGTTCTTGCACACACTCTCAGTGCACCGGGGCTCCCCCCCGAACGGTGCTTGCACACACTCCCAGTGCAATGAGGCTCCCCTTCCCCCGGCCGGTGCTTGCACAAAATCCCAGTGCACTATGGCTCCCCTCCCCCCGCCCGGTGCTTGCACACACTCCCAGTGCACCGAGGCTCCCCTCCCCTTGCACGGTGCCTGCACAAACCCCCAGAGCACTGTGGCTCCCCTCCCCCCGCCCGGTGCTTGCACACACTCCCAGTGCACCGAGGCTTCCCTTCCCCTGCCCGGTGCTTGCACACACTGCACCGCGGTTCCCCTCCCTTCGCCCGGTGCTTGCACGTGCTCCCAGTGCACTGAGGCTCCCCTCCCCCGCCCGGTGTTTGTACACACTACCAGTGCACTATGCTCCCCTCCCCTCGGCCGGTGCTTGCCCACACTCCCAGCGCACATTGGCTACCCCCATCCGCCCGGTGTTTGCAACACTCCCAGTGCATCGAGGCTCTCCTTCCCCCGCCCAGTGCTTGCACACACTCGTAGTACACCGAGGCTCCCCTCCCCCCGCCCGGTGCTTGCATACACTCTCAGTGCACCGAGGCTCCCCTCCCCCGCCCGGTGCTTGCACACACTCCCAGTGCACTGCGGCTCCCCTCCCCCACGCCCGGTGCTTTCACTCTCCCAGTGCACTGTGGCTCCCCTCCCCCCGCCCGGTGCTTGCACACACTTCCAGTGCACCGAGGCTCCGCACCTCGCCCGGTGCTTGCACACGCTTCCAGTGCACTGAGGCTCCCCTCCCCTCGCTCGGTGCTTGCACACACTCCCAGTGCACCATGGCTACCCACCCCCGCCCGGTGCTTGCACACACTCCCAGTGCACCGAGGCTCCCCTCCCCTCGCCCGGTGCTTGCACACACTCCTAGTGCACTGTGGCTCCCCCCGCCCAGTGCTTGCACACACTCTGCACTGAGGCTCCCCCCCCGCCCGGTGCTTGCACTCTCCCAGTGCACAGTGGCTCCCCTCCCCCCGCCCCGTGCTTGCACACACTCCCAGTGCACCGAGGCTCCTCCCTCGCCCGGTGCTGGCACACGCTCCCAGTGCACTCAGGCTCCCCTCCCCTCGCCCGGTACTTGCACACACTCCCAGTGCACCGAGGCTCCCCTCCCCTCGCCCGGTGCTTGCACACACTCCCAGTGCACCATGGCTCCCCACCCCCGAAAAATGCTTGCACACACTCCCAGTGCACCGAGGCTCCCCTTCCCTCGCCCGGTGCTTGCACACACTCCCATTGCACCGAGGCTCCCCTCCCCCCGCCCGGTTCTTGCACACACTCTCAGTGCACCGGGGCTCCCCCCGAACGGTGCTTGCACACACTCCCAGTGCAATGAGGCTCCCCTTCCCCCGCCCGGTGCTTGCACAAAATCCCAGTGCACTATGGCTCCCCTCCCCCCGCCCGGTGCTTGCACACACTCCAAGTGCACCGAGGCTCCCCTCCCTTCGCACGGTGCCTGCACAAACTCCCAGAGCACTGTGGCTCCCCTCCCCCCGCCCGGTGCTTGCACACACTCCCAGAGCACCGAGGCTTCCATTCCCCTGCCCGGTGCTTGCACACACTCCCAGTGCACCGCGGTTCCCCTCCCTTCGCCCGGTGCTTGCACGTGCTCCCATTGCACTGAGGCTCCGCCCGGTGCTTGTACACACTCCCAGTGCACTATGCTCCCCTCCCCTCGCCCGGTACTTGCCCACACTCCCAGTGCACAGTGGCTACCCCCATCCGCCCGGTGCTTGCAACACTCCCAGTGCATCGAGGCTCTCCTCCCCCCGCCCAGTGCTTGCATACACTCGTAGTACACCGAGGCTCCCCTCCCCCCGCCCGGTGCTTGCATACACTCTCGGTGCACCGCGGCTCCCCTCCCCCCGCCCGGTGCTTTCACACAATCCCAATGCACTATGGCTCCCCTCCCCTCGCCCGGTGCTTGCACACACTCCTAGTGCACCGAGGCTCCCCTCCCCTCGCCCGGTGCTTGCACACACTCCCAGTGCACTGCGGCTGCCCTCCGCCACGCCCGGTGCTTGCACTCTCCCAGTGCACTGTGGCTCCCCTCCCCCCGCCCGGTGCTTGCACACACTTTCAGTGCACCGAGGCTCCGCCCCTCGCCCGGTGCTTGCACACGCTTCCAGTGCACTGAGGCTCCCCTCCCCTCGCTCGGTGCTTGCCCACTCCCAGTGCACCATGGCTACCCACCCCCGCCCGGTGCTTGCACACACTCCCAGTGCACCGAGGCTCCCCCCGCCCAGTGCTTGCACACACTCTGCACTGAGGCTTCCCCCCCTCGCCCGGTGCTTGCACACGCTCCCAGTGCACTGAGGCTCCCCTCCCCTCTGCCGGTGCTTGCACACACTCCCAGTGTACCGAGGCTCCCCTCCCCCTTCCCGATTCTTGCACACACTCTCAGTGCACCGAGGCTCCCCCCCCGAACGGTGCTTGCACACACTCCCAGTGCAATGAGGCTCCCCTCCCCCCGCCCGGTGCTTGCACAAAATCCCAGTGCACTATGGCTCCCATCCCCCCGCCCGGGGCTTGCACACACTCCCAGTGCACCGAGGCTCCCCTCCCCTCGCATGGTGCCCGCACACACTTCCAGTGCACTGTGGCTCACCTCCCCCCGCCCGGTGCTTGCACACACTCCCAGCGCACCGAGGCTCCCCCCTCGCCCGGTGCTTGCACACGCTCTCAGTGCACTGTTGCTCCCCTCCCCTCGCCCGGTGCTTGCACACACTCCGAGTGCACCGACGCTCCATTCCCGCCGCCCGGTGCTTGCACGCACTCCCAGTTCACCGAGGCTCCCCTCCCCCCGCGCAGTGCTTGCACACACTCCCAGTGAACAAGGCCCCCTCCCCCGCCCGGTGCTTGCACACACTCTCAGTGCACAGAGGCTCCCCTGCCCTCGCCCGGTGTTCGCGCTCGCTCCCGGTTCACCAAGGCTCCCCTCTCCCGCCCGGGGCTTGCACACACTCCCAGTGCACCGAGGCTCCCCTCCCCCGCTCGGAGCTTGCACATTCCCAGTGCATCGAGGTTACCCTCCCCAGCCCAGTGCTTGCACACTCTCCCAGTGCAGCGAGGCTGCCCCCCTCGCCCGGTGCTTGCACACGCTCCCAGTGCACTGAGGCTAACCTCCCCTCCCCCGGTGCTTGCACACACTCCCAGTGAACCGAGGCTCCCCTCCCCCCGAATGGTGCTTGCACACACTCACAGTGCACCGAATCCCCCCCGCGCGGTGCTTGCACACACTCCCAGTGCACAAGGTTCCCCTCCCCCCGCCCGGTGCTTGCACACACTCCCAGTGCACCGAGGCTCCTCTCCTCCAGCCCGGTGCTTGCACACACTCCCTGTGCACCAAGGCTCCCCTTCCCCCCCCCGGTGCTTGCACACACTCCCAGTGCACTGTGGCTCCCCTCCCCCGCCCGGTGCGTGCACACACTCCCAGTGCACTGAGGCTCCCCTCCCCCCGCCGGTGCTTGCACACGCTCCCAGTGCACTGTGGCTCTCCTCCCTCCCTCCTGGTGCTTACACACACTCCCTGCACCGAGGCTCCCCTCCCCCCGCCCGGTGCTTGCACACACTCCCAGTGCACCGAGGCTCCACTCCCCTCGCCCGGTGTTCGCACTCGCTCCCAGTGCACCGTGGCTCCCCTTCCCCCGCCCGGTGCTGCGCACACTCCCAATGCACCGAAGCTCATGTCCCCCCGCCCGGTGCTTGCACACACTCCGAGTGCACCGAGGCTCCCCTCCCCACGAACGGTGCTTCGTCACGCTGCCAGTGCACCGAGGCTCCCCTCCCCCCGCGCGGTGCTTGCACACACTCCCAGTGCACAAGACCCCTCCCCCGCCCGGTGCTTGCACACACTCCCAGTGCACCGAGGCTCCCCTCCCACCGCCCGGTGCTTGCACACACTCCCAGTGCACCTAGGGCTCCCCTCCCCCGCTCGGTGCTTGCACACACTCCCAGTGCACTGTGGCTCCCCTCCCCCGCCCGGTGCTTGCACACACTCCCAGTGCACCGAGGCTCCCTTCCCCCCGCCGGTGCTTGCACACACTCCCAGTGCACTGTGGCTCACACCTCCCCCGCCCGGTGCTTACACATACTCCCTGTGCACCGAGGCTCCCCTCCCCCGGCCCGGTGCTTGCACACACTCCCAGTGCACCGAGGCTCCCCTCCCCTCGCCCGGTGCTTGCACACTCTTCCCAGTGCACCGAGGCTCCCCTCCCCCCGCCGGTGCTTGCACACACTCCCAGTGCACCGAGGCTCCCCTCCCTCGCCCGGTGCTTGCACACACTCCCAGTGCACCGAGGCTCCCCTCCCCCGCCCGGTGCTTGCACACACTCCCAGTGCACTGTGGCTCCCCTCCCCGCCCGGTGCTTGCACACACTCCCAGTGCACTGTGGCTCCCCTCCCCCCGCCCGGTGCTTGCACACACTCCCAGTGCACCGAGGCTCCTCTCCCCTCGCCCGGTGCTTGCACACTCTCCCAGTGCACTGAGGCTCCCCTCCCCCCGTCCGGTGCTTGCACACACTCCCAGTGCACCGATGGCTCCCCTCCCCCGCCCGGTGCTTGCACACACTCCCAGTGCACTGTGGCTCCCCTCCCCCCGCCCGGTGCTTGCACTCTCCCAGTGCACAGTGGCTCCCCTCCCCCGCCCCGTGCTTGCACACACTCCCAGTGCACCGAGGCTCCCCCCCCTCGCCCGGTGCTGTGCACACGCTCCCAGTGCACTCGAGGCTCCCCTCCCCTCGCCCGGTGCTTGCACACACTCCCAGTGCACCATGGCTCCCCACCCCCGCCCAGTGCTTGCACACACTCCCAGTGCACCGAGGCTCCCCTCCCCTCGCCCGGTGCTTGCACACACTCCCAGTGCACCGAGGCTCTCCTCCCCCCGCCCGGTTCTTGCACACACTCTCAGTGCACCAGGGCTCCCCCCCGAACGGTGCTCGCACACACTCCCAGTGCAATGAGGCTCCCCTTCCCCCGCCCGGTGCTTGCACAAAATCCCAGTGCACTATGGCTCCCCTCCCCCGCCCGGTGCTTGCACACACTCCCAGTGCACCGAGGCTCCCCTCCCCTCGCCCGGTGCCGGCACACACTCCCAGTGCACTATTGCTCCCCTCCCCCCGCGCGGTGCTTGCCCACACTCCCAGTGCACAGTGGCTACCCGCATCCGCCCGGTGCTTGCAACACTCCCAGTGCATCGAGGCTCTCCTCCCCCCGCCCAGTGCTTGCATACACTCGTAGTACACCGAGGCTCCCCTCCCCCCGCCCGGTGCTTGCATACACTCTCGGTGCACCGCGGCTCCCCTCCCCCCGCCCGGTGCTTGCACACAATCCCAATGCACTATGGCTCCCCTCCCCTCGCCCGGTGCTTGCACACACTCCTAGTGCACCGAGGCTCCCCTCCCCTCGCCCGGTGCTTGCACACACTCCCAGTGCACTGCGGCTGCCCTCCGCCACGCCCGGTGCTTGCACTCTCCCAGTGCACTGTGGCTCCCCTCCCCCCGCCCGGTGCTTGCACACACTTTCAGTGCACCGAGGCTCCGCCCCTCGCCCGGTGCTTGCACACGCTTCCAGTGCACTGAGGCTCCCCTCCCCTCGCTCGGTGCTTGCACCACTCCCAGTGCACCATGGCTACCCACCCCCGCCCGGTGCTTGCACACACTCCCAGTGCACCGAGGCTCCCCCCGCCCAGTGCTTGCACACACTCTGCACTGAGGCTTCCCCCCCTCGCCCGGTGCTTGCACACGCTCCCAGTGCACTGAGGCTCCCCTCCCCTCTGCCGGTGCTTGCACACACTCCCAGTGTACCGAGGCTCCCCTCCCCCTTCCCGATTCTTGCACACACTCTCAGTGCACCGAGGCTCCCCCCCCGAACGGTGCTTGCACACACTCCCAGTGCAATGAGGCTCCCCTCCCCCCGCCCGGTGCTTGCACAAAATCCCAGTGCACTATGGCTCCCATCCCCCCGCCCGGGGCTTGCACACACTCCCAGTGCACCGAGGCTCCCCTCCCCTCGCATGGTGCCCGCACACACTTCCAGTGCACTGTGGCTCACCTCCCCCCGCCCGGTGCTTGCACACACTCCCAGCGCACCGAGGCTCCCCCCTCGCCCGGTGCTTGCACACGCTCTCAGTGCACTGAGGCTCCCCTCCCCTCGCCCGGTGCTTGCACACACTCCGAGTGCACCGACGCTCCATTCCCGCCGCCCGGTGCTTGCACGCACTCCCAGTTCACCGAGGCTCCCCTCCCCCCGCGCAGTGCTTGCACACACTCCCAGTGAACAAGGCCCCCTCCCCCGCCCGGTGCTTGCACACACTCTCAGTGCACAGAGGCTCCCCTGCCCTCGCCCGGTGTTCGCGCTCGCTCCCGGTTCACCAAGGCTCCCCTCTCCCGCCCGGGGCTTGCACACACTCCCAGTGCACCGAGGCTCCCCTCCCCCGCTCGGAGCTTGCACATTCCCAGTGCATCGAGGTTACCCTCCCCAGCCCAGTGCTTGCACACTCTCCCAGTGCAGCGAGGCTGCCCCCCTCGCCCGGTGCTTGCACACGCTCCCAGTGCACTGAGGCTAACCTCCCCTCCCCCGGTGCTTGCACACACTCCCAGTGAACCGAGGCTCCCCTCCCCCCGAATGGTGCTTGCACACACTCACAGTGCACCGAATCCCCCCCGCGCGGTGCTTGCACACACTCCCAGTGCACAAGGTTCCCCTCCCCCCGCCCGGTGCTTGCACACACTCCCAGTGCACCGAGGCTCCTCTCCTCCAGCCCGGTGCTTGCACACACTCCCTGTGCACCAAGGCTCCCCTTCCCCCCCCCGGTGCTTGCACACACTCCCTGTGCACTGTGGCTCCCCTCCCCCGCCCGGTGCGGGCACACACTCCCAGTGCACTGTGGCTCCCCTCCCCCCGCCGGTGCTTGCACACGCTCCCAGTGCACTGTGGCTCTCCTCCCTCACTCCTGGTGCTTACACACACTCCCTGTGCACCGAGGCTCCCCTCCCCCCGCCCGGTGCTTGCACACACTCCCAGTGCACCGAGGCTCCACTCCCCTCGCCCGGTGTTCGCACTCGCTCCCAGTGCACCGTGGCTCCCCTTCCCCCGCCCGGTACTGCGCACACTCCCAATGCACCGAAGCTCATGTCCCCCCGCCCGGTGCTTGCACACACTCCGAGTGCACCGAGGCTCTCCTCCCCACGAACGGTGCTTCGTCACGCTGCCAGTGCACCGAGGCTCCCCTCCCCCCGCGCGGTGCTTGCACACACTCCCAGTGTACAAGACCCCTCCCCCGCCCGGTGTTTGCACACACTCCTAGTGCACCGAGGCGCCCCTCCCACCGCCCGGTGCTTGCACACACTCCCAGTGCACCTAGGGTCCCCTCTCCCGCTCGGTGCTTGCACACACTCCCAGTGCACTGTGGCTCCCCTCCCCCGCCCGGTGCTTGCACACTTTCCCAGTGCACCGAGGCTCCCTTCCCTCCCGCCTGGTGCTTGCACACACTCCAAGTGCACTGTGGCTCAACACCATCCCGCCCGGTGCTTACACATACTCCCTCTGCACCGAGGCTCCCCTCCCCCGGCCCGGTGCTTGCACACACTCCCAGTGCACCGTGGCTCCCCTCCCCTCGCCCAATGCTTGCACACTTTCCCAGCGCACCGAGGCTCCCTTCCCTCCCGCCTGGTGCTTGCACACACCCCCAGTGCACCGAGGCTCCCCTGCCTCGCCCGGTGCTTGCACACGCTCCCAGTGCACTGAGGCTCCCCTGCCCCCGCCCGGTGCTTGCACACACTCCCAGTGCACTGTGGCTCCCCTACCCCGCCCGGTGCTTGCACACACTCCCAGTGCACTGTGGCTCCCCTCCCCCCGCCCGGTGCTTGCACACACTCCCAGTGCACCCAGGCTCCTCTCCCCTCGCCCAGTGCTTGCACACTCTCCCAATGCACTGTAGCTCCCGTCCCCCCGTCCGGTGCTTGCACACAATCCCAGTGCACTATGGCTCTCTTCCCCCCGCCCGGTGCTTGCACACACTCCCAGTGCACTGTGGCTCCCCTCCCCCCGCCCGGTGCTTGCACTCTCCCAGTGCACAGTGGCTCACCTCCCCCGCCCCGTGCTTGCACACACTCCCAGTGCACCGAGGCTCCCCCCCTCGCCCGGTGCTGGCACACGCTCCCAGTGCACTCAGGCTCCCCTCCCTCGCCCGGTACTTGCACACACTCCCAGTGCACCATGGCTCCCCACCCCCGCCCAGTGCTTGCACACACTCCCAGTGCACCGAGGCTCTCCTCCCCTCGCCCGGTGCTTGCACACACTCCCAGTGCACCGAGGCTCTCCTCCCCCCGCCCGGTTCTTGCACACACTCTCAGTGCACCAGGGCTCCCCCCCGAACGGTGCTCGCACACACTCCCAGTGCAATGAGGCTCCCCTTCCCCCGCCCGGTGCTTGCACAAAATCCCAGTGCACTATGGCTCCCCTCCCCCGCCCGGTGCTTGCACACACTCCCAGTGCACCGAGGCTCCCCTCCCCTCGCCCGGTGCCGGCACACACTCCCAGTGCACTATTGCTCCCCTCCCCCCGCGCGGTGCTTGCCCACACTCCCAGTGCACAGTGGCTACCCGCATCCGCCCGGTGCTTGCAACACTCCCAGTGCATCGAGGCTCTCTTCCCCCCGCCCAGTGCTTGCACACACTCGTAGTACACCGAGGCTCCCCTCCCCCCGCCCGGTGCTTGCATACACTCTCAGTGCACCGAGGCTCCCCTCCCCCGCCCGGTGCTTGCACACAATCCCAATGCACTACGGCTCCCCTCCCCTCGCCCGGTGCTTGCACACACTCCCAGTGCACCGAGGCTCCCCTCCCCTCGCCCGGTGCTTGCACACACTCCAAGTGCACTGCGGCTCCCCTCCCCCACGCCCGGTGCTTGCACTCTCCCAGTGCACTGTGACTCTCTCTCCCCGCCCGGTGCTTGCACACACTTCCAGTGCACCGAGGCTCCGCCCCTCGCCCGGTGCTTGCACACGCTCCCAGTGCACTGAGGCTCCCCTCCCCTCGCTCGGTGCTTGCACACACTCCCAGTGCACCAAGGCTACCCACCCCCGCCCGGTGCTTGCACACACTCCCAGTGCACCGAGGCTCCCCCCCTCGCCCGGTGCTTGCCCACGCTCCCAGTGCACTGAGGCTCCCCTCCTCTCGGCCGGTGCTTGCACACACTCCCAGTGCACCGAGGCTCCCCTCCCCCCGCCCGATTCTTGCACACACTCTCAGTGCACCGAGGCTCCCCTCCCCCGAACGGTGCTTGCACACACTCCCAGTGCAATGAGGCTCCCCTCCCCCCGCCCGGTGCTTGCACAAAATCCCAGTGCACTATGGCTCCCATCCCCCGCCCGGGGCTTGCACACACTCCCTGTGCACCGAGGCTCCACTCCCCTCGCACGGTGCCCGCGCACGCTCTCAGTGCACTGAGGCTCCCCTCCCCTCGCCCGGTGCTTGCACACACTTCCAGTGCACCGACGCTCCCCTCCCGCCACCCGGTGCTTGCACACACTCCCAGTGCACGGAGGCTCCCCTCCCCCCGCGCAGTGCTTGCACACACTCCCAGTGCACAAGGCTCCCCTCCCCCGCCCGGTGCTTGCACACACTCTCACTGCACAGAGGCTCCCCTGCCCTCGCCCAGTGTTCGCGCTCGCTCCCGGTTCACCATGGCTCCCCTCCCCCGCCCGGTGCTTGCACACACTCCCCGTGCACCGAGGCTCCCCTCCCCCGCCCTGTGCTTGCACACACTCCCAGTGCACTGTGGCTTCCCTCCCCCCTCGCGGTGCTTGCACGCACTTCCAGTACACCGAGGCTCCCCTCCCCCCGCCCGGTGCTTGCTAACACTCCCAGTGCACTGTGGTTCCCCTCACTCCCGCCCTGTGCTTACACACACACCCTGTGCACCGAGGCCCCCCTCCCTCCTCCCGGTGCTTGCACACACTCCCAGTGAACCGAGGCTCCCCTCCCCCCGCCCGGTGCTTGCACACACTCCCAGTGCACTGTGGCTAACCTCCCTCCTGCCCGGTGTTTACACACACTCCCTGTGCACCTAGGCTCCCCTCCCCCCGCCCGGTGCTTGCACACACTCCCAGTGCACCGAGGCTCCCCTCCCCTCGCCCGGTGCATGCACACACTCCCAGTGCACTGTGGCTCCCCTCCCCCCGCCCGCTACATGCACACACTCCCAGTGCACCGAGGCTTCCCACACTCCGCCCGGTGGTTGCACAATCTCCCAGTGCACCGTGGCTCCCCTCCCTCCACCCGGTGCTTGCACACACTCCCAGTGCACCGAGGCTCCCCTCCCCTCGCCCAATGCTTGCACACTTTCCCAGTGCACGGAGGCTCCCTTCCCTCCCGCCTGGTGCTTGCACCCACTCCCTGTGCGCCGAGGCTCCCCTCCCCCCGCCCGGTGCTTGCACACACTCCCCTTTTTTTTTCTTTATTGCCTGGCTTTGACACAGAAAATTGCACATAACAAACAATCAACAAAAGACAAATGCTATGTACACCCGACTCGAAGTCAGCCAGCATGAGTCTGGCTTCGTCAACTTAAAATTCACGCTGTGTACAGAGTGGCTCTAGTCTTGAGAGCCACTCCGGAGGCTCCGCTGCACTCCCAGTGCACTGTGGCTCTCCTCCCACCGCCCAGTGCTTCCACACACTCCCAGTGCACCGAGGCTCCCCTCCCCCCGCGCGGTGCTTGCACACACTCCCAGTGTACAAGACCCCTCCCCCGCCCGGTGTTTGCACACACTCCCAGTGCACCGAGGCCCCCCTCCCACCGCCCGGTGCTTGCACACACTCCCACTGCACCTAGGGTCCCCTCTCCCGCTCGGTGCTTGCACACGCTCTGAGTGCACCGAGGCTCCCCTCCCCCCGCCGGGTGCTTGCACACACTCCCAGTGCACTGTGGCTCCCCTCCCCTGCCCGGTGCTTGCACACTTTCCCAGCGCACCGAGGCTCCCTTCCCGCCCGCCTGGTGCTTGCACACACTCCCAGTGCACCGAGGCTCTTCTCCCCCGCCCGGTGCTTGCACACACTCCCAGTGCACTGTGGCTCAACACCCTCCTGCCCGGTGCTTACACATACTCCCTCTGCACCGAGGCTCCCCTCCCCCGGCCCGGTGCTTGCACACACTCCCAGTGCACCGTGGCTCCCCTCCCCTCGCCCAATGCTTGCACACTCTCCCAGTGCACTGTGGCTCCCCTCCCCTCGCCCGGTGCTTGCACACACTCCCAGTGCACTGTGGCTCCCCTCCCCCCGCCCGGTGCTTGCACACACTCCCAGTGCACTGTGGCTCCCCACCCCCTCCCGGTGCTTGCACACACTCCCAGTGCACTGTGGCTCCCCTCCCACCGCCTTGTGCTTGCACACATTCCCAGTGCACTGTGGCTCCCCTCCCTCTGCCCGGTGCTTGCACACACTTCCAGTGCACTGTGGCTCCCTCCTCCTGCCTGGTGCTTGCGCACACCCCCTGTGCACCGAGGTTCCCCTCCCTCGCCCGGTGCTTGCACACGCTCCCAGTGCACTGAGGCTCACCTTCCCTACCTGGTGCTTGCACACTCTCCCAGTGCACCGAGGCTCTCCTCCCCCCTCCCGGTGCTTACACACACTCCTAGTGCACCGAGGCTCCCGTCCCCCCGCCTGGTGCTAGCACACGCTCCCAGTGCACTGAGGCTGCCTTGCCCTACCCGGTGCTTGCACACACTCCCAGTGCACCGAGGCTCTCCTCCCCCTCCCGGTGCTTACACACACTCCCTGTGCACCGAGGCTCCCGTCCCCCCGCCTGGTGCTTGCACACACTCCCAATGCACTGTAGCACCCCTCCCTCCCGCCCGGGGCTTACACGCACTCCCTGTACACCGAGGCTCCCCTCCCCCCGCCCGGTGCTTGCACACACTTCCAGTGCACCATGGCTCCCCACACCCGCCCGGTGCTTCCCCACACTCCCAGTGCACCGAGTCTCCCCTCCCCCCGCCCGGTGCCTGCACACACTCCCAGTGCACTGTGGCTCTCCTCCCTCCCGCCCGGTGCTTACACACACCCCCTGCACCGAGGCTCCCCTCCCCCGGCTCGGTGCTTGCACAAACTCCCAGTGCACCGTGGCTCCCCTCTCCTCGACCAATGCTTGCAAAATTTTCCAGTGCACCGAGGCTCCCTTCCCTCCCGCCTGGTGCCTGCACACACTCCCAGTGCACTGTGGCTCCCTTCCCCCCGCCCGGTGCTTGCACACACTCCCAGTGCACTGTGGCTCCCCACCCCCTCCCGGTGCTTGCACACACTCCCAGTGCACTGTGGCTCCCCTCCCCCCGCCCGGAGCTTGAACACACTCCCAGTGCACTGTGGCTCCCCCCTCCGCCCGGTGCTTGCACACACTACCAGTGTACTGTGGCTCCCTCGCCCTGCCTGGTGCTTGCACACACCCCCAGTGCACCGAGGCTCCCCTGCCTCTCCCGGTGCTTGCACACGCTCCCGGTGCACTGAGGCTCCCCTGCCCCCGCCCGGTGCTTGCACACACTCGCAGTGCACCGAGGCTCCTCTCCCCTCGCCCAGTGCTTGCACACTCTCCCAATGCACTGTAGCTCCCCTCCCCCCGTCCGGTGCTTGCACACAATCCCTGTGCACTGCGGCTCCCCTCCCTCCCGCCTGGTGCTTACACACACTCCCTGTGCACCGAGGCTCCCCTCCGCCCGTCCGGTGCTTGCACACACTCCCAGTGCACTGTGGCTCCCCTGCCCCGCCCGTTGTTTGCACATGCTCCCAGTGCACCGAGGTTCCCTCCCCCGCCCGGTGCTTGCACACACTCCCAGTGCGCTATGTCTGCCCTGCGCCCGCGCGGTGCTTGCACACACTCCCAGTGCACCGAGGCTCACCTCCCTCCGCCGGGTGGTTGCACAATCTCCCAGTGCACCGTGGCTCTCCTCCCTCCGCCCGGTGTTTGCACACACTCCCAGTGCACCGTGGCTCCCCTCCCCTCGCCCAATGCTTGCGCACTTTCCCAGCGCACCGAGGGTCCCTTCCCTCCCGCCTGGTGCTTGCACACACTCCCAGTGCACCGAGGCTGCCCTCCCCCCGCCCGGTGCTTGCACACTCTCCCAGTGCACTGTGGCTCCCCTCCCCTCGCCCGGTGCTTGCACACACTCCCAGAGCACTGTGGATCCCCTCCCCCCGCCCGGTACTTGCACACACTCCCAGTGCAATGAGGCTCCCTACCCCCGCCCGGTGCTTGCACACACTCCCAGTGCACTGTGGCTCCCCTCCCACCGCCTTGTGCTTGCACACACTCCCAGTGCACTGTGGCTCCCCTCTCTCTGCCCGGTACTTGCACACACTCCCAGTGCACTGTGGCTCCCTCCCCCTGCCTGGTGCTGGCGCACACCCCCTGTGCACCGAGGCTCCCCTCCCTCGCCCGGTGCTTGCACACACTCCCTCTGCACCGAGGCTCCCCTTCCCTCGCCCGGTGCTACCACACACTCCTAGTGCACCGAGGCTCCCCTCCCCTCGCCCAATGCTTGCACACTTTCCCAGTGCACTGAGGCTCCCCTCTCCTCGCCCGGTGCTTACACACACTCCCTCTGCACCGAGGCTCCCCTCCCCCGGCCCGGTGCTTGCACTCCCAGTACACCGTGGCTCCCCTCCTCTCGCCCAATGCTTGCACACTTTCCCAGTGCACGGAGGCTCCCTTCCCTCCCATCTGGTGCTTGCACACACTCCCAGTGCACCGAGGCTCACTTCTCCCCGCCCGGTGCTTGCACACACTCCCAGTGCACTGTGGCTCCCCTCCCCCGCCCGGTGCTTGCACACACTCCCAGTGCACTGTGGCTCCCCTCCCACCGCCCGGTGCTTGCACACACTCCCAGTGCACCGAGGCTCTCCTCCCCACGCCCTGTGCTTGCACACACTCCCAGTGCACTGTGGCTCAACTCCCTCCCGCGCGGTGCTTACACACACAACCAGTGCACCGAATCTCCTCTCCCCTCGCCCAGTGCTTGCACACTTTCCCAATGCACTGTAGCTCCCCTCCCCCCGCCCGGTGCTTGCACACAATCCCTGTGCACTGAGGGTCCTCTCCCTCCCGCCTGGTGCTGACACACACTCCCTGTGCACCGAGGCTCCCCTCCCCCCGCCCGGTGCTTGCACACACTCCCAGTGCACTGTGGCTCCCCTCCCTCCCACCTGTTGCTTACACACACTCCCTCTGCACCGAGGTTCCCCTCCCCCGGCCCGGTGATTGCACACACTCCCGGTGCAACGTGGCTCCCCTCCCCTTCCCCAATGCTTGCACACTTTCCCAGCGCACCGAGGCTCCCTTTCCTCCCGCTTGTGCTTGCACACACACCCAGTGCACCGAGGCTGCCCTCCCCGCGCCCGGTGCTTGCACACGCTCCCAGTGCACTGTGGCTTCCCTCCCCCCTCGCGGTGCTTGCACGCACTTCCAGTACACCGAGGCTCCCCTCCCCCCGCCCGGTGCTTGCTAACACTCCCAGTGCACTGTGGTTCCCCTCACTCCCGCCCTGTGCTTACACACACACCCTGTGCACCGAGGCCCCCCTCCCTCCTCCCGGTGCTTGCACACACTCCCAGTGAACCGAGGCTCCCCTCCCCCCGCCCGGTGCTTGCACACACTCCCAGTGCACTGTGGCTAACCTCCCTCCTGCCCGGTGTTTACACACACTCCCTGTGCACCTAGGCTCCCCTCCCCCCGCCCGGTGCTTGCACACACTCCCAGTGCACCGAGGCTCCCCTCCCCTCGCCCGGTGCATGCACACACTCCCAGTGCACTGTGGCTCCCCTCCCCCCGCCCGCTACATGCACACACTCCCAGTGCACCGAGGCTTCCCACACTCCGCCCGGTGGTTGCACAATCTCCCAGTGCACCGTGGCTCCCCTCCCTCCACCCGGTGCTTGCACACACTCCCAGTGCACCGAGGCTCCCCTCCCCTCGCCCAATGCTTGCACACTTTCCCAGTGCACGGAGGCTCCCTTCCCTCCCGCCTGGTGCTTGCACCCACTCCCTGTGCGCCGAGGCTCCCCTCCCCCCGCCCGGTGCTTGCACACACTCCCCTTTTTTTTTCTTTATTGCCTGGCTTTGACACAGAAAATTGCACATAACAAACAATCAACAAAAGACAAATGCTATGTACACCCGACTCGAAGTCAGCCAGCATGAGTCTGGCTTCGTCAACTTAAAATTCACGCTGTGTACAGAGTGGCTCTAGTCTTGAGAGCCACTCCGGAGGCTCCGCTGCACTCCCAGTGCACTGTGGCTCTCCTCCCACCGCCCAGTGCTTCCACACACTCCCAGTGCACCGAGGCTCCCCTCCCCCCGCGCGGTGCTTGCACACACTCCCAGTGTACAAGACCCCTCCCCCGCCCGGTGTTTGCACACACTCCCAGTGCACCGAGGCCCCCCTCCCACCGCCCGGTGCTTGCACACACTCCCACTGCACCTAGGGTCCCCTCTCCCGCTCGGTGCTTGCACACGCTCTGAGTGCACCGAGGCTCCCCTCCCCCCGCCGGGTGCTTGCACACACTCCCAGTGCACTGTGGCTTCCCTCCCCTGCCCGGTGCTTGCACACTTTCCCAGCGCACCGAGGCTCCCTTCCCGCCCGCCTGGTGCTTGCACACACTCCCAGTGCACCGAGGCTCTTCTCCCCCGCCCGGTGCTTGCACACACTCCCAGTGCACTGTGGCTCAACACCCTCCTGCCCGGTGCTTACACATACTCCCTCTGCACCGAGGCTCCCCTCCCCCGGCCCGGTGCTTGCACACACTCCCAGTGCACCGTGGCTCCCCTCCCCTCGCCCAATGCTTGCACACTCTCCCAGTGCACTGTGGCTCCCCTCCCCTCGCCCGGTGCTTGCACACGCTCCCAGTGCACTGAGGCTCACCTTCCCTACCTGGTGCTTGCACACTCTCCCAGTGCACCGAGGCTCTCCTCCCCCCTCCCGGTGCTTACACACACTCCTAGTGCACCGAGGCTCCCGTCCCCCCGCCTGGTGCTAGCACACGCTCCCAGTGCACTGAGGCTGCCTTGCCCTACCCGGTGCTTGCACACACTCCCAGTGCACCGAGGCTCTCCTCCCCCTCCCGGTGCTTACACACACTCCCTGTGCACCGAGGCTCCCGTCCCCCCGCCTGGTGCTTGCACACACTCCCAATGCACTGTAGCACCCCTCCCTCCCGCCCGGGGCTTACACGCACTCCCTGTACACCGAGGCTCCCCTCCCCCCGCCCGGTGCTTGCACACACTTCCAGTGCACCATGGCTCCCCACACCCGCCCGGTGCTTCCCCACACTCCCAGTGCACCGAGTCTCCCCTCCCCCCGCCCGGTGCCTGCACACACTCCCAGTGCACTGTGGCTCTCCTCCCTCCCGCCCGGTGCTTACACACACCCCCTGCACCGAGGCTCCCCTCCCCCGGCTCGGTGCTTGCACAAACTCCCAGTGCACCGTGGCTCCCCTCTCCTCGACCAATGCTTGCAAAATTTTCCAGTGCACCGAGGCTCCCTTCCCTCCCGCCTGGTGCCTGCACACACTCCCAGTGCACTGTGGCTCCCTTCCCCCCGCCCGGTGCTTGCACACACTCCCAGTGCACTGTGGCTCCCCACCCCCTCCCGGTGCTTGCACACACTCCCAGTGCACTGTGACTCCCCTCCCCCCGCCCGGAGCTTGAACACACTCCCAGTGCACTGTGGCTCCCCCCTCCGCCCGGTGCTTGCACACACTACCAGTGTACTGTGGCTCCCTCGCCCTGCCTGGTGCTTGCACACACCCCCAGTGCACCGAGGCTCCCCTGCCTCTCCCGGTGCTTGCACACGCTCCCGGTGCACTGAGGCTCCCCTGCCCCGCCCGTTGTTTGCACATGCTCCCAGTGCACCGAGGTTCCCTCCCCCGCCCGGTGCTTGCACACACTCCCAGTGCGCTATGTCTGCCCTGCGCCCGCGCGGTGCTTGCACACACTCCCAGTGCACCGACGCTCACCTCCCTCCGCCGGGTGGTTGCACAATCTCCCAGTGCACCGTGGCTCTCCTCCCTCCGCCCGGTGTTTGCACACACTCCCAGTGCACCGTGGCTCCCCTCCCCTCGCCCAATGCTTGCGCACTTTCCCAGCGCACCGAGGGTCCCTTCCCTCCCGCCTGGTGCTTGCACACACTCCCAGTGCACCGAGGCTGCCCTCCCCCCGCCCGGTGCTTGCACACTCTCCCAGTGCACTGTGGCTCCCCTCCCCGCCCGGTGCTTGCACACACTCCAGAGCACTGTGGATCCCCTCCCCCCGCCCGGTACTTGCACACACTCCCAGTGCAATGAGGCTCCCTACCCCCGCCCGGTGCTTGCACACACTCCCAGTGCACTGTGGCTCCCCTCCCACCGCTTTGTGCTTGCACACACTCCCAGTGCACTGTGGCTCCCCTCTCTCTGCCCGGTACTTGCACACACTCCCAGTGCACTGTGGCTCCCTCCCCCTGCCTGGTGCTGGCGCACACCCCCTGTGCACCGAGGCTCCCCTCCCTCGCCCGGTGCTTGCACACACTCCCTCTGCACCGAGGCTCCCCTTCCCTCGCCCGGTGCTACCACACACTCCTAGTGCACCGAGGCTCCCCTCCCCTCGCCCAATGCTTGCACACTTTCCCAGTGCACAGAGGCTCCCCTCTCCTCGCCCGGTGCTTACACACACTCCCTCTGCACCGAGGCTCCCCTCCCCCGGCCCGGTGCTTGCACTCCCAGTACACCGTGGCTCCCCTCCTCTCGCCCAATGCTTGCACACTTTCCCAGTGCACGGAGGCTCCCTTCCCTCCCATCTGGTGCTTGCACACACTCCCAGTGCACCGAGGCTCACTTCTCCCCGCCCGGTGCTTGCACACACTCCCAGTGCACTGTGGCTCCCCTCCCCCGCCCGGTGCTTGCACACACTCCCAGTGCACTGTGGCTCCCCTCCCACCGCCCGGTGCTTGCACACACTCCCAGTGCACCGAGGCTCTCCTCCCCACGCCCTGTGCTTGCACACACTCCCAGTGCACTGTGGCTCAACTCCCTCCCGCGCGGTGCTTACACACACAACCAGTGCACCGAATCTCCTCTCCCCTCGCCCAGTGCTTGCACACTTTCCCAATGCACTGTAGCTCCCCTCCCCCCGCCCGGTGCTTGCACACAATCCCTGTGCACTGAGGGTCCTCTCCCTCCCGCCTGGTGCTGACACACACTCCCTGTGCACCGAGGCTCCCCTCCCCCCGCCCGGTGCTTGCACACACTCCCAGTGCACTGTGGCTCCCCTCCCTCCCACCTGTTGCTTACACACACTCCCTCTGCACCGAGGTTCCCCTCCCCCGGCCCGGTGATTGCACACACTCCCGGTGCAACGTGGCTCCCCTCCCCTTCCCCAATGCTTGCACACTTTCCCAGCGCACCGAGGCTCCCTTTCCTCCCGCTTGTGCTTGCACACACACCCAGTGCACCGAGGCTGCCCTCCCCGCGCCCGGTGCTTGCACACGCTCCCAGTGCTTTGTGGCTCCCCTCCCCCCGACCGGTGCTTGCACACACTCCCAGTGCACTGTGGCTCCCCACCCCCGCCCAGTGCTTGCACACACTCCCAGTTCACTGTGGCTCCCCTCCCACCGCCTTGTGCTTGCACACACTCCCAGTGCACTGTGGCTCCCCTCCCTCTGCCCGGTACTTGCTCACACTCCCAGTGCACTGTGGCTCCCTCCCCCTGCCTGGTGCTGGCGCACACCTCCTGTGCACCGAGGCTCCCCTCCCTTGCCCGGTGCTTGCACAAACTCCCAGTGCACTGAGGCTCCCCTGCCCTACCCGGAGCTTGCACACACTCCCAGTGTACTGTGGCTCTCCTCCCCTCGCCCAGTGCTTGCACACACTCCCAGTGCACCGAGGGTCCCCTCTCCCTCCCGGTGCTTGCACACACTCCCTCTGCACCGAGGCTCCCCTCCCCCGGCCCGGTGCTTGCACACACTCCCAGTGCACCGTGGCTCCCCTCCGCTCGTCCAATGCTTGCACACTTTCCCAGTGCACCGAGGCTCCCTTCCCTCCCGTCTGGTGCTTGCACCCACTCCCTGTGCACCGAGGCTCCCCTCCCCCGCCCGGTGCTTGCATACACTCCCAGTGCACTGTGGCTCTCATCACCCCGCCCAGTGCTTGCACACACTCCCGAGGCACCGAGGCTCCCCTCCCCCCGCGCGGTGCTTGCACACACTCCCAGTGCACAAGGCTCCCCTCCCCCGCCCGGTGCTTGCACACACTCCTAATGCACCGAGGCTCCCCTCCCATCGCCCGGTGCTTGCACGCACTCCCATTGCAATATGGCTCCCCTCCCTCCGCCCGGTGGTTGCACAATCTCCCAGTGCACCTTGGCTCTCCTCCCTCCGCCCTGTGCTTGCACACACTCCCAGTGCACCGAGGCTCCCTTTCCCTCGCCCAAGGCTTACACACTTTCCCAGTGCACCGAGGCTCCCTTCCCTCCCGCCTGGTGCTTGTACACACTCCCTGTGCACCGAGGCTCCCCTCCCCTCGCCCGGTGCTTGCACACAGTACCAGTGCACTGTGGCTCTTCTCCCCCCGCCCAGTGCTTGCACACACTCCCAGTGCACCGAGGCTGCCCTCCCCCCGCGCGGTGCTTGCACACACTCCCAGTGCACAAGGCTCCCCTTCCCCGCCCGGTGCTTGCACACACTCCCAATGCACCGAGGCTCCCATCTCTCGCCCGGTGTTCGCACTCGCTCCCAGTGCACCGAGGGTCCCCTCTCCCTCCCGGTGCTTGCACACACTCCCTCTGCACCGAGGCTCCCCTCCCCCGGCCCGGTGCTTGCACACACTCCCAGTGCACCGAGGCTCCCATCTCTCGCCCGGTGTTCGCACTCGCTCCCAGTGCACCGAGGGTCCCCTCTCCCTCCCGGTGCTTGCACACACTCCCTCTGCACCGAGGCTCCCCTCCCCCGGCCCGGTGCTTGCACACACTCCCAGTGCACCGTGGCTCCCCTCCGCTCGCCCAATGCTTGCACACTTTCCCAGTGCACCGAGGCTCCCTTCCCTCCCGTCTGGTGCTTGCACACACTCCCTGTGCACCGAGGCTCCCCTCCCCCGCCCGGTGCATGCATACACTCCCAGTGCACTGTGGCTCTCCTCACCCCGCCCAGTGCTTGCACACACTCCCGAGGCACCGAGGCTCCCCTCCCCCCGCGCGGTGCTTGCACACACTCCCAGTGCACAAGGCTCCCCTCCCCCGCCCGGTGCTTGCACACACTCCTAATGCACCGAGGCTCCCCTCCCATCGCCCTGTGTTCGCACTCGCTCCCAGTGCACCACGGATTCCCTCCCCCGCCCGGTGCTTGCACACACTCCCGGTGCACCGAGGCGCCCCTCCCACCGCCCGGTGCTTGCACATATTGCCAGTGCACCGAGGGTCTCCTCTCCCGCCCGGTGCTTGCACACACTCCCAGTGCACCGAGGTTCCCCTCCCCCGCCCGGTGCTTGCACACACTCCCAGTGCACTGTGGCTCCCCTCCCCCGCCCGGTGCTTCGCACACACTCCCAGGGCACCGAGGCTCCCCTCCCTCGCCCGGTGCTTGCACACGCTCCCAGTGCACTGAGGCTCCCCTGCCCCGCCCGGTGCTTGCACACACTCCTAATGCACCGAGGCTCCCCTCCCCTCGCCCGGTGTTCGCACTCGCTCCCAGCGCACCGTGGCTCCCCTCCCCCCGCCTGGTGCTTGCACACACTCCCTGTGCACCGAGGCAACCTTCCCCGCGCCCGGTGCTTGCACACTCCCAGTGCACTGTGGCTCCCCTCCCCCGCCCAGTGCTTGCACACATTCCCAGTGCACCGAGGCTCCCCTCCCCTCGCCCGGTACATGCACACACTCCCAGTGCACTGTGGCTCTCCTCCCCCTCTCTGTCATTGCACACACTCCCAGTGCACCGAGGCTCCCCTCCCCTCGCCCAGTGCTTGCACACACTCCCAGTGATCTGTGGCTCCCCTCCTCCCACCCGGTGCTTGCACACACTCCCAGTGCACTGTGGCTCCCCTCCCCCGCCCGGTGCTTGCACACTTTCCCAGCGCACCGAGGCTCCCTTCCCTCCCGCCTGGTGCTTGCACACACTCCCAGTGCACCGAGGCTCTTCTCCCCCCGCCCGGTGCTTGCACACACTCCCAGTGCACTGTGGCTCAACACCCTCCCGCCCGGTGCTTACACATACTCCCTCTGCACCGAGGCTCCCCTCCCCCGGCCCGGTGCTTGCACACACTCCCAGTGCACCGTGGCTCCTCTCCCCTCGCCCTATGCTTGCACACTTTCCCAGCGCACCGAGGCTCCCTTCCCTCCCGCCTGAAGCTTGCACACACTCCCAGTGCACCGAGGCACCGCTCTCCCCGCGCGGTGCCTGCACGCACTCCCAGTGCACAAGGCTCCCCTTCCCCGCCCGGTGCTTGCACACACTGCCAATGCACCGAGGCTCCCCTCTCTCGCCCGGTGTTCGCACTGGCTCCCAGTGCACCGAGGGTCCCCTCTCCCGCCCGGTGCTTGCACACACTCCCTCTGCACCGAGGCTCGCCTTCCCCGGCCCGGTGCTTGCACACACTCCCAGTGCACCGTGGCTCCCCTCCGCTCGCCCAATGCTTGAAAACTTTCCCAGTGCACCGAGGCTCCCTTCCCTCCCGTCTGGTGCTTGCAAACACTCCCTGTGCACCGAGGCTCCCCTCCCCCGCCCGGTGCTTGCACACACTCCCAGTGCACTGTGGCTCTCCTCACCCCGCCCAGTGCTTGCACACACTCCCAGTGCACCGAGGCTCCCCTCATCCGCGCGGTGCTTGCACACACTCCCAGTGCACAAGGCTCCCCTCCCCCGCCCGGTGCTTGCACACACTCCCTCTGCACCCAGTCTCCCCTCCCACGGCCCGGTGCTTGCACACACTCCCAGTGCACCATGGCTCCCCTCCGCTCGCCCAATGCTTGCACACTTTCCCAGTGCACCGAGGCAACCTTCCCCCCGCCCGGTGCTTGCACACTCCCAGTGCACTGTGGCTCCCCTCCCCCGCCCAGTGCTTGCACACATTCCCAGTGCACCGAGGCTCCCCTCCCCTCGCCCGGTACATGCACACACTCCCAGTGCACTGTGGCTCTCCTCCCCCGCTCTGTCATTGCACACACTCCCAGTGCACCGAGGCTCCCCTCCCCTCGCCCAGTGCTTGCACACACTCCCAGTGATCTGTGGCTCCCCTCCTCCCACCCGGTGCTTGCACACACTCCCAGTGCACCGTGGCTCCCCTCTCCTCGACCAATGCTTGCAAAATGTTCCAGTGCACCGAGGCTCCCTTCCCTCCCGCCTGGTGCCTGCACACACTCCCAGTGCACTGTGGCTCCCTTCCCCCCGCCCGGAGCTTGAACACACTCCCAGTGCACTGTGGCTCCCCCCTCCGCCCGGTGCTTGCACACACTACCAGTGTACTGTGGCTCCCTCGCCCTGCCTGGTGCTTGCACACACCCCCAGTGCACCGAGGCTCCCCTGCCTCTCCCGGTGCTTGCACACGCTCCCGGTGCACTGAGGCTCCCCTGCCCCCGCCCGGTGCTTGCACACACTCCCAGTGCACCGAGGCTCCTCTCCCCTCGCCCAGTGCTTGCACACTCTCCCAATGCACTGTAGCTCCCCTCCCCCCGTCCGGTGCTTGCACACAATCCCTGTGCACTGCGGCTCCCCTCCCTCCCGCCTGGTGCTTACACACACACCCTGTGCACCGAGGCTCCCCTCCGCCCGTCCGGTGCTTGCACACACTCCCAGTGCACTGTGGCTCCCCTGCCCCGCCCGTTGTTTGCACATGCTCCCAGTGCACCGAGGCTCCCCTCCCCCGCCCGGTGCTTGCACACACTCCCAGTGCGCTATGTCTGCCCTGCGCCCGCGCGGTGCTTGCACACACTCCCAGTGCACCGAGGCTCACCTCCCTCCGCCGGGTGGTTGCACAATCTCCCAGTGCACCGTGGCTCTCCTCCCTCCGCCCGGTGTTTGCACACACTCCCAGTGCACCGTGGCTCCCCTCCCCTCGCCCAATGCTTGCGCACTTTCCCAGCGCACCGAGGGTCCCTTCCCTCCCGCCTGGTGCTTGCACACACTCCCAGTGCACCGAGGCTGCCCTCCCCCCGCCCGGTGCTTGCACACTCTCCCAGTGCACTGTAGCTCCCCTCCCCTCGCCCGGTGCTTGCACACACTCCCAGAGCACTGTGGATCCCCTCCCCCCGCCCGGTGCTTCCACACACTTCCAGTGCACTGTGGCTCCCCTCCCACCGCCTTGTGCTTGCACACACTCCCAGTGCACTGTGGCTCCCCTCTCTCTGCCCGGTACTTGCACACACTCCCAGTGCACTGTGGCTCCCTCCCCCTGCCTGATGCTGGCGCACACTCCCAGTGCACTGTGGCTCCCCTCCCCCGCCCGGTGCTTGCACACACTCCCAGTGCACTGTGGCTCCCCTCCCACCGCCCGGTGCTTGCACACACTCCCAGTGCACCGAGGCTCTCCTCCCCACGCCCTGTGCTTGCACACACTCCCAGTGCACTGTGGCTCAACTCCCTCCCGCGCGGTGCTTACACACACAACCAGTGCACCGAATCTCCTCTCCCCTCGCCCAGTGCTTGCACACTTTCCCAATGCACTGTAGCTCCCCTCCCCCCGCCCGGTGCTTGCACACAATCCCTGTGCACTGAGGGTCCTCTCCCTCCCGCCTGGTGCTGACACACACTCCCTGTGCACCGAGGCTCCCCTCCCCCCGCCCGGTGCTTGCACACACTCCCAGTGCACTGTGGCTCCCCTCCCTCCCACCTGTTGCTTACACACACTCCCTCTGCACCGAGGTTCCCCTCCCCCGGCCCGGTGATTGCACACACTCCCGGTGCAACGTGGCTCCCCTCCCCTTCCCCAATGCTTGCACACTTTCCCAGCGCACCGAGGCTCCCTTTCCTCCCGCTTGTGCTTGCACACACACCCAGTGCACCGAGGCTGCCCTCCCCGCGCCCGGTGCTTGCACACGCTCCCAGTGCACTGTGGCTTCCCTCCCCCCTCGCGGTGCTTGCACGCACTTCCAGTACACCGAGGCTCCCCTCCCCCCGCCCGGTGCTTGCTAACACTCCCAGTGCACTGTGGTTCCCCTCACTCCCGCCCTGTGCTTACACACCCACCCTGTGCACCGAGGCCCCCCTCCCTCCTCCCGGTGCTTGCACACACTCCCAGTGAACCGAGGCTCCCCTCCCCCCGCCCGGTGCTTGCACTCACTCCCAGTGCACTGTGGCTAACCTCCCTCCTGCCCGGTGTTTACACACACTCCCTGTGCACCTAGGCTCCCCTCCCCCCGCCCGGTGCTTGCACACACTCCCAGTGCACCGAGGCTCCCCTCCCCTCGCCCGGTGCATGCACACACTCCCAGTGCACTGTGGCTCCCCTCCCCCCGCCCGCTACATGCACACACTCCCAGTGCACCGAGGCTTCCCACACTCCGCCCGGTGGTTGCACAATCTCCCAGTGCACCGTGGCTCCCCTCCCTCCACCCGGTGCTTGCACACACTCCCAGTGCACCGAGGCTCCCCTCCCCTCGCCCAATGCTTGCACACTTTCCCAGTGCACGGAGGCTCCCTTCCCTCCCGCCTGGTGCTTGCACCCACTCCCTGTGCGCCGAGGCTCCCCTCCCCCCGCCCGGTGCTTGCACACACTCCCCTTTTTTTTTCTTTATTGCCTGGCTTTGACACAGAAAATTGCACATAACAAACAATCAACAAAAGACAAATGCTATGTACACCCGACTCGAAGTCAGCCAGCATGAGTCTGGCTTCGTCAACTTAAAATTCACGCTGTGTACAGAGTGGCTCTAGTCTTGAGAGCCACTCCGGAGGCTCCGCTGCACTCCCAGTGCACTGTGGCTCTCCTCCCACCGCCCAGTGCTTCCACACACTCCCAGTGCACCGAGGCTCCCCTCCCCCCGCGCGGTGCTTGCACACACTCCCAGTGTACAAGACCCCTCCCCCGCCCGGTGTTTGCACACACTCCCAGTGCACCGAGGCCCCCCTCCCACCGCCCGGTGCTTGCACACACTCCCACTGCACCTAGGGTCCCCTCTCCCGCTCGGTGCTTGCACACGCTCTGAGTGCACCGAGGCTCCCCTCCCCCCGCCGGGTGCTTGCACACACTCCCAGTGCACTGTGGCTCCCCTCCCCTGCCCGGTGCTTGCACACTTTCCCAGCGCACCGAGGCTCCCTTCCCGCCCGCCTGGTGCTTGCACACACTTCCAGTGCACCGAGGCTCTTCTCCCCCGCCCGGTGCTTGCACACACTCCCAGTGCACTGTGGCTCAACACCCTCCTGCCTGGTGCTTACACATACTCCCTCTGCACCGAGGCTCCCCTCCCCCGGCCCGGTGCTTGCACACACTCCCAGTGCACCGTGGCTCCCCTCCCCTCGCCCAATGCTTGCACACTCTCCCAGTGCACTGTGGCTCCCCTCCCCTCGCCCGGTGCTTGCACACGCTCCCAGTGCACTGAGGCTCACCTTCCCTACCTGGTGCTTGCACACTCTCCCAGTGCACCGAGGCTCTCCTCCCCCCTCCCGGTGCTTACACACACTCCTAGTGCACCGAGGCTCCCGTCCCCCCGCCTGGTGCTAGCACACGCTCCCAGTGCACTGAGGCTGCCTTGCCCTACCCGGTGCTTGCACACACTCCCAGTGCACCGAGGCTCTCCTCCCCCTCCCGGTGCTTACACACACTCCCTGTGCACCGAGGCTCCCGTCCCCCCGCCTGGTGCTTGCACACACTCCCAATGCACTGTAGCACCCCTCCCTCCCGCCCGGGGCTTACACGCACTCCCTGTACACCGAGGCTCCCCTCCCCCCGCCCGGTGCTTCCCCACACTCCCAGTGCACCGAGTCTCCCCTCCCCCCGCCCGGTGCCTGCACACACTCCCAGTGCACTGTGGCTCTCCTCCCTCCCGCCCGGTGCTTACACACACCCCCTGCACCGAGGCTCCCCTCCCCCGGCTCGGTGCTTGCACAAACTCCCAGTGCACCGTGGCTCCCCTCTCCTCGACCAATGCTTGCAAAATTTTCCAGTGCACCGAGGCTCCCTTCCCTCCCGCCTGGTGCCTGCACACACTCCCAGTGCACTGTGGCTCCCTTCCCCCCGCCCGGTGCTTGCACACACTCCCAGTGCACTGTGGCTCCCCACCCCCTCCCGGTGCTTGCACACACTCCCAGTGCACTGTGACTCCCCTCCCCCCGCCCGGAGCTTGAACACACTCCCAGTGCACTGTGGCTCCCCCCTCCGCCCGGTGCTTGCACACACTACCAGTGTACTGTGGCTCCCTCGCCCTGCCTGGTGCTTGCACACACCCCCAGTGCACCGAGGCTCCCCTGCCTCTCCCGGTGCTTGCACACGCTCCCGGTGCACTGAGGCTCCCCTGCCCCCGCCCGGTGCTTGCACACACTCCCAGTGCACCGAGGCTCCTCTCCCCTCGCCCAGTGCTTGCACACTCTCCCAATGCACTGTAGCTCCCCTCCCCCCGTCCGGTGCTTGCACACAATCCCTGTGCACTGCGGCTCCCCTCCCTCCCGCCTGGTGCTTACACACACTCCCTGTGCACCGAGGCTCCCCTCCGCCCGTCCGGTGCTTGCACACACTCCCAGTGCACTGTGGCTCCCCTGCCCCGCCCGTTGTTTGCACATGCTCCCAGTGCACCGAGGTTCCCTCCCCCGCCCGGTGCTTGCACACACTCCCAGTGCGCTATGTCTGCCCTGCGCCCGCGCGGTGCTTGCACACACTCCCAGTGCACCGAGGCTCACCTCCCTCCGCCGGGTGGTTGCACAATCTCCCAGTGCACCGTGGCTCTCCTCCCTCCGCCCGGTGTTTGCACACACTCCCAGTGCACCGTGGCTCCCCTCCCCTCGCCCAATGCTTGCGCACTTTCCCAGCGCACCGAGGGTCCCTTCCCTCCCGCCTGGTGCTTGCACACACTCCCAGTGCACCGAGGCTGCCCTCCCCCCGCCCGGTGCTTGCACACTCTCCCAGTGCACTGTGGCTCCCCTCCCCTCGCCCGGTGCTTGCACACACTCCCAGAGCACTGTGGATCCCCTCCCCCCGCCCGGTACTTGCACACACTCCCAGTGCAATGAGGCTCCCTACCCCCGCCCGGTGCTTGCACACACTCCCAGTGCACTGTGGCTCCCCTCCCACCGCTTTGTGCTTGCACACACTCCCAGTGCACTGTGGCTCCCCTCTCTCTGCCCGGTACTTGCACACACTCCCAGTGCACTGTGGCTCCCTCCCCCTGCCTGGTGCTTGCACACTTTCCCAGTGCACTGAGGCTCCCCTCTCCTCGCCCGGTGCTTACACACACTCCCTCTGCACCGAGGCTCCCCTCCCCCGGCCCGGTGCTTGCACTCCCAGTACACCGTGGCTCCCTTCCTCTCGCCCAATGCTTGCACACTTTACCAGTGCACGGAGGCTCCCTTCCCTCCCATCTGGTGCTTGCACACACTCCCAGTGCACCGAGGCTCACTTCTCCCCGCCCGGTGCTTGCACACACTCCCAGTGCACTGTGGCTCCCCTCCCCCGCCCGGTGCTTGCACACACTCCCAGTGCACTGTGGCTCCCCTCCCACCGCCCGGTGCTTGCACACACTCCCAGTGCACCGAGGCTCTCCTCCCCACGCCCTGTGCTTGCACACACTCCCAGTGCACTGTGGCTCAACTCCCTCCCGCGCGGTGCTTACACACACAACCAGTGCACCGAATCTCCTCTCCCCTCGCCCAGTGCTTGCACACTTTCCCAATGCACTGTAGCTCCCCTCCCCCCGCCCGGTGCTTGCACACAATCCCTGTGCACTGAGGGTCCTCTCCCTCCCGCCTGGTGCTGACACACACTCCCTGTGCACCGAGGCTCCCCTCCCCCCGCCCGGTGCTTGCACACACTCCCAGTGCACTGTGGCTCCCCTCCCTCCCACCTGTTGCTTACACACACTCCCTCTGCACCGAGGTTCCCCTCCCCCGGCCCGGTGATTGCACACACTCCCGGTGCAACGTGGCTCCCCTCCCCTTCCCCAATGCTTGCACACTTTCCCAGCGCACCGAGGCTCCCTTTCCTCCCGCTTGTGCTTGCACACACACCCAGTGCACCGAGGCTGCCCTCCCCGCGCCCGGTGCTTGCACACGCTCCCAGTGCTTTGTGGCTCCCCTCCCCCCGACCGGTGCTTGCACACACTCCCAGTGCACTGTGGCTCCCCACCCCCGCCCAGTGCTTGCACACACTCCCAGTTCACTGTGGCTCCCCTCCCACCGCCTTGTGCTTGCACACACTCCCAGTGCACTGTGGCTCCCCTCCCTCTGCCCGGTACTTGCTCACACTCCCAGTGCACTGTGGCTCCCTCCCCCTGCCTGGTGCTGGCGCACACCTCCTGTGCACCGAGGCTCCCCTCCCTTGCCCGGTGCTTGCACAAACTCCCAGTGCACTGAGGCTCCCCTGCCCTACCCGGAGCTTGCACACACTCCCAGTGTACTGTGGCTCTCCTCCCCTCGCCCAGTGCTTGCACACACTCCCAGTGCACCGAGGGTCCCCTCTCCCTCCCGGTGCTTGCACACACTCCCTCTGCACCGAGGCTCCCCTCCCCCGGCCCGGTGCTTGCACACACTCCCAGTGCACCGTGGCTCCCCTCCGCTCGTCCAATGCTTGCACACTTTCCCAGTGCACCGAGGCTCCCTTCCCTCCCGTCTGGTGCTTGCACCCACTCCCTGTGCACCGAGGCTCCCCTCCCCCGCCCGGAGCTTGCATACACTCCCAGTGCACTGTGGCTCTCATCACCCCGCCCAGTGCTTGCACACACTCCCGAGGCACCGAGGCTCCCCTCCCCCCGCGCGGTGCTTGCACACACTCCCAGTGCACAAGGCTCCCCTCCCCCGCCCGGTGCTTGCACACACTCTTAATGCACCGAGGCTCCCCTCCCATCGCCCGGTGCTTGCACGCACTCCCATTGCAATATGGCTCCCCTCCCTCCGCCCGGTGGTTGCACAATCTCCCAGTGCACCTTGGCTCTCCTCCCTCCGCCCTGTGCTTGCACACACTCCCAGTGCACCGAGGCTCCCTTTCCCTCGCCCAAGGCTTGCACACTTTCCCAGTGCACCGAGGCTCCCTTCCCTCCCGCCTGGTGCTTGTACACACTCCCTGTGCACCGAGGCTCCCCTCCCCTCGCCCGGTGCTTGCACACAGTACCAGTGCACTGTGGCTCTTCTCCCCCCGCCCAGTGCTTGCACACACTCCCAGTGCACCGAGGCTCCCCTCCCCCCGCGCGGTGCTTGCACACACTCCCAGTGCACAAGGCTCCCCTTCCCCGCCCGGTGCTTGCACACACTCCCAATGCACCGAGGCTCCCATCTCTCGCCCGGTGTTCGCACTCGCTCCCAGTGCACCGAGGGTCCCCTCTCCCTCCCGGTGCTTGCACACACTCCCTCTGCACCGAGGCTCCCCTCCCCCGGCCCGGTGCTTGCACACACTCCCAGTGCACCGTGGCTCCCCTCCGCTCGCCCAATGCTTGCACACTTTCCCAGTGCACCGAGGCTCCCTTCCCTCCCGTCTGGTGCTTGCACACACTCCCTGTGCACCGAGGCTCCCCTCCCCCGCCCGGTGCATGCATACACTCCCAGTGCACTGTGGCTCTCCTCACCCCGCCCAGTGCTTGCACACACTCCCGAGGCACCGAGGCTCCCCTCCCCCCGCGCGGTGCTTGCACACACTCCCAGTGCACAAGGCTCCCCTCCCCCGCCCGGTGCTTGCACACACTCCTAATGCACCGAGGCTCCCCTCCCATCGCCCTGTGTTCGCACTCGCTCCCAGTGCACCACGGATTCCCTCCCCCGCCCGGTGCTTGCACACACTCCCGGTGCACCGAGGCGCCCCTCCCACCGCCCGGTGCTTGCACATATTGCCAGTGCACCGAGGGTCTCCTCTCCCACCCGGTGCTTGCACACACTCCCAGTGCACCGAGGTTCCCCTCCCCCGCCCGGTGCTTGCACACACTCCCAGTGCACTGTGGCTCCCCTCCCCCGCCCGGTGCTTCGCACACACTCCCAGGGCACCGAGGCTCCCCTCCCTCGCCCGGTGCTTGCACACGCTCCCAGTGCACTGAGGCTCCCCTGCCCCGCCCGGTGCTTGCACACACTCCTAATGCACCGAGGCTCCCCTCCCCTCGCCCGGTGTTCGCACTCGCTCCCAGCGCACCGTGGCTCCCCTCCCCCCGCCTGGTGCTTGCACACACTCCCTGTGCACCGAGGCAACCTTCCCCGCGCCCGGTGCTTGCACACTCCCAGTGCACTGTGGCTCCCCTCCCCCGCCCAGTGCTTGCACACATTCCCAGTGCACCGAGGCTCCCCTCCCCTCGCCCGGTACATGCACACACTCCCAGTGCACTGTGGCTCTCCTCCCCCGCTCTGTCATTGCACACACTCCCAGTGCACCGAGGCTCCCCTCCCCTCGCCCAGTGCTTGCACACACTCCCAGTGATCTGTGGCTCCCCTCCTCCCACCCGGTGCTTGCACACACTCCCAGTGCACTGTGGCTCCCCTCCCCCGCCCGGTGCTTGCACACTTTCCCAGCGCACCGAGGCTCCCTTCCCTCCCGCCTGGTGCTTGCACACACTCCCAGTGCACCGAGGCTCTTCTCCCCCCGCCCGGTGCTTGCACACACTCCCAGTGCACTGTGGCTCAACACCCTCCCGCCCGGTGCTTACACATACTCCCTCTGCACCGAGGCTCCCCTCCCCCGGCCCGGTGCTTGCACACACTCCCAGTGCACCGTGGCTCCTCTCCCCTCGCCCTATGCTTGCACACTTTCCCAGCGCACCGAGGCTCCCTTCCCTCCCGCCTGAAGCTTGCACACACTCCCAGTGCACCGAGGCACCGCTCTCCCCGCGCGGTGCCTGCACGCACTCCCAGTGCACAAGGCTCCCCTTCCCCGCCCGGTGCTTGCACACACTGCCAATGCACCGAGGCTCCCCTCTCTCGCCCGGTGTTCGCACTGGCTCCCAGTGCACCGAGGGTCCCCTCTCCCGCCCGGTGCTTGCACACACTCAGTCTGCACCGAGGCTCGCCTTCCCCGGCCCGGTGCTTGCACACACTCCCAGTGCACCGTGGCTCCCCTCCGCTCGCCCAATGCTTGAAAACTTTCCCAGTGCACCGAGGCTCCCTTCCCTCCCGTCTGGTGCTTGCAAACACTCCCTGTGCACCGAGGCTCCCCTCCCCCGCCCGGTGCTTGCACACACTCCCAGTGCACTGTGGCTCTCCTCACCCCGCCCAGTGCTTGCACACACTCCCAGTGCACCGAGGCTCCCCTCATCCGCGCGGTGCTTGCACACACTCCCAGTGCACAAGGCTCCCCTCCCCCGCCCGGTGCTTGCACACACTCCCTCTGCACCCAGTCTCCCCTCCCAAGGCCCGGTGCTTGCACACACTCCCAGTGCACCATGGCTCCCCTCCGCTCGCCCAATGCTTGCACACTTTCCCAGTGCACCGAGGCAACCTTCCCCCCGCCCGGTGCTTGCACACTCCCAGTGCACTGTGGCTCCCCTCCCCCGCCCAGTGCTTGCACACATTCCCAGTGCACCGAGGCTCCCCTCCCCTCGCCCGGTACATGCACACACTCCCAGTGCACTGTGGCTCTCCTCCCCCGCTCTGCAATTGCACACACTCCCAGTGCACCGAGGCTCCCTCCCCTCGCCCAGTGCTTGCACACACTCCCAGTGATCTGTGGCTCCCCTCCTCCCACCCGGTGCTTGCACACACTCCCAGTGCACCGTGGCTCCCCTCTCCTCGACCAATGCTTGCAAAATGTTCCAGTGCACCGAGGCTCCCTTCCCTCCCGCCTGGTGCCTGCACACACTCCCAGTGCACTGTGGCTCCCTTCCCCCCGCCCGGTGCTTGCACACACTCCCAGTGCACTGTGGCTCCCCACCCCCTCCCGGTGCTTGCACACACTCCCAGTGCACTGTGGCTCCCCTCCCCCCGCCCGGAGCTTGAACACACTCCCAGTGCACTGTGGCTCCCCCTCCGCCCGGTGCTTGCACACACTACCAGTGTACTGTGGCTCCCTCGCCCTGCCTGGTGCTTGCACACACCCCCAGTGCACCGAGGCTCCCCTGCCTCTCCCGGTGCTTGCACTCGCTCACGGTGCACTGAGGCTCCCCTGCCCCCGCCCGGTGCTTGCACACACTCCCAGTGCACCGAGGCTCCTCTCCCCTCGCCCAGTGCTTGCACACTCTCCCAATGCACTGTAGCTCCCCTCCCCCCGTCCGGTGCTTGCACACAATCCCTGTGCACTGCGGCTCCCCTCCCTCCCGCCTGGTGCTTACACACACTCCCTGTGCACCGAGGCTCCCCTCCGCCCGTCCGGTGCTTGCACACACTCCCAGTGCACTGTGGCTCCCCTGCCCCGCCCGTTGTTTGCACATGCTCCCAGTGCACCGAGGCTCCCCTCCCCCGCCCGGTGCTTGCACACACTCCCAGTGCGCTATGTCTGCCCTGCGCCCGCGCGGTGCTTGCACACACTCCCAGTGCACCGAGGCTCACCTCCCTCCGCCGGGTGGTTGCACAATCTCCCAGTGCACCGTGGCTCTCCTCCCTCCGCCCGGTGTTTGCACACACTCCCAGTGCACCGTGGCTCCCCTCCCCTCGCCCAATGCTTGCGCACTTTCCCAGCGCACCGAGGGTCCCTTCCCTCCCGCCTGGTGCTTGCACACACTCCCAGTGCACCGAGGCTGCCCTCCCCCCGCCCGGTGCTTGCACACTCTCCCAGTGCACTGTAGCTCCCCTCCCCTCGCCCGGTGCTTGCACACACTCCCAGAGCACTGTGGATCCCCTCCCCCCGCCCGGTGCTTCCACACACTTCCAGTGCACTGTGGCTCCCCTCCCACCGCCTTGTGCTTGCACACACTCCCAGTGCACTGTGGCTCCCCTCTCTCTGCCCGGTACTTGCACACACTCCCAGTGCACTGTGGCTCCCTCCCCCTGCCTGATGCTGGCGCACACCCCCTGTGCACCGAGGCTCCCCTCCCTCGCCCGGTGCTTGCACACACTCCCTGTGCACCGAGGCTCCCCTCCCCTCGCCCGGTGCTTGCACACACTCCTAGTGCACCGAGGCTCCCCTCCCCTCGCCCAATGCTTGCACACTTTCCCAGTGCACTGACGCTCCCCTCTCCTCGCCCGGTGCTTACACACACTCCCTCTGCACCGAGGCTCCCCTCCCCCGGACCGGTGCTTGCACTCCCAGTGCACCGTGGCTCCCCTCCTCTCGCCCAATGCTTGCACACTTTCCCAGTGCACGGAGGCTCCCTTCCCTCCCATCTGGTGCTTGCACACACTCCCAGTGCACCGAGGCTCACTTCTCCCCGCCCAGTGCTTGCACACACTCCCAGTGCACTGTGGCTCCCCTCCCCCGCCCGGTGCTTGCACACACTCCCAGTGCACTGTGGCTCCCCTCCCACCGCCCGCTGCTTGCACACACTCCCAGTGCACCGAGGCTCTCCTCCCCACGCCCTGTGCTTGCACACACTCCCAGTGCACTGTGGCTCAACTCCCTCCTGCGCGGTGCTTACACACACAACCAGTGCACCGAATCTCCTCTCCCCTCGCCCAGTGCTTGCACACTTTCCCAATGCACTGTAGCTCCCCTCCCCCCGCCCGGTGCTTGCACACAATCCCTGTGCACTGAGGGTCCTCTCCCTCCCGCCTGGTGCTGACACACACTCCCTGTGCACCGAGGCTCCCCTCCCCCCGCCCGGTGCTTGCACACACTCCCAGTGCACTGTGGCTCCCCTCCCTCCCGCCTGTTGCTTACACACACTCCCTCTGCACCGAGGTTCCCCTCACCCGGCCCGGTGATTGCACACACTCCCGGTGCACCGTGGCTCCCCTCCCCTTCCCCAATGCTTGCACACTTTCCCAGCGCACCGAGGCTCCCTTCCCTCCCGCTTGTGCTTGCACACACACCCAGTGCACCGAGGCTGCCCTTCCCGCGCCCGGTGCTTGCACACGCTCCCAGTGCACTGTGGCTCCCCTCCCCCCGACCGGTGCTTGCACACACTCCCAGTGCACTGTGGCTCCCCACCCCCGCACAGTGCTTGCACACACTCCCAGTTCACTGTGGCTCCCCTCCCACCGCCTTGTGCTTGCACACACTCCCAGTGCACTGTGGCTCCCCTCCCTCTGCCCGGTACTTGCTCACACTCCCAGTGCACTGTGGCTCCCTCCCCCTGCCTGGTGCTGGCGCACACCTCCTGTGCACCGAGGCTCCCCTCCCTTGCCCGGTGCTTGCACAAACTCCCAGTGCACTGAGGCTCCCCTGCCCTACCCGGAGCCTGCACACACTCCCAGTGTACTGTGGCTCTCCTCCCCTCGCCCAGTGCTTGCACACAGTCCCAGTGCACCGAGGGTCCCCTCTCCCTCCCGGTGCTTGCACACACTCCCTCTGCACCGAGGCTCCCTTCCCCCGGCCCGGTGCTTGCACACACTCCCAGTGCACCGTGGCTCCCCTCCGCTCGCCCAATGCTTGCACACTTTCCCAGTGCACCGAGGCTCCCTTCCCTCCCGTCTGGTGCTTGCACACACTCCCTGTGCACCGAGGCTCCCCTCCCCCGCCCGGTGCTTGCATACACTCCCAGTGCACTGTGGCTCTCCTCACCCCGCCCAGTGCTTGCACACACTCCCGAGGCACCGAGGCTCCCCTCCCCCCGCGCGGTGCTTGCACACACTCCCAGTGCACAAGGCTCCCCTCCCCCGCCCGGTGCTTGCACACACTCCTAATGCACCGAGGCTCCCCTCCCATCGCCCTGTGTTCGCACTCGCTCCCAGTGCACCATGGCTTCCCTCCCCCGCCCGGTGCTTGCACACACTCCCGGTGCACCGAGGCGCCCCTCCCCCGCCCGGTGCTTGCACACACTCCCAGTGCACTGTGGCTCCCCTCCCCCGCCCGGTGCTTGCACACACTCCCAGTGCACCGAGGTTCCCCTCCCCCGCCCTGTGCTTGCACACACTCCCAGTGCACTGTTTCTCCCCTCCCCCGCCCGGTGCTTCGCACACACTCCCAGGGCACCGAGGCTCCCCTCCCTCGCCCGGTGCTTGCACACGCTCCCAGTGCACTGAGGCTCCCCTGCCCCGCCCGGTGCTTGCACACACTCCCAGTGCACTGTGGCTCCCCTACCCCGCCCGGTGCTTGCACACACTCCCAGTGCACTGTGGCTCCCCTCCCCCGCCCGGTGCTTGCACACACTCCCAGTGCACCGAGGCTCTCCTCCCCCCGCCCTGTGCTTGCACACACTCCCAGTGCACTGTGGCTCCCCTCCCTCCCCCACGGTGCTTACACACACAACCAGTGCACCGAATCTCCTCTCCCCTCGCCCTGTGCTGGCACACTCTCCCAATGCACTGTAGCTCCCCTCCCCCCGCCCGGTGCTTGCACACAATCCCTGTGCACTGTGGCTCCTCTCCCTCCCGCCTGGTGCTTACGCACACTCCCTGTGCACCGAGGCTCCCCTCCCCCCGCCCGGTGCTTGCACACACTCCCAGTGCACTGTGGCTCCCCTGCCGCGCACGGTGTTTGCACACGCTCCCAGTGCACCGAGGCTCCCCTCCCCCGCCCGGTGCTTGCACACACTCCCAGTGCACCGAGGCGCCCCTCCCCCCTCCTGGTGCTTGCACAATTTCCCAGCGCACCGAGGCTCCCTTCCCTCCCGCCTGGTGCTTGCACACACTCCCAATGCACCGAGGCTGCCCTCCCCCCGCCCGTTGCTTGCACACTCTCCCAGTGCACTGTGGCTCCCCTCCCCTCGCCCGGTGCTTGCACACACTCCCAGTGCACTGTGGCTCCCCTCCCTCCCCCGCGGTGCTTACACACACTCCCACTGCACCGAGGCTCCTCCCCTCGCCCAGAGCTTGCACACTCTCCCATTGCACTGTAGCTACCCTCCCCCCGCCCGGTGCTTGCACACATTCCCTGTGCACTGTGGCTCCCCTCCTCCCGCCCGGTGCTTGCACACACTCCCAGCTCACCGAGGCTCCCCTTCCCCGCCCGGTGCTTGCACACGCTCCCAGTGCACTGTGGCTCCCCTCCCTCCCGCCTGTTGCTTACACACACTCCCTCTGCACCGAGGCTCCCCTCCCCCGGCCCGGTGCTTGCACACACTCCCAGTGCACCGTGGCTCCCCTCCCCTCGCCCAATGCTTGCACATTTTCCCAGCGCACCGAGGCTCCCTTCCCTCCCGCCTGGTGCTTGCACACACTCCCAGTGCACTGTGGCTCCCCTCCCACCGCCTTGTGCTTGCACACACTCCCAGTGCACGGTGGCTCTCCTCCCTCTGCCCGGTACTTGCACACACTCCCAGCGCACTGTGGCTCTCCTCTCTCCGCCCGGTGCTTGCACACATTCCCAGTGCACCGAGGCTCGCTTTCCCTCGCCCAATGCTTGCACACTTTCCCAGTGCACCGAGGCTCCCTTCCCTCCCGCCTGGTGCTTGCACACACTCCCTGTGCACCGAGGCCCCCCTCCCCTCGCCCGGTGCTTGCACACACTCCCATTGCACTGTGGCTCTTCTCCCCCCGCCCAGTGCTTGCACACACTCCCAGTGCACCGAGGCACCCCTTCCCCCGCGCGGTGCCTGCACACACTCCCAGTGCACAAGGCTCCCCTTCCCCGCCCGGTGCTTGCACACACTCCCAATGCACCGAGGCTCCCCTCTCTCGCCCGGTGTTCGCACTGGCTCCCAGTGCACTGAGGCTCCCCTGCCCCGCCCGGTGCTTGCACACACTCCCAGTGCACTGTGGCTCCCCTACCCCGCCCGGTGCTTGCACACACTCCCAGTGCACTGTGGCTCCCCTCCCCCGCCCGGTGCTTGCACACACTCCCTCTGCACCGAGGCTCGCCTCCCCCGGCCCGGTGCTTGCACACACTCCCAGTGCACCGTGGCTCCCCTCCGCTCGCCCAATGCTTGCACACTTTCCCAGTGCACCGAGGCTCCCTTCCCTCCCGTCTGGTGCTTGCACACACTCCCTGTGCACCGAGGCTCCCCTCCCCCGCCCGGTGCTTGCACACACTCCCAGTGCACTGTGGCTCTCCTCACCCCGCCCAGTGCTTGCACACACTCCCAGTGCACCGAGGCTCCCCTCCCCCCGCGCGGTGCTTGCACACACTCCCAGTGCACAAGGCTCCCCTCCCCTGTCCGGTGCTTGCACACACTCCCTCTGCACCCAGTCTCCCCTCCCCCGGCCCGGTGCTTGCACACACTCCCAGTGCACCGTGGCTCCCCTCCGCTCGCCCAATGCTTGCACACTTTCCCAGTGCACCGAGGCTCCCTTCCCTCCCGTCTGGTGCTTGCACACACTCCCTGTGCACCGAGGCTCCCCTCCCCAGCCCGGTGCTTGCACACACTCCCAGTGCACTGTGGCTCTCCTCACCCCGCCCAGTGCTTGCACACACTCCCAGTGCACCGAGGCTCCCCTCCCCCCGCCCGGTGCTTGCACACACTCCCAGTGCACGAGGCTCCCCTCCCCCGCCCGGTGCTTGCACACACTCCCAATGCACCGAGGCTCCCCTCCCCTCGCCCGGTGCTTCGCACACGCTCCCAGCGCACCGTGGCTCCCCTCCCCCCGCCTGGTGCTTGCACACACTCCCTGTGCACCGAGGCTACCTTCCCCCCGCCCGGTGCTTGCACACTCCCAGTGCACTGTGGCTCCCCTCCCCCGCCCGGTGCTTGCACACACTCCCAGTGCACCGAGGCTCCCCTCCCCTCGCCCGGTACTTGCACACACTCCCAGTGCACTGTGGCTCCCCTCCCCCGCCCGGTGCTTGCACACACTCCCAGTGCACCGAGGCTCCCCTCCCCTCGCCCGGTGCTTGCACACACTCCCAGTGCACTGTGGCTCCCCTCCCCCGCCCGGTGCTTGCACACACTCCCAGTGCACTGTGGCTCCCCTCCCCCGCCCGGTGCTTGCACACTTTCCCAGCGCACCGAGGCTCCCTTCCCTCCCGCCTGGTGCTTGCACACACTCCCAGTGCACCGAGGCTCTTCTCCCCCCGCCCGGTGCTTGCACACACTCCCAGTGCACTGTGGCTCAACACCCTCCCGCCCGGTGCTTACACATACTCCCTCTGCACCGAGGCTCCCCTCCCCCGGCCCGGTGCTTGCACACACTCCCAGTGCACCGTGGCTCCTCTCCCCTCGCCCAGTGCTTGCACACACTCCCAGTGCACCGAGGCTCCCTTCCCTCCCGCCTGGTGCTTGCACACACTCCCAGTGCACCGAGGCTCCCGTCCCCCCGCCCGGTGCTTGCACACACTCCCAGTGCACTGTGGCTCCCCTCCCCTCGCCCGGTGCTTGCACACACTCCCAGTGCACTCGAGGCTCACCTTCCCTCACCTGGTGCTTGCACACACTCCCAGTGCACCGAGGCTCTCCTCCCCCCGCCCGGTGCTTGCACACACTCCCAGTGCACCGTGGCTCCCCTCCCCCGCCTGGTGCTTGCACACACTCCCAGTGCACTGAGGCTCCCTCCCTACCCGGTGCTTGCACACACTCCCAGTGCACCGAGGCTCCCTCCCTCCCTCCCGGTGCTTGCACACACTCCCTGTGCACCGAGGCTCCCCTCCCCCGCCCGGTGCTTGCACACACTCCCAGTGCACTGTGGCTCCCCTCCCTCCGCCCGGTGCTTGCACACACTCCCAGTGCACCGAGGCTCCCCTCCCCCCGCCCGGTGCTTGCACACACTCCCAGTGCACCAGGCTCCCCTCCCCCGCCCGGTGCTTGCACACACTCCCAGTGCACCGAGGCTCCCCTCCCCTCGCCCGGTGCTTGCACACACTCCCAGTGCACGATGGCTCCCCTCCCCCGCCCGGTGCTTGCACACACTCCCGTGCACCGAGGCTCCCCTCCCCCGCCCGGTGCTTGCACATACTCCCAGTGCACCGAGGGTCTCCTCTCCCGCCCGGTGCTTGCACACACTCGCAGTGCACCGAGGTTCCCCTCCCCCGCCCTGTGCTTGCACACACTCCCAGTGCACTGTGGCTCCCCTCCCCCGCCCGGTGCTTCGCACACACTCCCAGGGCACCGAGGCTCCCCTCCCTCGCCCGGTGCTTGCACACGCTCCCAGTGCACTGAGGCTCCCCTGCCCCGCCCGGTGCTTGCACACACTCCCAGTGCACTGTGGCTCCCCTACAACGCCCGGTGCTTGCACACACTCCCAGTGCACTGTGGCTCCCCTCCCCCGCCCGGTGCTTGCACACATTCCCAGTGCACCGAGGCTCTCCTCCCCCCGCCCTGTGCTTGCACACACTCCCAGTGCGCTGTGGCTCCCCTCCCTCCCCCGCGGTGCTTACACACACAACCAGTGCACCGAGGCTCCTCTCCCCTCGCCCTGTGCTGGCACACTCTCCCAATGCACTGTAGCTCCCCTCCCCCGCCCGGTGCTTGCACACAATCCCTGTGCACTGTGGCTCCTCTCCCTCCCGCCTGGTGCTTACACACACTCCCTGTGCACCGAGGCTCCCCTCCCCCCGCCCGGTGCTTGCACACACTCCCAGTGCACTGTGGCTCCCCTGCCCCGCACGGTGTTTGCACACGCTCCCAGTGCACCGAGGCTCCCCTCCCCCGCCCGGTGCTTGCACACACTCCCAGTGCACCGAGGCGCCCCTCCCCCCGCCTGGTGCTTGCACAATTTCCCAGCGCACCGAGGCTCCCTTCCCTCCCGCCTGGTGCTTGCACACACTCCCAGTGCACCGAGGCTGGCCTCCCCCCGCCCGTTGCTTGCACACTCTCCCATTGCACTGTAGCTACCCTCCCCCCGCCCGGTGCTTGCACACATTCCCTGTGCACTGTGGCTCCCCTCCTCCCGCCCGGTGCTTGCACACTCTCCCAGCTCACCGAGGCTCCCCTTCCCCGCCCGGTGCTTGCACACGCTCCCAGTGCACTGTGGCTCCCCTCCCTCCCGCCTGTTGCTTACACACACTCCCTCTGCACCGAGGCTCCCCTCCCCCGGCCCGGTGCTTGCACACACTCCCAGTGCACCGTGGCTCCCCTCCCCTCGCACAATGCTTGAACATTTTCCCAGCGCACCGAGGCTCCCTTCCCTCCCGCCTTGTGCTTGCACACACTCCCAGTGCACTGTGGCTCTCCTCCCTCTGCCCGGTGCTTGCACACATTCCCAGTGCACCGAGGCTCGCTTTCCCTCGCCCAATGCTTGCACACTTTCCCAGTGCACCGAGGCTCCCTTCCCTCCCGCCTGGTGCTTGCACACACTCCCTGTGCACCGAGGCCCCCCTCCCCTCGCCCGGTGCTTGCACACACTCCCATTGCACTGTGGCTCTTCTCCCCCCGCCCAGTGCTTGCACACACTCCCAGTGCACCGAGGCACCGCTCTCCCCGCGCGGTGCCTGCACGCACTCCCAGTGCACAAGGCTCCCCTTCCCCGCCCGGTGCTTGCACACACTGCCAATGCACCGAGGCTCCCCTCTCTCGCCCGGTGTTCGCACTGGCTCCCAGTGCACCGAGGGTCCCCTCTCCCGCCCGGTGCTTGCACACACTCCCTCTGCACCGAGGCTCGCCTTCCCCGGCCCGGTGCTTGCACACACTCCCAGTGCACCGTGGCTCCCCTCCGCTCGCCCAATGCTTGAAAACTTTCCCAGTGCACCGAGGCTCCCTTCCCTCCCGTCTGGTGCTTGCAAACACTCCCTGTGCACCGAGGCTCCCCTCCCCCGCCCGGTGCTTGCACACACTCCCAGTGCACTGTGGCTCTCCTCACCCCGCCCAGTGCTTGCACACACTCCCAGTGCACCGAGGCTCCCCTCATCCGCGCGGTGCTTGCACACACTCCCAGTGCACAAGGCTCCCCTCCCCCGCCCGGTGCTTGCACACACTCCCTCTGCACCGAGTCTCCCCTCCCCCGGCCCGGTGCTTGCACACACTCCCAGTGCACCATGGCTCCCCTCCGCTCGCCCAATGCTTGCACACTTTCCCAGTGCACCGAGGCAACCTTCCCCCCGCCCGGTGCTTGCACACTCCCAGTGCACTGTGGCTCCCCTCCCCCGCCCAGTGCTTGCACACATTCCCAGTGCACCGAGGCTCCCCTCCCCTCGCCCGGTACATGCACACACTCCCAGTGCACTGTGGCTCTCCTCCCCCGCTCTGTCATTGCACACACTCCCAGTGCACCGAGGCTCCCCTCCCCTCGCCCAGTGCTTGCACACACTCCCAGTGATCTGTGGCTCCCCTCCTCCCACCCGGTGCTTGCACACACTCCCAGTGCACTGTGGCTCCCCTCCCCCGCCCGGTGCTTGCACACTTTCCCAGCGCACCGAGGCTCCCTTCCCTCCCGCCTGGTGCTTGCACACACTCCCAGTGCACCGAGGCTCTTCTCCCCCCGCCCGGTGCTTGCACACACTCCCAGTGCACTGTGGCTCAACACCCTCCCGCCCGGTGCTTACACATACTCCCTCTGCACCGAGGCTCCCCTCCCCCGGCCCGGTGCTTGCACACACTCCCAGTGCACCGTGGCTCCTCTCCCCTCGCCCTATGCTTGCACACTTTCCCAGCGCACCGAGGCTCCCTTCCCTCCCGCCTGGTGCTTGCACACACTTCCAGTGCACCGAGGCTGCCGTCCCCCCGCCCGGTGCTTGCACACTCTCCCAGTGCACTGTGGCTACCCTCGCCTCTCCCGGTGCTTACACACACTCCCAGTGCACTGTGGCTCCCCTCCCCCCGCCCGGTGCTTGCACACACTCCCAGTGCACTGTGGCTCCCCACTCCCTCCCGGTGCTTGCACACACTCCCAGTGCACTGTGGCTCCCCTCCCACCGCCTTGTGTTTGCACACATTCCCAGTGCACTGTGGCTCCCCCCCACTGCCCGGTGCTTGCACACACTTCCAGTGCACTGTGGCTCCCTCCTCCTGCCTGGTGCTTGCGCACACCCCCTGTGCACCGAGGTTCCCCTCCCTCGCCCGGTGCTTGCACACGCTCCCAGTGCACTGAGGCTCACCTTCCCTACCTGGTGCTTGCACACACTCCCAGTGCACCGAGGCTCTCCTCCCCCCTCCCGGTGCTTACACACACTCCTAGTGCACCGAGGCTCCCGTCCCCCCGCCTGGTGCTTGCTCACGCTCCCAGTGCACTGAGACTCCCTTGCCCTACCCGGTGCTTGCACACACTCCCAGTGCACCGAGGCTCTCCTCCCCCCTCCCGGTGCTTACACACACTCCCTGTGCACCGAGGCTCCCGTCCCCCCGCCTGGTGCTTGCACACACTCCCAATGCACTGTGGCTCCCCTCCCTCCCGCCCGGGGCTTACACACGCTCCCTGTACACCGAGGCTCCCCTCCCCCGACCGGTGCTTGCACACACTTCCAGTGCACCATGGCTCCCCACACCCGCCCGGTGCTTCCCCACACTCCCAGTGCACCGAGTCTCCCCTCCCCCCGCCCGGTGCCTGCACACACTCCCAGTGCACTGTGGCTCTCCTCCCTCCCGCCCGGTGCTTACACAGACCCCCTGCACCGAGGCTCCCCTCCCCCGGCTCGGTGCTTACACACACCCCCTGCACCGAGGCTCCCCTCCCCCGGCTCGGTGCTTGCACAAACTCCCAGTGCACCGTGGCTCCCCTCTCCTCGACCAATGCTTGCAAAATTTTCCAGTGCACCGAGGCTCCCTTCCCTCCCGCCTGGTGCCTGCACACACTCCCAGTGCACTGTGGCTCCCTTCCCCCCGCCCGGTGCTTGCACACACTCCCAGTGCACTGTGGCTCCCCACCCCCTCCCGGTGCTTGCACACACTCCCAGTGCACTGTGGCTCCCCTCCCCCCGCCCGGAGCTTGAACACACTCCCAGTGCACTGTGGCTCCCTCGCCCTGCCTGGTGCTTGCACACACCCCCAGTGCACCGAGGCTCCCCTGCCTCTCCCGGTGCTTGCACACGCTCCCGGTGCACTGAGGCTCCCCTGCCCCCGCCCGGTGCTTGCACACACTCCCAGTGCACCGAGGCTCCTCTCCCCTCGCCCAGTGCTTGCACACTCTCCCAATGCACTGTAGCTCCCCTCCCCCCGTCCGGTGCTTGCACACAATCCCTGTGCACTGCGGCTCCCCTCCCTCCCGCCTGGTGCTTACACACACTCCCTGTGCACCGAGGCTCCCCTCCGCCCGTCCGGTGCTTGCACACACTCCCAGTGCACTGTGGCTCCCCTGCCCCGCCCGTTGTTTGCACATGCTCCCAGTGCACCGAGGCTCCCCTCCCCCGCCCGGTGCTTGCACACACTCCCAGTGCGCTATGTCTGCCCTGCGCCCGCGCGGTGCTTGCACACACTCCCAGTGCACCGAGGCTCACCTCCCTCCGCCGGGTGGTTGCACAATCTCCCAGTGCACCGTGGCTCTCCTCCCTCCGCCCGGTGTTTGCACACACTCCCTGTGCACTGTGGCTCCCCTCCTCCCGCCCGGTGCTTGCACACTCTCCCAGCTCACCGAGGCTCCCCTTCCCCGCCCGGTGCTTGCACACGCTCCCAGTGCACTGTGGCTCCCCTCCCTCCCGCCTGTTGCTTACACACACTCCCTCTGCACCGAGGCTCCCCTCCCCCGGCCCGGTGCTTGCACACACTCCCAGTGCACCGTGGCTCCCCTCCCCTCGCACAATGCTTGAACATTTTCCCAGCGCACCGAGGCTCCCTTCCCTCCCGCCTGGTGCTTGCACACACTCCCAGTGCACTGTGGCTCCCCTCCCACCGCCTTGTGCTTGCACACACTCCCAGTGCACTGTGGCTCTCCTCCCTCTGCCCGGTGCTTGCACACATTCCCAGTGCACCGAGGCTCGCTTTCCCTCGCCCAATGCTTGCACACTTTCCCAGTGCACCGAGGCTCCCTTCCCTCCCGCCTGGTGCTTGCACACACTCCCTGTGCACCGAGGCCCCCCTCCCCTCGCCCGGTGCTTGCACACACTCCCATTGCACTGTGGCTCTTCTCCCCCCGCCCAGTGCTTGCACACACTCCCAGTGCACCGAGGCACCGCTCTCCCCGCGCGGTGCCTGCACACACTCCCAGTGCACAAGGCTCCCCTTCCCCGCCCGGTGCTTGCACACACTGCCAATGCACCGAGGCTCCCCTCTCTCGCCCGGTGTTCGCACTGGCTCCCAGTGCACCGAGGGTCCCCTCTCCCGCCCGGTGCTTGCACACACTCCCTCTGCACCGAGGCTCGCCTTCCCCGGCCCGGTGCTTGCACACACTCCCAGTGCACCGTGGCTCCCCTCCGCTCGCCCAATGCTTGAAAACTTTCCCAGTGCACCGAGGCTCCCTTCCCTCCCGTCTGGTGCTTGCAAACACTCCCTGTGCACCGAGGCTCCCCTCCCCCGCCCGGTGCTTGCACACACTCCCAGTGCACTGTGGCTCTCCTCACCCCGCCCAGTGCTTGCACACACTCCCAGTGCACCGAGGCTCCCCTCCCCCCGCGCGGTGCTTGCACACACTCCCAGTGCACAAGGCTCCCCTCCCCCGCCCGGTGCTTGCACACACTCCCTCTGCACCCAGTCTCCCCTCCCCCGGCCCGGTGCTTGCACACACTCCCAGTGCACCATGGCTCCCCTCCGCTCGCCCAATGCTTGCACACTTTCCCAGTGCACCGAGGCAACCTTCCCCCCGCCCGGTGCTTGCACACTCCCAGTGCACTGTGGCTCCCCTCCCCCGCCCAGTGCTTGCACACATTCCCAGTGCACCGAGGCTCCCCTCCCCTCGCCCGGTACATGCACACACTCCCAGTGCACTGTGGCTCTCCTCCCCCGCTCTGTCATTGCACACACTCCCAGTGCACCGAGGCTCCCCTCCCCTCGCCCAGTGCTTGCACACACTCCCAGTGATCTGTGGCTCCCCTCCTCCCACCCGGTGCTTGCACACACTCCCAGTGCACTGTGGCTCCCCTCCCCCGCCCGGTGCTTGCACACTTTCCCAGCGCACCGAGGCTCCCTTCCCTCCCGCCTGGTGCTTGCACACACTCCCAGTGCACCGAGGCTCTTCTCCCCCCGCCCGGTGCTTGCACACACTCCCAGTGCACTGTGGCTCAACACCCTCCCGCCCGGTGCTTACACATACTCCCTCTGCACCGAGGCTCCCCTCCCCCGGCCCGGTGCTTGCACACACTCCCAGTGCACCGTGGCTCCTCTCCCCTCGCCCTATGCTTGCACACTTTCCCAGCGCACCGAGGCTCCCTTCCCTCCCGCCTGGTGCTTGCACACACTTCCAGTGCACCGAGGCTGCCGTCCCCCCGCCCGGTGCTTGCACACTCTCCCAGTGCACTGTGGCTACCCTCCCCTCTCCCGGTGCTTACACACACTCCCAGTGCACTGTGGCTCCCCTCCCCCCGCCCGGTGCTTGCACACACTCCCAGTGCACTGTGGCTCCCCACTCCCTCCCGGTGCTTGCACACACTCCCAGTGCACTGTGGCTCCCCTCCCACCGCCTTGTGTTTGCACACATTCCCAGTGCACTGTGGCTCCCCCCCTCTGCCCGGTGCTTGCACACACTTCCAGTGCACTGTGGCTCCCTCCTCCTGCCTGGTGCTTGCGCACACCCCCTGTGCACCGAGGTTCCCCTCCCTCGCCCGGTGCTTGCACACGCTCCCAGTGCACTGAGGCTCACCTTCCCTACCTGGTGCTTGCACACACTCCCCCCTCCCGGTGCTTACACACACTCCTAGTGCACCGAGGCTCCCGTCCCCCCGCCTGGTGCTTGGTCACGCTCCCAGTGCACCGAGACTCCCTTGCCCTACCCGGTGCTTGCACACACTCCCAGTGCACCGAGGCTCTCCTCCCCCCTCCCGGTGCTTACACACACTCCCTGTGCACCGAGGCTCCCGTCCCCCCGCCTGGTGCTTGCACACACTCCCAATGCACTGTGGCTCCCCTCCCTCCCGCCCGGGGCTTACACACGCTCCCTGTACACCGAAGCTCCCCTCCACCGACCGGTGCTTGCACACACTTCCAGTGCACCATGGCTCCCCACACCCGCCCGGTGCTTCCCCACACTCCCAGTGCACCGAGTCTCCCCTCCCCCCGCCCGGTGCCTGCACACACTCCCAGTGCACTGTGGCTCTCCTCCCTCCCGCCCGGTGCTTACACAGACCCCCTGCACCGAGGCTCCCCTCCCCCGGCTCGGTGCTTGCACAAACTCCCAGTGCACCGTGGCTCCCCTCTCCTCGACCAATGCTTGCAAAATTTTCCAGTGCACCGAGGCTCCCTTCCCTCCCGCATGGTGCCTGCACACACTCCCAGTGCACTGTGGCTCCCTTCCCCCCGCCCGGTGCTTGCACACACTCCCAGTGCACTGTGGCTCCCCACCCCCTCCCGGTGCTTGCACACACTCCCAGTGCACTGTGGCTCCCCTCCCCCCGCCCGGAGCTTGAACACACTCCCAGTGCACTGTGGCTCCCTCGCCCTGCCTGGTGCTTGCACACACCCCCAGTGCACCGAGGCTCCCCTGCCTCTCCCGGTGCTTGCACACGCTCCCGGTGCACTGAGGCTCCCCTGGCCCCGCCCGGTGCTTGCACACACTCCCAGTGCACCGAGGCTCCTCTCCCCTCGCCCAGTGCTTGCACACTCTCCCAATGCACTGTAGCTCCCCTCCCCCCGTCCGGTGCTTGCACACAATCCCTGTGCACTGCGGCTCCCCTCCCTCCCGCCTGGTGCTTACACACACTCCCTGTGCACCGAGGCTCCCCTCCGCCCGTCCAGTGCTTGCACACACTCCCAGTGCACTGTGGCTCCCCTGCCCCGCCCGTTGTTTGCACATGCTCCCAGTGCACCGAGGCTCCCCTCCCCCGCCCGGTGCTTGCACACACTCCCAGTGCGCTATGTCTGCCCTGCGCCCGCGCGGTGCTTGCACACACTCCCAGTGCACTGAGGCTCACCTCCCTCCGCCGGGTGGTTGCACAATCTCCCAGTGCACCGTGGCTCTCCTCCCTCCGCCCGGTGTTTGCACACACTCCCAGTGCACCGTGGCTCCCCTCCCCTCGCCCAATGCTTGCGCACTTTCCCAGCGCACCGAGGGTCTTTTCCCTCCCGCCTGGTGCTTGCACACACTCCCAGTGCACCGAGGCTGCCCTCCCCCCGCCCGGTGCTTGCACACTCTCCCAGTGCACTGTAGCTCCCCTCCCCTCGCCCGGTGCTTGCCCACACTCCCAGAGCACTGTGGATCCCCTCCCCCCGCCCGGTGCTTGCACACACTCCCAGTGCACTGTGGCTCCCCTCCCACCGCCTTGTGCTTGCACACACTCCCAGTGCACTGTGGCTCCCCTCTCTCTGCCCGGTACTTGCACACACTCCCAGTGCACTGTGGCTCCCTCCCCCTGCCTGGTGCTGGCGCACACCCCCTGTGCACCGAGGCTCCCCTCCCTCGCCCGGTGCTTGCACACACTCCCTGTGCACCGAGGCTCCCCTCCCCTCGCCCGGTGCTTGCACACACTCCTAGTGCACCGAGGCTCCCCTCCTCTCGCCCAATGCTTGCACACTTTCCCAGTGCACGGAGGCTCCCTTCCCTCCCATCTGGTGCTTGCACACACTCCCAGTGCACCGAGGCTCACTTCTCCCCGCCCGGTGCTTGCACACACTCCCAGTGCACTGTGGCTCCCCTCCCCCGCCCGGTGCTTGCACACACTCCCAGTGCACTGTGGCTCCCCTCCCACCGCCCGGTGCTTGCACACACTCCCAGTGCACCGAGGCTCTCCTCCCCACGCCCTGTGCTTGCACACACTCCCAGTGCACTGTGGCTCAACTCCCTCCCGCGCGGTGCTTACACACACAACCAGTGCACCGAATCTCCTCTCCCCTCGCCCAGTGCTTGCACACTTTCCCAATGCACTGTAGCTCCCCTCCCCCCGCCCGGTGCTTGCACACAATCCCTGTGCACTGAGGGTCCTCTCCCTCCCGCCTGGTGCTGACACACACTCCCTGTGCACCGAGGCTCCCCTCCCGCCGCCCGGTGCTTGCACACACTCCCAGTGCACTGTGGCTCCCCTCCCTCCCGCCTGTTGCTTACACACACTCCCTCTGCACCGAGGTTCCCCTCCCCCGGCCCGGTGATTGCACACACTCCCGGTGCACCGTGGCTCCCCTCCCCTTCCACAATGCTTGCACACTTTCCCAGCGCACCGAGGCTCCCTTCCCTCCCGCTTGTGCTTGCACACACACCCAGTGCACCGAGGCTGCCCTCCCCGCGCCCGGTGCTTGCACACGCTCCCAGTGCACTGTGGCTCCCCTCCCCCCGACCGGTGCTTGCACACACTCCCAGTGCACTGTGGCTCCCCACCCCCGCCCAGTGCTTGCACACACTCCCAGTTCACTGTGGCTCCCCTCCCACCGCCTTGTGCTTGCACACACTCCCAGTGCACTGTGGCTCCCCTCCCTCTGCCCGGTACTTGCTCACACTCCCAGTGCACTGTGGCTCCCTCCCCCTGCCTGGTGCTGGCGCACACCTCCTGTGCACCGAGGCTCCCCTCCCTTGCCCGGTGCTTGCACAAACTCCCAGTGCACTGAGGCTCCCCTGCCCTACCCGGAGCTTGCACACACTCCCAGTGTACTGTGGCTCTCCTCCCCTCGCCCAGTGCTTGCACACACTCCCAGTGCACCGAGGGTCCCCTCTCCCTCCCGGTGCTTGCACACACTCCCTCTGCACCGAGGCTCCCTTCCCCCGGCCCGGTGCTTGCACACACTCCCAGTGCACCGTGGTGGCTCCCCTCCGCTCGCCCAATGCTTGCACACTTTCCCAGTGCACCGAGGCTCCCTTCCCTCCCGTCTGGTGCTTGCACACACTCCCTGTGCACCGAGGCTCCCCTCCCCCGCCCGGTGCTTCCATACACTCCCAGTGCACTGTGGCTCTCCTCACCCCGCCCAGTGCTTGCACACACTCCCGAGGCACCGAGGCTCCCCTCCCCCCGCGCGGTGCTTGCACACACTCCCAGTGCACAAGGCTCCCCTCCCCCGCCCGGTGCTTGCACACACTCCTAATGCACCGAGGCTCCCCTCCCATCGCCCTGTGTTCGCACTCGCTCCCAGTGCACCATGGCTTCCCTCCCCCGCCCGTTGCTTGCACACACTCCCGGTGCACCGAGGCGCCCCTCCCACCACCCGGTGCTTGCACATATTGCCAGTGCACCGAGGGTCTCCTCTCCCGCCCGGTGCTTGCACACACTCCCAGTGCACCGAGGTTCCCCTCCCCCGCCCGGTGCTTGCACACACTCCCAGTGCACTGTGGCTCCCCTACCCCGCCCGGTGCTTCGCACACACTCCCAGGGCACCGAGGCTCCCCTCCCCCGCCCGGTGCTTGCACACTCTCCCAGTGCACTGTAGCTCCCCTCCCCTCGCCCGGTGCTTGCACACACTCCCAGAGCACTGTGGATCCCCTCCCCCCGCCCGGTGCTTGCACACACTCCCAGTGCACTGTGGCTCCCCTCCCACCGCCTTGTGCTTGCACACACTCCCAGTGCACTGTGGCTCCCCTCTCTCTGCCCGGTACTTGCACACACTCCCAGTGCACTGTGGCTCCCTCCCCCTGCCTGGTGCTGGCGCACACCCCCTGTGCACCGAGGCTCCCCTCCCTCGCCCGGTGCTTGCACACACTCCCTGTGCACCGAGGCTCCCCTCCCCTCGCCCGGTGCTTGCACACACTCCTAGTGCACCGAGGCTCCCCTCCCCTCGCCCAATGCTTGCACACTTTCCCAGTGCACTGAGGCTCCCCTCTCCTCGCCCGGTGCTTACACACACTCCCTCTGCACCGAGGCTCCCCTCCCCCGGACCGGTGCTTGCACTCCCAGTGCACCGTGGCTCCCCTCCTCTCCCCAATGCTTGCACACTTTCCTAGTGCACGGAGGCTCCCTTCCCTCCCATCTGGTGCTTGCACACACTCCCAGTGCACCGAGGCTCACTTCTCCCCGCCCGGTGCTTGCACACACTCCCAGTGCACTGTGGCTCCCCTCCCCCGCCCGGTGCTTGCACACACTCCCAGTGCACTGTGGCTCCCCACCCCCGCCCAGTGCTTGCACACACTCCCAGTTCACTGTGGCTCCCCTCCCACCGCCTTTGCTTGCACACACTCCCAGTGCACTGTGGCTCCCCTCCCTCTGCCCGGTACTTGCTCACACTCCCAGTGCACTGTGGCTCCCTCCCCCTGCCTGGTGCTGGCGCACACCTCCTGTGCACCGAGGCTCCCCTCCCTTGCCCGGTGCTTGCACAAACTCCCAGTGCACTGAGGCTCCCCTGCCCTACCCGGAGCTTGCACACACTCCCAGTGTACTGTGGCTCTCCTCCCCTCGCCCAGTGCTTGCACACACTCCCAGTGCACCGAGGGTCCCCTCTCCCTCCCGGTGCTTGCACACACTCCCTCTGCACCGAGGCTCCCTTCCCCCGGCCCGGTGCTTGCACACACTCCCAGTGCACCGTGGCTCCCCTCCGCTCGCCCAATGCTTGCACACTTTCCCAGTGCACCGAGGCTCCCTTCCCTCCCGTCTGGTGCTTGCACACACTCTCTGTGCACCGAGGCTCCCCTCCCCCGCCCGGTGCTTGCATACACTCCCAGTGCACTGTGGCTCTCCTCACCCCGCCCAGTGCTTGCACACACTCCCGAGGCACCGAGGCTCCCCTCCCCCCGCGCGGTGCTTGCACACACTCCCAGTGCACAAGGCTCCCCTCCCCCGCCCGGTGCTTGCACACACTCCTAATGCACCGAGGCTCCTCTCCCATCGCCCTGTGTTCGCACTCGCTCCCAGTGCACCATGGCTTCCCTCCCCCGCCCGGTGCTTGCACACACTCCCGGTGCACCGAGGCGCCCCTCCCACCGCCCGGTGCTTGCACATATTGCCAGTGCACCGAGGGTCTCCTCTCCCGCCCGGTGCTTGCACACACTCCCAGTGCACCGAGGTTCCCCTCCCCCGCCCGGTGCTTGCACACACTACCAGTGCACTGTGGCTCCCCTCCCCCGCCCGGTGCTTCGCACACACTCCCAGGGCACCGAGGCTCCCCTCCCTCGCCCGGTGCTTGCACACGCTCCCAGTGCACTGAGGCTCCCCTGCCCCGCCCGGTGCTTGCACACACTCCCAGTGCACTGTGGCTCCCCTACCCCGCCCGGTGCTTGCACACACTCCCAGTGCACTGTGGCTCCCCTCCCCCTCCCGGTGCTCTCACACACTCCCAGTGCACCGTGGCTCTCCTCTCTCCGCCCGGTGCTTGCACACATTCCCAGTGCACCGAGGCTCGCTTTCCCTCGCCCAATGCTTGCACACTTTCCCAGTGCACCGAGGCTCCCTTCCCTCCCGCCTGGTGCTTGCACACACTCCCTGTGCACCGAGGCTCCCCTCCCCTCGCCCGGTGCTTGCACACACTCCCATTGCACTGTGGCTCTTCTCCCACCGCCCAGTGCTTGCACACACTCCCAGTGCACCGAGGCACCCCTCCCCCCGCGCGGTGCCTGCACACACTCCCAGTGCACAAGGCTCCCCTTCCCCGCCCGGTGCTTGCACACACTCCCAATGCACCAAGGCTCCCCTCTCTCGCCCGGTGTTCGCACTGGCTCCCAGTGCACCGAGGGTCCCCTCTCCCGCCCGGTGCTTGCACACACTCACTCTGCACCGAGGCTCGCCTCCCCCGGCCCGGTGCTTGCACACACTCCCAGTGCACCGTGGCTCCCCTCCGCTCGCCCAATGCTTGAACACTTTCCCAGTGCACCGAGGCTCCCTTCCCTCCCGTCTGGTGCTTGCAAACACTCCCTGTGCACCGAGGCTCCCCTCCCCCGCCCGGTGCTTGCACACACTCCCAGTGCACTGTGGCTCTCCTCACCACGCCCAGTGCTTGCACACACTCCCAGTGCACCGAGGCTCCCCTCCCCCCGCGCGGTGCTTGCACACACTCCCAGTGCACAAGGCTCCCCTCCCCCGCCCGGTGTTCGCACTCGCTCCCAGTGCACTGTGGCTCCCCTCCCCCGCCCGGTGCTTGCACACACTCCCAGTGCACCGAGGCTCTCCTCCCCCCGCCCTGTGCTTGCACACACTCCCAGTGCACTGTGGCTCCCCTCCCTCCCCCGCGGTGCTTACACACACAACCAGTGCACCGAATCTCCTCTCCCCTCGCCCTGTGCTGGCACACTCTCCCAATGCACTGTAGCTCCCCTCCCCCCGCCCGGTGCTTGCACACAATCCCTGTGCACTGTGGCTCCTCTCCCTCCCGCCTGGTGCTTACACACACTCCCTGTGCACCGAGGCTCCCCTCCCCCCGCCCGGTGCTTGCACACACTCCCAGTGCACTGTGGCTCCCCTGCCCCGCACGGTGTTTGCACACGCTCCCAGTGCACCGAGGCTCCCCTCCCCCGCCCGGTGCTTGCACACACTCCCAGTGCACCGAGGCGCCCCTCCCCCGCCTGCTGCTTGCACATTTTCCCAGCGCACCGAGGCTCCCTTCCCTCCCGCCTGGTGCTTGCACACACTCCCAGTGCACCGAGGCTGCCCTCCCCCCGCCCGTTGCTTGCACACTCTCCCAGTGCACTGTGGCTCCCCTCCCCTCGCCCGGTGCTTGCACACACTCCCAGTGCACTGTGGCTCCCCTCCCTCCCCCGCGGTGCTTACACACACTCCCAGTGCATCGAGGCTCCTCCCCTCGCCCAGTGCTTGCACACTCTCCCATTGCACTGTAGCTACCCTCCCCCCACCCGGTGCTTGCACACATTCCCTGTGCACTGTGGCTCCCCTCCTCCCGCCCGGTGCTTGCACACACTCCCAGCTCACCGAGGCTCCCCTCCCCCGGCCCGGTGCTTGCACACACTCCCAGTGCACCGTGGCTCCCCTCCCCTCGCCCAATGCTTTCACATTTTCCCAGCGCACCGAGGCTCCCTTCCCTCCCGCCTGGTGCTTGCACACACTCCCAGTGCACTGTGGCTCCCCTCCCACCGCCTTGTGCTTGCACACACTCCCAGTGCACTGTGGCTCTCCTCCCTCTGCCCGGTACTTGCACACACTCCCAGCGCACTGTGGCTCTCCTCTCTCCGCCCGGTGCTTGCACACATTCCCAGTGCACCGAGGCTCGCTTTCCCTCGCCCAATGCTTGCACACTTTCCCAGTGCACCGAGGCTCCCTTCCCTCCCGCCTGGTGCTTGCACACACTCCCTGTGCACCGAGGCCCCCCTCCCCTCGCCCGGTGCTTACACACACTCCCATTGCACTGTGGCTCTTCTCCCCCCGCCCAGTGCTTGCACACACTCCCAGTGCACCGAGGCACCCCTTCCCCCGCGCGGTACCTGCACACACTCCCAGTGCACAAGGCTCCCCTTCCCCGCCCGGTGCTTGCACACACTCCCAATGCACCGAGGCTCCCCTCTCTCGCCCGGTGTTCGCACTGGCTCCCAGTGCACCGAGGGTCCCCTCTCCCGCCCGGTGCTTGCACACACTCCCTCTGCACCGAGGCTTGCCTCCCCCGGCCCGGTGCTTGCACACACTCCCAGTGCACCGTGGCTCCCCTCCGCTCGCCCAATGCTTGAACACTTTCCCAGTGCACCGAGGCTCCCTTCCCTCCCGTCTGGTGCTTGCAAACACTCCCTGTGCACCGAGGCTCCCCTCCCCCTCCCGGTGCTTGCACACACTCCCAGTGCACTGTGGCTCTCCTCACCCCGCCCAGTGCTTGCACACACTCCCAGTGCACCGAGGCTCCCCTCCCCCCGCGCGGTGCTTGCACATACTCCCAGTGCACAAGGCTCCCCTCCCCCGTCCGGTGCTTGCACACACTCCCTCTGCACCCAGTCTCCCCTCCCCCGGCCCGGTGCTTGCACACACTCCCAGTGCACCGTGGCTCCCCTCCGCTCGCCCAATGCTTGCACACTTTCCCAGTGCACCGAGGCTCCCTTCCCTCCCGTCTGGTGCTTGCACACCCTCCCTGTGCACCGAGGCTCCCCTCCCCCGCCCGGTGCTTGCACACACTTCCAGTGCACTGTGGCTATCCTCACCCCGCCCAGTGCTTGCACACACTCCCAGTGCACCGAGGCTCCCCTCCCCCCGCGCGGTGCTTGCACACACTCCCAGTGCACAAGGCTCCCCTCCCCTCGCCCGGTGTTCGCACTCGCTCCCAGCGCACCGTGGCTCCCCTCCCCCGCCTGGTGCTTGCACACACTCCCTGTGCACCGAGGCAACCTTCCCCCCGCCCGGTGCTTGCACACTCCCAGTGCACTGTGCCTCCCCTCCCCCGCCCAGTGCTTGCACACATTCCCAGTGCACCGAGGCTCCCCTCCCCTCGCCCGGCACATGCACACCCTCCCAGTGCACTGTGGCTCTCCTCCCCCACTCTGTCATTGCACACACTCCCAGTGCACCGAGGCGCCCCTCCCCTCGCCCAGTGCTTGCACACACTCCCAGTGATCTGTGGCTCCCCTCCTCCCACCCGTTGCTTGCACACACTCCCAGTGCACTGTGGCTCCCCTCCCCCGCCCGGTTCTTGCACACTTTCCCAGCGCACCAAGGCTCCCTTCCCTCCCGCCTGGTGCTTGCACACACTCCCAGTGCACCGAGGCTCTTCTCCCCCCGCCCGGTGCTTGCACACACTCCCTCTGCACCGAGGCTCCCCTCCCCCGGCCCGGTGCTTGCACACACTCCCAGTGCACCGTGGCTCCTCTCCCCTCGCCCAATGCTTGCACACTTTCCCAGCGCACCGAGGCTCCCTTCCCTCCCGCCTGGTGCTTGCACACACTTCCAGTGCACCGAGGCTGCCGTCCCCCCGCCCGGTGCTTGCACACTCTCCCAGTGCACTGTGGCTCCCCTCCCCTCTCCCGGTGCTTGCACACACTCCCAGTGCACTGTGGCTCCCCTCCCCCCGCCCGGTGCTTGCACACACTCCCAGTGCACTGTGGCTCCCCACTCCCTCCCGGTGCTTGCACACACTCCCAGTGCACTGTGGCTCCCCTCCCACCGCCTTGTGTTTGCACACATTCCCAGTGCACTGTGGCTCCCCCCCCTCTGCCCGGTGCTTGCACACACTTCCAGTGCACTGAGGCTCACCTTCCCTACCTGGTACTTGCACACACTCCCAGTGCACCGGGGCTCTCCTCCCCCTCCCGGTGCTTACACACACTCCTATGCACCGAGGCTCCCGTCCCCCCGCCTGGTGCTTGCACACGCTCCCAGTGCACTGAGACTCCCTTGCCCTACCCGGTGCTTGCACACACTCCCAGTGCACCGAGGCTCTCCTCCCCCCTCCCGGTGCTTACACACACTCCCTGTGCACCGAGGCTCCCGTCCCCCCGCCTGGTGCTTGCACACACTCCCAATGCACTGTGGCTCCCCTCCCTCCCGCCCGGGGCTTACACACACTCCCTGTACACCGAGGCTCCCCTCCCCCGCCCGGTGCTTGCACACACTTCCAGTGCACCATGGCTCCCCACACCCGCCCGGTGCTTCCCCACACTCCCAGTGCACCGAGTCTCCCCTCCCCCCGCCCGGTGCCTGCACACACTCCCAGTGCACTGTGGCTCTCCTCCCTCCCGCCCGGTGCTTACACAGACCCCCTGCACCGAGGCTCCCCTCCCCCGGCTCGGTGCTTGCACAAACTCCCAGTGCACCGTGGCTCCCCTCTCCTCGACCAATGCTTACAAAATTTTCCAGTGCAGCGAGGCTCCCTTCCCTCCCGTCTGGTGCTTGCAAACACTCCCTGTGCACCGAGGCTCCCCTCCCCCGCCCGGTGCTTGCACACACTCCCAGTGCACTGTGGCTCTCCTCACCCCGCCCAGTGCTTGCACACACTCCCAGTGCACCGAGGCTCCCCTCCCCCCGCGCGGTGCTTGCACACACTCCCAGTGCACAAGGCTCCCCTCCCCCGTCCGGTGCTTGCACACACTCCCTCTGCACCCAGTCTCCCCTCCCCCGGCCCGGTGCTTGCACACACTCCCAGTGCACCGTGGCTCCCCTCCGCTCGCCCAATGCTTGCACACTTTCCCAGTGCACCGAGGCTCCCTTCCCTCCCGTCTGGTGCTTGCACACACTCCCTGTGCACCGAGGCTCCCCTCCCCAGCCCGGTGCTTGCACACACTTCCAGTGCACTGTGGCTATCCTCACCCCGCCCAGTGCTTGCACACACTCCCAGTGCACCGAGGCTCCCCTCCCCCCGCGCTGTGCTTGCACACACTCCCAGTGCACAAGGCTCCCCTCCCCCGCCCGGTGCTTGCACACACTCCTAATGCACCGAGGCTCCCCTCCCCTCGCCCGGTGTTCGCACTCGCTCCCAGCGCACCGTGGCTCCCCTCCCCCCGCCTGGTGCTTGCACACACTCCCTGTGCACCGAGGCAACCTTCCCCCCGCCCGGTGCTTGCACACTCCCAGTGCACTGTGGCTCCCCTCCCCCGCCCAGTGCTTGCACACATTCCGAGTGCACCGAGGCTCCCCTCCCCTCGCCCGGTACATGCACACCCTCCCAGTGCACTGTGGCTCTCCTCCCCCGCTCTGTCATTGCACACACTCCCAGTGCACCGAGGCTCCCCTCCTCTCGCCCAGTGCTTGCACACACTCCCAGTGATCTGTGGCTCCCCTCCTCCCACCCGGTGCTTGCACACACTCCCAGTGCGCTGTGGCTCCCCTCCCCCGCCCGGTGCTTGCACACTTTCCCAGCGCACCGAGGCTCCCTTCCCTCCCGCCTGGTGCTTGCACACACTCCCAGTGCACCGAGGCTCTTCTCCCCCCGCCCGGTGCTTGCACACACTCCCAGTGCACTGTGGCTCAACACCCTCCCGCCCGGTGCTTACACATACTCCCTCTGCACCGAGGCTCCCCTCCCCCGGCCCGGTGCTTGCACACACTCCCAGTGCACCGTGGCTCCTCTCCCCTCGCCCAATGCTTGCACACTTTCCCAGCGCACCGAGGCTCCCTTCCCTCCCGCCTGGTGCTTGCACACACTTCCAGTGCACCGAGGCTGCCGTCCCCCCGCCCGGTGCTTGCACACTCTCCCAGTGCACTGTGGCTCCCATCCCCTCTGCCCGGTGCTTGCACACACTTCCAGTGCACTCAGGCTCACCTTCCCTACCTGGTGCTTGCACACACTCCCAGTGCACCGGGGCTCTCCTCCCCCTTCCCGGTGCTTACACACACTCCTAGTGCACCGAGGCTCCCGTCCCCCCGCCTGGTGCTTGCACACGCTCCCAGTGCACTGAGACTCCCTTGCCCTACACGGTGCTTGCACACACTCCCAGTGCACCGAGGCTCTCCTCCCCCCTCCCGGTGCTTACACACACTCCCTGTGCACCGAGGCTCCCGTCCCCCCGCCTGGTGCTTGCACACACTCCCAATGCAGTGTGGCTCCCCTCCCTCCCGCCCGGGGCTTACACACACTCCCTGTACACCGAGGCTCCCCTCCCCCGCCCGGTGCTTGCACACACTTCCAGTGCACCATGGCTCCCCACACCCGCCCGGTGCTTCCCCACACTCCCAGTGCACCGAGTCTCCCCTCCCCCCGCCCGGTGCCTGCACACACTCCCAGTGCACTGTGGCTCTCCTCCCTCCCGCCCGGTGCTTACACAGACCCCCTGCACCGAGGCTCCCCTCCCCCGGCTCGGTGCTTGCACAAACTCCCAGTGCACCGTGGCTCCCCTCTCCTCGACCAATGCTTACAAAATTTTCCAGTGCAGCAAGGCTCCCTTCCCTCCCGCCTGGTGCTTGCACAAACTCCCAGTGCACTGTGGCTCCCCTCCCCCCGCCCGGTGCTTGCACACACTCCCAGTGCACTGTGGCTCCCCACCCCCTCCCGGTTTTGGCGCACACTCCCAGTGCACTGTGGCTCCCCTCCCCCCGCCCGGAGCTTGCACACACTCCCAGTGCACTGTGGCTCCCACCTCCGCCCGGTGCTTGCACACACTACCAGTGCACTGTGGCTCCCTCCCCCTGCCTGGTGCTTGCACACACCCCCAGTGCACCGAGGCTCCCCTGCCTCGCCCGGTGCTTGCACACGCTCCCGGTGCACTGAGGCTCCCCTGCCCCCGCCCGGTGCTTGCACACACTCCCAGTGCACTGTGGCTCCCCTACCCCGCCCGGTGCTTGCACACACTCCCAGTGCACTGTGGCTCCCCTCCCCCCGCCCGGTGCTTGCACACACTCCCAGTGCACCGAGGCTCCTCTCCCCTCGCCCAGTGCTTGCACACTCTCCCAATGCACTGTAGCTCGCCTCTCCCCGTCCGGTGCTTGCACACAATCCCTGTGCACTGTGGCTCCCCTCCCTCCCGCCTGGTGATTACACACACTCCCTGTGCACCGAGGCTCCCCTCCGCCCGTCCGGTGCTTGCACACACTCCCAGTGCACTGTGGCTCCCCTGCCCTGCCCGTTGTTTGCACATGCTCCCAGTGCACCGAGGCTGCCCTCCCCGCGCCCGGTGCTTGCACGCTCTCCCAGTGCACTGCGGCTCCCCTCCCCTCGCCCGGTGCTTGCACACACTCCCAGAGCACTGTGGCTCCTCTCCCCCCGCCCGGTACTTGCACAGACTCCCAGTGCACTGTGGCTCCCTACCCCCGCCCGGTGCTTGCACACACTCCCAGTGCACTGTGGCTCCCCTCCCACCGCCTTGTGCTTGCACACACTCCCAGTGCACTATGGCTCCCCTCTCTCTGCCCGTTACTTGCACACACTCCCAGTGCATTGTGGCTCCTCTCCCCCGCCCGGTACTTGCACACACTCCCAGTGCTCTGTGGCTCCCTACCCCCGCCTGGTGCTTGCACACACTCCCAGTGCACTGTGGCTCCCCTCCCACCGCCTTGTGCTTGCACACACTCCCAGTGCACTGTGGCTCCCCTCGCTCTGCCCGGTACTTGCACACACTCCCAGTGCACTGTGGCTCCCTCCCCCTGCCTGGTGCTGGCGCACACCCCCTCTGCACCGAGGCTCCCATCCCTCGCCCGGTGCTTGCACACGCTCCCAGTGCACTGAGGCTCCCCTGCCCTACCCGGTGCTTGCACACACTCCCTGTGCACCGAGGCTCCCCTCCCCTCGCCCGGTGCTTGCACACACTCCTAGTGCACCGAGGCTCCCCTCCCCTCGCCCAATGCTTGCACACTTTCCCAGTGCACTGAGGCTCCCCTCCCCTCGCCCGGTGCTTGCACACACTCCCTCTGCACGGAGGCTCCCCTCCCCCGGCCCGGTGCTTGCACTCCCAGTGCACCGTGGCTCCCCTCCTCTCGCCCAATGCTTGCACACTTCACTTTCCCAGTGCACGGAGGCTCCCTTCCCTCCCATCTGGTGCTTGCACACACTCCCATAGCACCGAGGCTCACTTCTCCCCGCCCGGTGCTTGCACACTCTCCCAGTGCACTGAGGCTCCCCTCCGCTCGCCCGGTGCTTGCACACACTCCCAGTTCACCGACGCTCCCCTCACGCCGCCCTGTGCTTGCACACACTCCTAGTGCACCGAGGCTCCCGTCCCCCGAACGGTGCTTTCACACACTCCCAGTGCACCGAGGCTCCCCTCCCCCCGCCCGGTGCTTGCACACACTCGCAGTGCACTATGGCTACCCTCCCTCCGCCCGGTGGTTGCACAATCTCCCAGTGCACCGTGGCTCTCCTCCCTCCGCCCGGTGCTTGCACACACTCCCAGTGCACCGTGGCTCCCCTCCGCTCGCCCAATGCTTGAGCACTTTCCCAGTGCACCGAGGCTCCCTTCCCTCCCGTCTGGTGCTTGCAAACACTCCCTGTGCACCGAGGCTCCCCTCCCCCGCCCGGTGCTTGCACACACTCCCAGTGCACTGTGGCTGCCCTCCCCGCGCCCGGTGCTTGCACACGCTCCCAGTGCACTGTGGCTCCCCTCCCCCCGACCGGTGCTTGCACACACTCCCAGTGCACTGTGGCTCCCCACCCCCGCCCAGTGCTTGCACACACTCCCAGTTCACTGTGGCTCCCCTCCCACCGCCTTGTGCTTGCACACACTCCCAGTGCACTGTGGCTCCCCTCCCTCTGCCCGGTACTTGCTCACACTCCCAGTGCACTGTGGCTCCCTCCCCCTGCCTGGTGCTGGCGCACACCTCCTGTGCACCGAGGCTCCCCTCCCTTGCCCGGTGCTTGCACAAACTCCCAGTGCACTGAGGCTCCCCTGCCCTACCCGGAGCTTGCACACACTCCCAGTGTACTGTGGCTCTCCTCCCCTCGCCCAGTGCTTGCACACACTCCCAGTGCACCGAGGGTCCCCTCTCCCTCCCGGTGCTTGCACACACTCCCTCTGCACCGAGGCTCCCTTCCCCCGGCCCGGTGCTTGCACACACTCCCAGTGCACCGTGGCTCCCCTCCGCTCGCCCAATGCTTGCACACTTTCCCAGTGCACCGAGGCTCCCTTCCCTCCCGTCTGGTGCTTGCACACACTCCCTGTGCACCGAGGCTCCCCTCCCCCGCCCGGTGCTTCCATACACTCCCAGTGCACTGTGGCTCTCCTCACCCCGCCCAGTGCTTGCACACACTCCCGAGGCACCGAGGCTCCCCTCCCCCCGCGCGGTGCTTGCACACACTCCCAGTGCACAAGGCTCCCCTCCCCCGCCCGGTGCTTGCACACACTCCTAATGCACCGAGGCTCCCCTCCCATCGCCCTGTGTTCGCACTCGCTCCCAGTGCACCATGGCTTCCCTCCCCCGCCCGTTGCTTGCACACACTCCCGGTGCACCGAGGCGCCCCTCCCACCACCCGGTGCTTGCACATATTGCCAGTGCACCGAGGGTCTCCTCTCCCGCCCGGTGCTTGCACACACTCCCAGTGCACCGAGGTTCCCCTCCCCCGCCCGGTGCTTGCACACACTCCCAGTGCACTGTGGCTCCCCTACCCCGCCCGGTGCTTCGCACACACTCCCAGGGCACCGAGGCTCCCCTCCCCCGCCCGGTGCTTGCACACTCTCCCAGTGCACTGTAGCTCCCCTCCCCTCGCCCGGTGCTTGCACACACTCCCAGAGCACTGTGGATCCCCTCCCCCCGCCCGGTGCTTGCACACACTCCCAGTGCACTGTGGCTCCCCTCCCACCTCCTTGTGCTTGCACACACTCCCAGTGCACTGTGGCTCCCCTCTCTCTGCCCGGTACTTGCACACACTCCCAGTGCACTGTGGCTCCCTCCCCCTGCCTGGTGCTGGCGCACACCCCCTGTGCACCGAGGCTCCCCTCCCTCGCCCGGTGCTTGCACACACTCCCTGTGCACCGAGGCTCCCCTCCCCTCGCCCGGTGCTTGCACACACTCCTAGTGCACCGAGGCTCCCCTCCCCTCGCCCAATGCTTGCACACTTTCCCAGTGCACTGAGGCTCCCCTCTCCTCGCCCGGTGCTTACACACACTCCCTCTGCACCGAGGCTCCCCTCCCCCGGACCGGTGCTTGCACTCCCAGTGCACCGTGGCTCCCCTCCTCTCGCCCAATGCTTGCACACTTTCCTAGTGCACGGAGGCTCCCTTCCCTCCCATCTGGTGCTTGCACACACTCCCAGTGCACCGAGGCTCACTTCTCCCCGCCCGGTGCTTGCACACACTCCCAGTGCACTGTGGCTCCCCTCCCCCGCCCGGTGCTTGCACACACTCCCAGTGCACAAGGCTCCCCTCCCCCGCCCGGTGCTTGCACACACTCCCTCTGCACCCAGTCTCCCCTCCCCCGGCCCGGTGCTTGCACACACTCCCAGTGCACCATGGCTCCCCTCCGCTCGCCCAATGCTTGCACACTTTCCCAGTGCACCGAGGCAACCTTCCCCCCGCCCGGTGCTTGCACACTCCCAGTGCACTGTGGCTCCCCTCCCCCGCCCAGTGCTTGCACACATTC
>JARKHS020013370.1:0-64637 GCA_030143305.2 Amblyomma americanum | reverse complement strand
GACAAGGACAGAAGAGAGACGGACACCACGAACGCTAGCGTCCGTGGTGTCTATCTCTCTTCTGTCTTTGTCTTTAGCGCTAGTTACCATGTGCATTGAATCTAAAGATCACCAACTAGCTCAGCTGTCCGCTTTGAATTGACTACCATCCACCCTGGCTACCTGTCATGACCCGCACACTACGCGTAAGCGCTTAAATGTTCTTCGCGTGCAAACATAAATGAAAACAAATTCTTATACTGAAAGCGACAGCATGGGAACCGTGCACGCAGCATTCCGGAGGACACGCGAAAGTTGCGTTCAAAGGCTGCGTCCTGCAAAACAGACTTCATGCCGACCTCTCGTAGTTGTGCGCAGTAAATGGCCCACCGCCTGTTATCTGGAAGTCGGGTGAGCTTGCATGCCAGATTTCTTTGATATCAAGAAGAGAATTTCGACCCTCAGACTCCTGAAGACTGGCTTAGAACATATGCATTTCAGTTTTATGGTGCTATTTTCATTATCAGGCGATTTTCACTTCCTTTTAAAAGGAAATTCGGCAAAACCTCACAAAGTGAGTGCATCAAATTTTGTTTTGTGATATTTTAAAGCTCTATAATCGTGAGTTTTTTAAAGTTTTGAACTGTTACTACTTTCTCAAGAATATAACAAAGACAAAATGATGAAAAATTCTTATTTATTCCTAGGGAATCTAATGCTTTTGTGCAGGAATCTAGAATACAAAAGCAGCCAAGTTGTGGGAAATGCCGTGGCACCACGTAAAAAACAAGAACCCTCTCAACAGTTTTAATGTACGAATTCTCTACCCATGGTACTAACACGTTAGTTTTCGCTGGGTGAAACACGCGTTAAACAAAGAGAGAGAATAAAAATCCTCCAAAAGCGCCCGCATAATTCAACATGGGCATTAGAAAAATAGGCTGTTCATGAATATCTCGGTCATTTGAGCAACTGAAAAACTGGCCGGAAAGCTAATGCTTTCGTTTATTGGTGGCGCGCCACGCCTGAAGCTGGCTCCATGGTATGCTCCAAAACAATGTTCTCTTTGCCGGGTGATGAGAATGAGGTCCGCTAGCTGAAAGTAATGTTGGAATGCCATTTTCCTCAAACGTCACAGTGTGTTTTATAAATTATCACCAGAAGAATGAAGGATCAGCAAAATACAATTTATAGAATGTAACATATATGCTGTAATTGCTAAAGAATATTACTGGGAGTTTTAAGACACTGATGATATTTTTTACGTCAGATTGAGTGTATTCCGGCGCTTGCTTACAGTTTGCTCAGTAACCCACTCTTACGCCAGGTGCCGGCTACAAAAACATGCTGCTGAATGAACTAATAGTATTCGCTTAATTATTTATTGTTCCGCATATGCCGAATTGCATATAAAGAAACGTTATGATGTCGGCACCGGAGTACGGAAACTCACACCATTATGTTCTTTCTTTCTGTATTTTTTGTTTGCTTATTTTCCTCTTGCATTTGTTATCCCTGTGTTTGTATTCCACCGCGAGCTGAAATAAATATTTCAGCGCTCAGTTGTGCCATTCACTATATTTAGACATTTGGCTGTATTTTGCAGTCGCAGTGAGCCGTACAAAATCTACTACAAATGAAGAAGTCTGTGGATAGTGGCAAAAAGCTAGCAAAAGATATTAAGAGACGCTGAAATATGTCAGTTTTAACTGCATGCGTTAGGAGATTGTGTTCACTGAGAATACACTGTACATTTGAAAGTGAAAAAAAAGGGAATGAAAACAAATTACCGCAGGCAGGAATAGCAGTGTACATTGTGACTAAAACTAGTGTTTGGTGAGAGATGAAGATAAGTGCACTATAAGACCCACATTACCTTTGTTTTCGCAGGGATCAAGAAAATATCGGCAGTGACGCAGCTCGGCTATGCCAGGATGTACGTAACAGAAGCTAACGTATAGCTTGGTTAGCCTTGGTTAATCTTAATTGCAAGTCCAGGTTAGTCTGGTTGTCTGGCTAGTTTCTGTCACGTGGTTCATCACACGGTTAGTCACGTGACCCGTCGCGTGGTTGGTCACGTGGTGCGGTGCGACCACGGTGGGAATGCGAGCACGGTGGGAATGCGGGCACGGCGAAACGGCGAGTTCGTGGCCAATGCAGCTTTCACTACAATATATTTCCTTTGATATATGTTGGCGAAACATTGCTCTAGAACGACGCTTTTATCATTGCTCGCGGGTTTCGTCAGCTTAGACAGGAAGAGAGGGTCTGTGTTTCAAGAGCGACGTTATTGCGTCTTATTTTTCCACGAAAAGAGGTCAAGTTCTTTTAACGGGGCACTCCTTTCCTAAACTGCCCGGAAAGCTTCCTGCAGCCGCAAAAGCAGAAATGATTATGAAAATTTGAGCTCGTTATAAACTTCCACCGCCTGGTTTTCGAACTCTCTTTCCGGAGCTCAGGGTTGTTCTCCGAAAGAAAAAAAAGTATTGAACACCGAGAGAGAAAATAAGACAAGAGTGGTGCAGTCGTGTTCTTAAAAGATGTCTGCTTACGAGCTGGAGCGCTCTGAAAACTCTCCGCTTCGAAGTATTCTTCTTAGTTCTTTTCAAGCTTCAGAAATAAGTCGCTGATCGATGATCTTGCCCCTGACTATTGAGGCAAAAGAACCGCTGCCGCCTAAAAGCAATGATCCAATTAGATAAAAAGGAGAAGAACTTAAGCCTTGAATTTTCTTTATCAGTTAGTTATTCTTGCGTCTTTGCTATTGTGTAGCTGTAGATGTCTGTTGCCTTGTAACTTCTTTTGCGTAACTTGTCGCCACTTATTTCGCTTTTTTAAATACTGTTCGCGGTTTCGATTTCTACCCCCCCCCCCCCCCCCCTACTTTTTTCTAAATATCATCGGTTCCGTATTCGCACTTTCGGGATCTTATTGATGTCTTCAGCCAACCAAGAATTATGGTGGTTGAGAAACAATGACGATAGTGAGACTTGTTTAGGGACTGAAATTCATTTTTACTATCTCAGAGAGTGGAAGGGGTATGTAATATTCTTTCCAAAGCCACAGATGACATGCTAGAGAATTTTCTGTTGATGTGTTGCTGCAGTACACTAGGCAGATTATTATTACATTTTCTTAAAAATCAAACGAACACTAGATGAAATAGGTATCTTCAATTTTTATGTAGGAATAGGATTTATCACACGTTTCACTGCGTTCCTTCAGGGCGAAATTAAAGCTACAGAAAAGTGGCTCAGGAGAAACGCAGCAGTTGGAAACATTAAGATGCAATATAAGGCTCCATTGTTTTGTGTGTTTTCATGATCCTTTTTACTTCTGCAATGTGACAAAAAATTTATCTTTTCGGCAAAGAGAAAAGTCCTGGCGTCAGCGTCTGAGTGCTTACCGTAATCTTGTTCTTACAGTGCATCCATTTGTCGGCGCCGCGGCAAGAATGCTTTCAGGATAAAACCGTGACATCCTTTTAGAGACTGTCGCCTTCCGCCAACACAAATGCGCCTCGCTAACCCGCTTGAGCAGTTTCTTGAGGTCTGCGAAGGCTTTGTCATATCAACGCTCGCTCCAAAATATTCAAGACGACCCGACAGATGTTGTAACATTGTGTATTTGACGAAATCGTCTTTTCTTTATTCCTTCCTTCCTCGTATAGCGGATGAAACAAGTCAAGCGGAATATAGGCAGATCTGCCATTTAGCTTTCTCCTTTCGCATGCTTAGAAGTAAACACTCCGCAAATTGTAATCGTGGAACCATAATAGAGTTCTGATGATGAAAATTTCTGCGCGTTCGGAATGCATCCATAGTTGCTGAAAACATTCTGAGGGGTTTATCAGTAACGCAGTAAAGCTGCTGTAGTAAAACAGAGCTCAGCTTTGTTGGACTTTAAGTGAGAAATGGGTACCTTTCACGGGAATTGAAAGGAATAGTACTCGTAGTGTGTAGCTGAATTCATGTGCGGAAATCCTTCTGACGTAAATCTACCGTTAAATACCTTGCGCTGCCACACTACTTCCATCGTAAACATTGTGACCTAGTGTAAGCAAAGCATGCGAGCTGTCCAAGAGTGCCTTTTAATTTTTGGCTATAGCAGGGGCTGTTTAAAATTAACGTTACATTTCGCTTCTACCTCAATTTACGCTAATCATCTGACTCTAGTGGAGAGGAATAAATAAGACAGCAATGAACACATACACAGCAATGCTTTATTCGTGGATTTTTGTATGTTTCATAAAATTGGAGGAGTGAATACAAGAAAAAAGAAATTGTCGGGTGTTTCAGATCATTTTAGAAGCTGACACCGTGTCATATTTTCTAAATTGACTGAGTTTCAAACCCCGGTGCCAGTGATCTCCGTAGTGCACACGTAAATTTAAGGCGACAGACTAGAAAGAACACGCTGTTAATCTCTTTTGTTTGATTCCTAAGTCTGCCAGGCTGAAAATTGCAACCGAGTACGAACATGTTCGAGCATTTTTTTTTTACTATCGAATTAACTTACAGTTGTACCCAGAAATGCCTGCGCTACTTCAACTAGGTGAGTTCATAAGAGGGCATATATCAAAAGTGTTGTGATTCGACTTTTCCGCGTAATATGTGTACTTCTTTAGTAATTTTGTTTCTTATTTTACCAACACATAAATAGAGAACGCTACCCTAAGGCACCCAGTGGTAGGCTGCTGCAATTCTGTCTCTTCGTGTTCACTGTCGATACTACTCTTTAGTGCCACCTTAATTTACTTGGCCACGCATTGTTTGCGAAGGTTAGCTCTTGCATACGCAAGCGGTGGATGAGCTCAGCTGGCGATTATAGGTTTTTTAATCTCTCAGAATGCAGCGTAGCATGGTGGCTCTCGCTTGAATAGGGCGGCAGTTTTAGGTTGTCGCTTTACAACTATTCACACCGAAGAGCGATTTTGGCGTGCCAAAGGTGGAACGAAGTCTGAATCGTAGTAGCATTAACATAGCCCCAGTGATCTGTACTTCGCATTTATAAGCAGAAAGGATTGGCTGAATCCTGCTAGAGAAACGAGAAATTCATTATGATATGCAGCTCTTTCGCAGAATCTACTTCATTGTGAGCCTTCGTAGAGAATAAATGCAACACGGACTGCTGAGAAGCGCACCGAAGAACTGGAGCGTCGCTCTCCGCAATGGATTGTTTGCAAAGACGGCAGATGTGGGGAATAATAATGAACCAACAGCTGATACCTGATGCCTAGATAGAAGACTAAAAGAGCTTAATGTGAGTTTTGTGAACCAGAAAAAATTAATGCGATAAAACATTTCTCGTAGAAATTTTCAATCACCCCTCTTTCAGCAAAGCTCGCGCTATGGTATCAAAATAAAGAAACCAAGAAAACAGAGGCTGCCATCTAGAGCTGACTTGTTTAACAAACCATTGCAAGGAATCTCGCACAACGTGACTATTTCACCTTGCGCCATCAACCTCCTTCATCCTCCGCGTTCTGTTTACTTGAGAATAAGTGACAAAGTCGGGAGCGGAAGTAAATCAATGTGAACTTGGGCCTTTTTTTCTGTACTAGCTTTGTTGCCTACCGTTTGAATTGATACGCAGCTATGAAAAGAATGTGTAACCGAGTATAGGGTCTTGTTATTAGGAAAGCGCAGTGAAAACTGAAGAGTGCGCCAAAAGAGCCACAGAAATTTCTAAAAATACCTACCCTTAAGCAAGCAATCCATGTGGTTCGCTGCAACTTTTCAAACGATCATGATAGCAAACATTTCACTCAGTTCACTCAGGTGAAATGGTTGTTTGAAATGCTTTCATGAAAGAACGACTGAATTTAGCGCTGAGAGACTATGACAGCGAGTCTAATCTGTTATTTAAGTGGCAAAATGAAACTTAAACTTGCGCCGCATGCCTCAAAGATGACAGTGGTAAGGCTTCAGAGATTAAGAGTGAAAATACAAATGCACACCTTGCGATGAAGGTGACTGACCCGCTTTCCGCCTGATATCACCTCGTGAACTGCAAATAAAAAACTTAAATAGGTGCAAATGCCGGGTTTTTCTGCAGTCTACGGAAGCAGGTCTTCAGTAGTGTGTAGGGTTAAACAATAAATCGAAGACTCGACGATGCGCTTTCAAAGAACGTAACACAAAGTGTCTATACAGAACGCTCCAGTACTGTATTCAACGATAATCTGGCAAAAGATCATCATTTGCGCATGCGGTTTCGATCAAACTCTTCCCTACAAACGATAAGCATATGTTGCTCGGACTACCAACACGATATGATCTCTCATTTCTGCCGACGACAGTAATTAGGGCAGTGTCGCCGTTACCTTCTACACTCAGTAGTTCACAGAAGACCCTCTCTTTGCCCTGAAGAATAATTTGCTTTAGGTGAAGTCAGAAAGTAATTTGTTGATCGTGTTTGTAAATATAATTAGCAGCTTTTTTTTCTAACTTTCAAGGAACATACGACAACGTGAGGCAGAACACAGTAATTATGGCCTCTGGCTTGTGTTTCTTAAGCAGTTAGTTAATAATTGCTGAAATTTTTATAAGCCTAATTAGTCTTCTCTTAATACTTTTGTAGAAGATACTATGTTTCATCACATTTTATTCCATATAGAGCACAATAATTTTCTCTTTTTCTTAAGTGTTTGGGTAGTGTACATCAAACTTTTTTTCCCGTAAATAATACTGTTGTCGCTGAAGTCCCAAGCATGAAAAATAAAAGTGAAAGACGAGTTTTATAGATTTTGTAAGAATACAAGAGGAGTATTCTTTTATTGTTGATGTTAATTCAGTTTTAATAATTGCGTTCATTTCCAGTGATCAGCGCGCGCCGGCGATGTGAAGCCCGTTGCTGCTTGTTCTCTTTATTACAATTCGAGATTTTGACAAATCCTGAGTTTTCATGACTCCTTCTTTTCTCGATGTGATTTCACGTGTCTGAAGTTTATTCTGCTGTAATAATTATGAGCTGTTCATTTTCTGGCAGCACAATTTTTTGGCTGCAGCTTAAAGTTAGCAAAGCAAAGCATTTGAGCAATCACACTTTTTCCCGCCTGTCCACCTGCCGTGGTGTTTATATATATATATATATATATATACTGAATTGATCATTCATGTGTAGCGCGCTTCTTAAGGGCCTCAGTACAGGTCTCCATGCTTATTCGAAGTGCCAACGAACATTCCTCGCCACCGCAGGTCTCCGGGATATTCATTCAGCGGGCGTGGTGCTTTCTGTCAGAGATAGCGGCAGGAATAAGAGACGACTTGCAGTTTGTTGTAATCCTTTCACCTGTCCCAGAATTTGCTACCAGCTAGGCCGTGTGCAGAAAATTGTAGCCCTATCTGAATTAATTTATTAATACTGCATAGTCGCCTTGGCTCCAAGCAGGGGTGAGCGCCAAATATCACAATGAAATACCATAGAAATAGAAAAACACTTGTATACACAGACACATGATGCGATCATGTGCATATTACAGTATACACATACATATCAAACGAGTACATTACAAAGTTCACACACACTGAAGGCTCTCAAGTTAGCAAGAAAGTTTTCCGCATTCGGGATATCCACTACGCACTTCGACAGTTTGTTCTGGTTGGCAGTTGCGTTCACAAAAAATCAGTATTTAAATGTATCACTATGAGCTCGATATGCTTGAATCATTTTTCCATTGTTTTGGTGTGTACTTGCACGGGAAACATGGGTAATGTACTGATGACTATTAATTTTGATAAAATTATTATATATTTGATTATTATAACATATAAGTTGGTAATGAGAGCTACTTCGAATCTGATAAACGGCAGAGGTCTGTTTGGGAGAGTTACACTGCGTTATTGATGGTGAGTGCACGGAATGTAGTACGGGAACAAAAACAAAATGAGCACCCTCATGTTGGTATTTAATGTCCCGCATCATAATGCGAATGGTTTTCACCCACAGTAGGGTGCTTTTATATGCGAATAAGTTCACAAACTGCTCAGTGTGGTCCCTATGTTAGGCTCATTGTCCTCCTGAAATCACAAAATGTACAAAGTTTTCTTTAATTTTTAGGATTTAAACTGCCTTCTTCGAATGCAAGCCGAATTCTTCTTCACAGATGTACCTGTAATTAGCCACAGCAATTTATTAGCACAACTACGTCCACTGCAGAACAAACAACTCCTCCATATAGATACAAAACCTGCTCTGTGCCAGCTGCTGCCACCTTATCCCACAACTTCCTAATTTAATCCACCCGCCTGACTTCAAGACAAGTTCTTCTGCGCTTTCCTTCTCTGTCGGTGTTTTGCATTCGCATTACATGCCCTGCCCTTGCCCGTTTATTCTTTGTTTCGAATATGGTGACATTACTCCGTTTGTTTCCGGTGAACTCTGCTCTCTTCCTGTCTTTTAACGTCACACTTATTTTCTTTTCAATAGCTCGCTTCTTTGGCCTCAATTTAAGTTCATCCTAAGTTCAATTTAAGTGCATATTTCTGTCAGATATTCGAGAAGCGATAATATGCAGCTGTTGTGTACATTTTTAGTGAGAAAAACTGGTAAACTACCATTCATGTGCTTGAAGTACCATCTAACTGCATTCCGACCTGTAGTCATTATTTCACTGTCGTGGTCCGGATCAGAGGTCAATACCTGCCCTAAATGAATGCGTTTCCTTAACGCTTGTTGGTCATATAATCCAAGGTTGAACAAGAGTCCTTTACCCTGAAAGAGTGCACATTGAAAACTAGTGAAACGAGGCATCATCATGTCTATTTGCCTCTCTGCCCTTCAAAAATCCTGTATGCACACACTGTCATCAAGTTCTCGGTTCAGGACGAGCATCTCCTGTCTGCTGGCTACCCACATCACTTGAGTCGCAGCACATCAGAAAGTCCACATCAAAAGCAGATAACTTCAAAAATAAAACTGCGACGCTCACGCAAAAAACCATCACTTGTTATGCCATATTTTCATTGTTTATCTCACAACGTTAGGAAGGTTGTGAGAAAGCTATTGGGTTCGCGTCGTTTTGTCAGTGGCGTGCAAACTCAAAAAAGTGCGTCCACTACAGACGAATGCAAAAAAGAAATCTAGTTCTTTGAAAAAAAAAAAACGTCAGAGCCTGTTCACTAAATGCATCTTTGACATCTACGAGATACCTCTGTCGTGCGGCTGGTCCTGCATTGGACAAACTGCACGCTGTTTTAATGATCGCGGTCTGGAACATAAGCGACCAGTGGGCATCGGTACGGGCAGTAATCTGCCCTTACATTACAAGAGCTGCGACCGCAAAAGATGCATTCCTTATCTACAGAAAATAATATTCTTATTGAGGGCAGATACAAAGAACGAAAATATAAATTATGGAAGCATGGTGCAACGCCAAAAGGGGTGACAACCACGTTAGTTCACCTTCGCTATCGCTATCAAGATAGGAGATGGAATTCTTGGATGGTCATATCTACACCGTCCATCAGTTTTTAATGCACACATTACCTTTATATTTTCTTAGCCGCTGCCTCAAGCATGGTTTCTTCTCGTTCGTACTTTGTTAATTTTATGACGCTTATAAGTCCCCGTTTTCGCGACATATATATAGTTGAGGTTCTGCGCTTTGTACTCGCGTCGTTGTGTTCTCCTCTCGTCCCGTCTTCTTCGCACAGCTTTATATTTGCTCTTCCCATACCACTTCCCCTTCCTTTCAGCCTAACGCAAACTGTTATTCTCTCCCGATAGTGCTGAACATGTGCTCTGAGAATATCAATTTCAAAGCTGCCTATATACAAACGCATTCGTTAAGGTTTTGCGCGTGTTGTGCGTTCCTCTAGCGTGACGCTTTCTCGAAATTTGAAGTTTTTTTTTATAATTTTCATTTTAGGTCCTAATTTTTTCTTCGCATTGCACGATTACTGTGAGTTTTGCAGCATTTGTAATTTTTGTTGCTGGCATTCGTTGACTTCTGTCGTAGTAAGTAAGTACTTACAGGGTGTAAATAAGCAGCATTAGCGGAGTTAGTGCTTGTTTTGTTATTCTAAACTATACCCCACACTCTGTCATGTCTGGAGAAGTGCGAAGAATTGCGGGCAGTTCAATACTAATTCCTCGAAACTAATTGCAACTATTTGTTTTTTTGTGAATATACACTTTTTCAAGAAGTGTTCGTTCAGAAGAAGGCGGGCCGATTCGTGGGTGCTTTCAGAGCCGCATTTTAGTGCTGAAAAGGAGAAAATAAAAGCCGACAAGTCGTTGAACTATAACGTACTTCTGCCTCAATATCTGAATGTACGCCAGACAACGCAGTCCTGAGGTTCTCGATTTGCAGTTCTAAAAATGCAGATGACTAGTTTGCGGAACACTGTCACGTACCCGCGGGTCAGGTCGATAACTTCTCTATTCTTATGCACAACATTGAACTTTCGATTTTCCTTCTCGACTTTAGAAAGAAGCTTCTTCCAGCAGAGTACGCGAGCAAACTCACCGAATTCTTGCCTAGTAGAGACCGTGGAAACAAGCGTAGAAGCAATGCGCTCTTCTCTGCTCCGAAAAATGCAACTTACATCGCACATATTTCTGCAATTGAAACAGTGCTGTGTTATCTTTTTTTCTCTGTTCTTCTCTTTTTCTCACTACGTTCCTTTAAGCACTGCCGCCGTAGATGCGACCGCGACAACCTTCTCCTGTTTATTTATTCAGGAGTGTTGCGTACTCGAGTGTACTGCTTGCACTGGGCTTTCATTCGCCTCATACCGGAACCTACTTTGAGTGCTCAAAAGTTCCCGCGCGGCCTGCCATCTCGTCGTAGACCCAACTCAACTTCGCTCGAGGTTTAGGCAGGACGCGAGTTTTGTTTTGAAACTCCAGCGGCGATTTATGAAGCTTGAACTCGCGTTTCCAGTTAGTTGCTTTCTGTATAAACTGAACTTGCTTGTTTTTGGCGGTTGGCTAATTCATTGATTTTTACACGCTGCAGCCCAAATTTAATGCAGAGAATGTGATACGAAGGAAGTTAATTCATTAGGACAGGAGATTTATTTTAAGATTGAATAAGAATTTACTTTGCTTCTAGCAAGAGATACAAGAAAGTCAGCACGCAAGTTTCAAAATTTTGCAGCATTATAAAAAACAAAATCTATGAGATCATTGTAGCATAAGAGGTGGCTGTTGTCTCAATAGCCGCGTTTACATGAATGCGGCGGAAGTCGACTGCAGTCCACTTTTTGAGGGGAAGTGCAAAAACGTCAAGGAAGGCAGTAGAGCTCGAGTCGCGCCTATCGTTCTAAAAACTCGCTCTTCCTGCAAAAAAGTTGTTAGGAGTCGACTTTTGACACATTCACGTAACAGAGGCTAATGAGCATGAGAGCTAATTGTCAGTATAGAGCAGCGGCGAACGTTGTTTCGTCGGATCAAAGCCTTAAAAGTGGTTTTAAAACTTGGAACTCAGAAAATCAGCATGTGTCACGCGATAACGAATACTTACAGAGCGACGCAGGCAAACGGTATGCCCACACAGGCTCCCTGGCCTCTCCCTTTGCCCCCTGCTTTCCTTCCACAGATCACGCTTTGCTGCACGGACGAGAAAAGACTGCGGATGCAAGCACGCCTTTCACGGGAACTTGCGCTGTCTTCGTTTTGGGAGCATTAGCGCCAGGCGCAATGCACCAGCTAGTTGAAAGGGTGTTCACTTGGTATAGCGCCCTCGTCGGAGAGTAACCCGCGTGGGCTGCTCGTCCTGCCTCTCCTTCTGGTCCTGCTCTGTTGCACGGACGCCTTCTGGCTACTATACTAAGATGACGGAGACGAAAAGCATGCATTAAAAGTTCCGATTCACTCTTGGGTCTCTAAAAGGAACGTGCACTGGAACGGCGATGCTCTTTTATGCCCGCATAAATGAGAAGCGCTTTGTTCAGTTAGCATGTCAGATAAGTTCTTTGCTAATCGCTAAGAGGAACTCAGGTGCTTCCTGAAGAAAAGCTGCAGCAAGCACGCAGCAGCGATTCCCATAGTGCTCGAAAGCCGGTAGTGGCAGTCCGCAGCTGCTGGCGTAGGCGATGTGTGGGCATCTTTCAACGTGTGCTGCTTCTCAGTCTTGAGGAGTGAATTGGAATTGCAGATAAGCTTCGATGCAAAACGCCGCACTTCCGGACTAGGTTGCCAGTTCTAATGTGCGGAAATAGTAACATAGACTGAAATACCGGAAGGGGCAATTGTGATGCGGCGGAGCAATAAAAAAAGGTTCCTTATTGTTGTAAAGATACGGCAATAGGTCAATGCGTCACGGTGTTGTCATGGTAAGAAAAAAGCTACTTGGTCGTTTACCTGTTCTTTAGGCAGACTCATTGTTGATCCTTGTCGTCGATATACTTCGTAAATTTCATGAGAAACTTGGGATTTTCAAAGGAGATTTTTTCAGTTGTGATTTTCAGCTATATTGCCAGATAGACTCCGAGGAAGAGAATGGTAATTTTAGCATTCGGGCGACTGTTATTTCGCGCTTTATTCGGCCTGCACACTGACTCTGATTCACATGCCAACTCTTGAGAGGCTAGAACCCTTTCGCCAGTCTTTGTATTCATTACCCCAGTCCTCGTGGTCGATGGAGATACACCCTCTGTGGTCGGGTCTTTCTACTACCTGCATGTTATAGATGACAAGCCTGTGATAATAAATTGCACGCGTTCTCGTCAACAACCAAGAAAAGAGCGTATGTTGGTTATCACTAAATTTATTTGCCCTTTATTTGTGATCTTATATACTACAATAAAATGTTGCTTATTAGAGGTAAAGTTCAATGCGAAAGAATGTACTCCTCAGTTTGTGTGTTTAGTTAATAGCCATCAGGTTCTTTGCACTTGGTCTTAACGGCGTTTTCATACTCGGCGATTGCAGTAGCGTCAGCATTCTCACAGCAGTAGATAAAAATATCGTAATAAATAGAAAGCCTTGTGGTCACAGGAAATTGGCTGAGTGCGCTCTCAATCTCGCTGCTGTTTCCCATGACAAAAATTATTGAAGTACGACAAAAAGACCATGACAAACCTGTCTCTCTCTCTCTCTCTGTCATTCCGAAAAGCGGTGCAGCGCGAAGAGTTTCCCAACCATTGAGGTATTGGCTGCCTGCCGTGAGGCCGCAGTTTACAGTCCATGTTTTACGACTGGGCGTTGGAGCGGCTGGACAGATCCAGACCTTCCGATGTTGTCAATGTCTGCGGCGCAGAAAAAAAGTTCCATTGATGCACTTTGTCAATTTTATGCCCTTCCGAAGGCTTCGTCGCGTAGGAAACGCGGTCTCTTAAAATCGTCGCGCAATTAGTGTTTCCTTTTTGTGCACTAAGCGCATAGAAGGTATTTAACATACAAACACTTTAACGTCTTATTTGTTTTGAACCAGAACGCAGGGGCGCATTCAGAACCGCTACGCACCAGGGTGTCGTGGTAATCGGCGGCATAAATAGTCTTGTGCAACACAATATCATATACGCTATTTGCGAGAGTAAAGGGTGTAAATAAATACGCGAAGAAAATGCTCAACAGCAACAGACGTCAGCTGCGCATGCAAGGCATCCAGGTTCTTTCAGCATACACAAGCATGCACGGTGGCTTCGAAGCAGGAGTTCTTGCTGACGCATCGTCACTGCATTACGCGATGGCACCAGGGTCTCCTTAATTGTTCCCGCCGGAGCAGCGGTACGAACGACGAGAAAGCGAAGGAAAGGAATCATAAGTTCCGTGTTTAAGCGGTTTTGACTTCGCGTTATCAAGTGACGGTCACCCAAGAATCCCCCTGTATGGTCTGGCCGAGCGGGCGAAAAAAAAAAGACAAAGGAGGAACTCACCTCGAGCGTCAGAGGGAAGAGCACATACTCGTCAGCCGCACATATAAAAAGCAAGCAGAAGAGCCACGAGACACTAAGACCAGTTCAGCAGAGTGCCATATTAGAAGTTAGTCAACAAGCTCACGCGAGCAGGACCCGTAGAGGGATCCTAAGGAGACAGCACCAAAAGACCACGGAACTTCAAAGAGGCCACGAGTCGCCAACGAGGCGGGCCGTGTACTAGACCTCCAGTGCATCGAGCGGCCATCCTGTGGGCCACGATTGCCATCCCATGACGAGCACTTCCTGTTGAAGCTCGAACCACCGTGACGCTCTGCAGATCTCAGCAAAAAAAAGGGGTTTCAATGAGCAATTTGTTCGTTCTTGTTTTTGAGCTTTGCTTTAAAGGCGCAGTCAGCAGGAACTACCGATGCATCGCGGACGAACTAAGAGCGATTGCGGCCAAGCATAACATTACCGACGAGCTCCGAGTCGACGGTCTTCAATTTACTCCTGGAACCAACAGATTGCAACGCCCTTAGGTGCCTTTAAAAAACAGCAAACCACCACAAAATTCGGTGTACATTAATGAAACCAGCGAGCTCGAAGCGCACGCCTCATGTTGCCGTTTAATATAAGGGTATAACGAAGAAGGTGCCTTGGTTACAGGCAAACAACGTATAACCTAACGCGTCTAACCTAAACAAAGTTGCCGCGTCCGCCCGGAGAAGAAACGACTCACCCCTCCGTAGAGATTCCTCTGCTTCAGGCCACTGTCGACGCGCGCCTCAGCGACAGGACGGGAGAGTGTTTCCATTTTAAGACTCCTGTTTGCGTGCGCCTGCCGTAGTGCAAATTAACTAATACATGTAGCATGTCTGTAAAAAGAAAGTGCTTTTAGCGCCAGCGCCCAGGAGGTGCCACAGTTTGGTCGCTTTGAACAGAGCGCTACAGCAGGACTAATGAAGTCAACGCCACTGTCTTCCAGCGCAGACATGCAACGGAGCGCGGGCTGTCATCGGGACGAGCACTCGCGTGATCCCCCCGCTTCACTCTGCCTAATGAAGAATTGGCGCGTTTTTATTTGCCTCTCTCATGTATTCGTGCCCTATTGTTGCAATATATTAGCATCTAAAATATAATTTTCATGCATTTTCTACTGTTTTTAATGCAGTTTATATGTGCGCTTATCGCTGATGTGTAATCCCTCTGTATCGTCTCTTTGCCATTTAAAGTTCTTTTTGTGAACCTTTGACAGGGCCCCAGTCTCTACGTTAGGACCGGGGAAACCCAGGCATTAAAAGGCCACCTGTATTTGTCATTTTCTACTTGGCTTCCACAAGATCTTTATGACTAAATGTAGGGCACCTCCTGTCAGTGCGGAACAGCCCCTACACGCTCTAAGGTTGTGCTGGAAGGCACACCAACTGTGGGTACTGCGGCACTTCCAGAGGAGCTCTTATCCAGAAGACCCATACAGAGGCCGCAACAAGCTCGTAGTACGATTCCCGGACGAGAAGGCTTGCCGGAAGGCACCACGTGCGATGCTCACCATACGAATGTAATGTGTGTGGGAAATCTTTAAATAAAGCTGAAAATATATTCCTATTACGTAGTCGTATCCACCCATCTATCGAAGCCGGCCGGTGAACTATCACTGACGCCCTACGGTTTACATATGTCGAAGGTGATGCGAATAAAACAGCGGTGGGCGCTACTAAAAAAAATCGCCGGCGGTTTAGCATTAATAACCACGAAATATTGCGCAAAAGCAAGTATTTGTAGATGACACCAACACGATGTACCTCAAAGCGCGACTTAAAGCGCGTTTCCTTCCCTTTCGTAACTTGCGCACAAATGGAAGTTGATGTAGACGACGATGTGCAATGCACACAACGATGGCGGATGTCCGGACACAGTAGAATATCTGTTACGGGTCCAATTAGACTTATTTTTGGAAATGTGGCGGTGAGTTTGTTGAAGGTTGCTTCACTTCCGCCACCGGTTGACCCAGTATTGCACTACCTCCGGGATCGGCCTTGTCTTTAGCGCGTCTTTACTATCCTGTCTTTCTATCCCATCTTTCAACTCTCCTTCTATCTGCACGTGGTAGCGATTGTGGCTCGGCTTGAGCCAGTGGGCAGGCTTGTGCACTTTCCTTTTTTTTCTTCCTGGCAACAACAGACAGACAGACAGACAACGGGAGTGTGTTGCAGCTTAGCACGAGACGTGATCGGCTGCCGCGATAGCATAGTGCCCTCGTGCAGTGGCCAGCGAAGCTGAGGTGTTCGCGCCAGCGCGGGTTAAAAAAGCAGTCGGGGAATATTTATTTCATTTCTCCAGTTTTGGCAAGGTCACTCTCATTCAAAGTCTAGTATTTCCTGCATAACGTTACTAGATTTACAGGTTTCACCACACACCCGCATTAACACCCGCCCACCACACAGCCACTTTGACACTCCGTACATTAAAACATGGGGCTCTGAGGTCATGTTTATCTAAAAACGCTACTAATGCGTCGACAAATTTGCATTCCAGCTATCCTCGGAAATTTAAAATATGCCATGGAAGGCTCTACGTTGCCTTTTGGATATAGTTTACTCTAAACCATGGACTCGCCGCAACCATGATGAGTCGAACGGCTTTTATGTTATATTATTATTTTTTGTGCAGAACGCTAGAATACTCTTCGGTCTCAGCAGGCTGCGACCTTAATGACTTTTCCTGCATAAGTCTCCGCTTTCTTGCTCCGTCTGCGTTTATAAAATCCTTGATTGTACTGAAAAAAATGTTATGCAGATGTTGTTATCATTATATTGTCAAGTAGTGGTGACTGCAGTCTGGAAAGCAAGAAGACAGCGAAAAGGGCTTTTAAACAACGCTCTTTATCGGGGCTGACTCTCGCCCGCAATCAGCTGAATGACTCGGCGGTGGCGCAGCAGCAAGCGTGCTATGCCGCCGCTAGAATGCCCGTCGCTCTCGGCCTTGCCCAATTTAAAGCTGATAGCGAGGTTTCGAGATAGGGCGTGCAAAGTTACTTAAACAGCATGGAACAACCGAGAATCGGCTCCGCGTGGATGCGATCAATCGGGATAAATCTGGTCGCGTCTTGCATCGCAAACAAAGCGATAAAGACGCGTGTCGGCGCCCTTGAGGAATGAACAAACAAAAAAGTACAAAGTTTGGCGGCAATATCATCAGGGGGCAGTCTTATAAAGCTTGGTTGGTGTCATTACCACGTCAGGCTTATGAACAGGGAGCTTAGCCGTCTATTTGTTTTCTGATGCAATTGCGGCTATGAATTCGTTGCACTTCATTTTATCATGAGCAGGTTACATGCGTACCGTTACCCTGAAATATTAAATCCAAAACACCCCGTTGACTGCAACTTCAGAACATCGTATCTAGGCGTAAAATCGCCGGGAAGACGTCTGGACGAGGAAGAAATGAGAAAATATCTGTAAAGGATTGTCGATTCAGCTTGTCTTTAACAACAGTGGTCCTATATTCCTGGAACCTTTATATCTTACCTCGAGTAATAAATTCAAATTATTCACCTAGTGGCCCCCATTAAGTAAGTTCGAGTAACGTGGATTTCCAGGCCTCATTTATTTTGTGGCTGCGGAGCAGGCAGCCACAAAACGATGATGACGATGCTTAAATAAATGAAAAAAAGTTGGCTTATCTAACAAAATCAAGGAGAGAACCATGATGTGGTCCCTGTGTCCAAGCGCCGAGTGATTCAGTCCATTGTGGGCGCAAGTCAGCCCAATAAACAGTATTCTTTTAGAAGACCTTTTGTCCATCTTCATCGCTCCTTCGACAGCCGTCATCACTACGTGACAATATGAATCCGGATTGTTCGGTGAGAGACCCACTGCCGCCAGGTGCCGAATTCTCGTCGGCTTGAGCGCCGGTCAAACCCACAGCAGGCGGCTTTTCTACCAACCTGATTGTTTACCCCACCTATACACGAATGCAGCAGATTGCTCTCGCGCGAAAACTTATTGCCAACGGAGCGAATATTCCGCCTTTACTCCGCCTTTCAAAGGAAGCGCTGCGCCTGGAAATTGTGCCCTTGGGCAAATGCGTCTGCGGCTGCAGCTTCGTTGCCGTCGGGGAATGTAGAAACGAAGTGATTTGGCCATTGTTTATTCGTGTAAGCCTCGATTTTCGATAGAGGGCGCTGTTTTAAAGATGTATTTGCGTCAGCGCGTGGTCGATCTCGGAGCATCAAGTTAGAGACGCTCCACCGGTAACTTTAATTAAAGCCAATGCGCTATCTCACACTTTGAAGAATTGGTAGCCTGATAGAAGCTGGAGCTTAAGCCTCTGGTTCACTATTATTTGTTCATTTGACGAGACCTTTGGGTAAGTGTCGTCGTAGACTTAATATTTCTTTACTTTTGTTTCCATTGGGTAAAAGACGTGACCGGGGGAACTTCGACTTCGACACACAAGACGCTGAGAATGACGTTGTTTTCCACAAAACCTTAAAGCAACAGAGAACCCTACTGAACCGTGCACGTAGCCATCCGTGTACTTGGGTGTACTTGTGTAAACGAACAAACAGTATTGAAATCTTGCTGTGCTGTTCCCTGGCGACAAGCAGCGGAATGAGAATCTCACAGCTCCTCTGCAGCGTTCTTTGTTCATACCCTCACCGTACTGTTTGAGAGCAACAGAAGCTACCCGATGCTCACCAATGTTTACATGAAAAGACCCTTTTTAAAACTCAGGATCTTACGAGGACCTTGAGTTCTTTTTAGAAAACACTTCTGACTGCTACGCACCATTTCTAGGAGTCGTCCTAATTTTTTTCTTTCTTCTGCATAACTGCATCTTTCGCCACTTCTCTAGAACATGAACGTCTCTAGGCGGTAGTACATTCACCAGATGTGTTTTTTTTCCCACAGCTGATCGCTCGGTCCAGCAGCTGCAATGTTTCGATCCGTTAAGATATATCAAACGAATGCAGCTATGTGAAATCTTGACGCACTCGCAGTGTGACGCGAGGATAGCAGCGTAAAAAAAACTGAGAAGGACCTAGTATGGAGGAAATACAAAAAACGGACGTTTGGAGCGTCGTTAGTATTCTCGGCACAAAGAATACAAAAGACTGGAACGCTTTCCGCCGAAGAGAGTGATGTTGAAAGGAAGCCGCAAACTACGAGGAAGCATGAAGAAGAAAGAACTGACGTAACGTCTAAAAAAAGTAGAAGAAAATCGCGGGTGCTTTCCAGGAGTGCATCGTCTGCACGGCCGGTATGAGAGTAGAGGTTTTCTGGTCTCAGGAAACGAGGAAAAGTTCTCCTGGCGCATATGTTACAAGGGTTACATGCTAGCCACGATTGTGTCTGCGATTCATGGACGCGAAATTCAGCGTTAGTGTCCTCGTCTCGTTCTTTTGACCGTAGCGTCACTGAGCGAAAAGGAATATTGTTTGCGGAGTGCAGTCAGTGTTCTTAAGGCAGAAACCTCTGCCCACCAAACTTCTCAGTAAGACTAAAATCTTTTCTTTTTTTTTTTGGGGGGGGGGATTTTTCGCTGAAGTACCTGAGTTAAACTTTCGTTGATTTTTTATGAAAACCTGTTCAAACGCGTTTTGTTTCTTCAAAATATAGGGAACCAAGCTATTCTTATGTCGCTTTATAAATTGAGGAATAATTATCTGTTGCTGGATGCACCATACACATTGCGGTTGCTTAAAAATCTGCAAAGATAATTTCCGTGCTTTTAAAATGAAATTTTGTTGCTCTGCCACTGCTTAGGCGCAGAACACCACACTTGATGTTTCGCAGCTCTAGCTGACGCCGTCTTTCAAGTGGCAAGGTGTGGAGGAAAAAAAAAAGCTGGGTACGATTCTCATAACAAAATTATTACCGTGCAATTCTTTGCAAAATCTCTGTAATGGACTTCACGTAAGCCCAGGAAAATGGGACAAACGTTACGGCTGACACCACGTGACGCATGACGCTGAACGCTAAAAGCCACGTCGGGAATTTGGATCTTCGATAGATCCCAGGGATTTTATATGCCAGTCGAGAGTATTTTATCTGAGCACCAGAAGCGTTTTATATGTCATATTTCGGAGCACTGCGGAAGAGTCGCTCATGTAATCACAGTGTTTCCGCAGAGTATATCGTTCTCCTTTACTCAAAAATAAAAATTCAAAATATCCTCATCGAGTTACGCGATATTTGGTCGTGACGGCTAACAGATGACGAAAGCTGGGCATGTTAAGCACGGAAGCAGAAGTGCAATCGAACAACATTTTAGTCAAGGATCGAACATAAACCAGCTACTAAGATTTGATCATTTCTCATTCTCGCTATACAGCAGAGACACATTATGGCGCGTCACGCATAGAGAATTGCGCACGAGTGCGCCTAGATGGATGCGAACAATTATAATGACGGCCCTAAAACAGTAGTGTATAAAAAAAAATCGCGTGCATCCCAAAACGTTGACAAAGATACGAGGCACTTTTTGCACATCTTGTGTCGGAAACGCCAAGGCAATTCGTAATACGAGGCGTTAAAGCAAGTTCGTAGGGCTTTCAAAATGGTGCTTCTGTGCGGCAACCTTCAGCCTCTCGCTTGCACTGCCTCCTATTTGTTTTAAAAGTACACTGCATTGCGAAAGGGTATGATTCGAGTCGCGTACTATCTTCAGCAAAACTTGTGTTGCCATTCGACCCAGGCCTGCCGTGCTTTTCTACTGGCTGCTTGTTGATCATTTGGGCAGATTTGATGGGCCTGGCGAGCACTTGTACGCTTCGATATCGCAATGTAGCAGTAGTTTTATTAGATTCTGGTCAATGGTACAGACAATCGATCTTGCTTAATTCGGCAATACCTCAGGACCGAATGGAAGCTTTGTTTTACGAGAGAAATACGCATAACTTTGGCGCTCATAGCTAGTGGGACATTCGATTTTCATTTTTAGAGTGGTTTTATAATAAAAAAATGTTCGTGTAAAACCAAAAAATTACATTTCTGCTGCCATCGAAAACTTAAGCTTGGAGCTACAAATTCAGAAGCTGTCAAATTCGCGCTTAAAAAAAACTCCTCCTCATACCGTATTTAAAAAAGTACTGTAGGGGTAGCATTAGATATAAAAGTCCTAAACCGGCAGCCGCAGTGGCTCATGGTTATAGTGCTCGGCCGCTGGCCTTAAAGACGCGTGTTTGATTGCGGCCGTGGGGGCCGCATTATAATGAAATTTAAAGGTAGAGGCTCGTTTACTGTACGATGTCAGTGCACGTTAGCTGCCCAGGTGGTCCAAAATTATCCAGAGCCCTCCCCTACGGTATCCGTCATAGCTTGAGTCACTTTGAACGTTAAACCCTCATAAAAGCAATTCAAAACCAAACCGAAACTCACTTCCTGCTTGATTCGCGAGGATCTCTCATCGAAGGAGCATTGTTATTAGCGCCCCTGATTCCATTCATTCACGAGTGTGTGAAATTTCGTTGCAGTTCTTGATGCAATAAATTTATCAGCGTCAACATGAGCTGGCTTCGGAAAAATAGTTTTTCGATAGGTGTGCGATTCCGACTAAAAATTGAGTTGAGCGGCATAGAACCGTTACTAGGCAATATAAATACCTTTTTGCGACGATAACACGGGCACCATTCATGTTACGCTCAGTCCCAACACTTTATTTCAAAAAGCCTGCGAAATGCACACATGCCATGTCGCTGTTGCCATGTGTTGGCGGTTTCAAGAAGTTGGTTTCACCGGCGGCTCACTAGGCCGTCTCGCAGCACTCGAGAAAACTTAAGGGGGTTCCATGGTTGGGCCACAACTCACACGAATTAGGGTTCCCAAAATCGCCGCCGTAGCGAGCGTATGAAGCTTTCCCTTAATTCCTTTTATGGCTGATCACAGGAAGACCGCCTCTGGTTCTTCAACATGACCGCGATTAAATGCAGATTGTATGGAGGTAAACTCACCCAGTTTCTTGCCCTTCCTCCCGCCTACAGAAATTCGTTTTCAGCAAGCATCTCACTAAACTGTATTTTGTCGGGTATCAACAACTCATGAGGCTAAATATATTTTTTAAAGTTAAACAATAGGCAATTGTGATGTATTGCACCAGAACTAGACTGAAGAACGGTAAACAACCCGAAGGAATGAAAGAGCGTCAGAAGAGAATTACGCGACATCTATGATATTCTAGGACCTTTAATATTTATTTCATCTTCGGTGCTTTCTCTGCCGCTCTCCATACATTAACGTAACGTACTACAAAGCGGGAGCAAAGGAAAGTATGTAAGGCGAGGAACAGTGCCGCAACTTTTTCTTCATGGGGCTGTAAAAAAATAAAATATTCTAGATAAGTGACAGATCTCTCAGCAACACTGTTTATGTTGACGAGAAGTGCGTTCGCGCGGATCCTTGCTTCGACGCTACTGAACGTCAGCCGTAACATCTAGGCTGTTTGTCCTCGAAGGGGTCTCGCTTGAGATCTTTCAGTTGTCAATAGTCGAAGAGCGTTCGCAGGGCTAGTTCCCGCACAAACATTTGTCCTATGCTCAAATTTTAATGCTTATGCATGACCGAAGTTTCACCCCACCCTCTCATTTTGTGTGAATGTCTTGAATTGCCCATTCTTCTCCCCACAACGCCATGAGAAACAGCGAAAGCACAGCAGAGACACTAGGAAAACCTCATATAACTTAGTTAACACTACAACCGGCAGATCTTTCCTCAACATTTCGTATCACGCCATCACGATATTGAGTCACAAATTAGTTACAAGTAGCCAGTGTCGTTTAAATTAAGTCATGCTGCGGGTAATGTACTGCGATAAAGGGATTAGAACTACCGCTTGTGGAACAGGAACGCTTTCTGCGCTGTCTAGGTTTCAATTTTCCTGGAATTCATCATAGCGGAGGAAGCATCGGATACTCCATAATTGTTATATGCATTTGTTTGCCTGAGCACGCAGAAATACTTTACTTTCAGAAACCCGTACGCTCTGAACTTTTATCCTTGGCGCTACATAATTTTGTTGTGTGCACTGCGCAGGCCACTACCATAATTATGAAGTAACGCAATGAAGCAGCCTGACATCAGGTACGTAGACATGGTGAAGAAAAGCAATGTAGTGCGGGGAGGCAATAGAGAAACCATTCGTTTAAGCATAGTTGGACAGTAGCCTAATCTTGCGATCACACGGAAGCCTCGCAGCAGCTTTCATTCTGGTTTTCCAATAGTCGAAGCGTCCGCCCTTTACTACTATTTCTTTTTGGCGGCGAATCGAAGCACTTGGATTTCCTCAGCGTTTGTACGTTTCAGGAAAAGGAATATTGCGAGGAAAAAAATGCAAACTGAGAAAAAAAAGGAGAGGAACGCTATTCAACGAAAAATGATGTTCAATGGTGATCGAAGTTCCAATAGAGAGAGACTCCTGCACCGATGGTCCACTTCGTGTTGCTCCCATGCCTCATTTGGTTATACGGAGAATGGCAGAATGCACTCTTGTGCTACAAATGTGGTACGGAAGAATAGAGATTTTCTTTAGTGAGGCCGCATCTAACAGAGCATGTGCCCCGCAGTTGCATGGCCTGGAACGGAGACCAAGAAACGAGCACCACCTACGACACATTTTGATGCTACCAGATCAATTTGTTCATCTGACGCTTCTTGTTTTTTTTTTATGCGCTAGGATTGGTGGCTTCCTGATAGAAAATGCGATTCTTGAGCATGATGAAATGCGCACTGTGACTGTTTTAATTCTAGTAAATACCATTTTTGATGCTTCTTATGTGTGTTATCAGCGAGTATGCATGTTTATGACATAAACCTGCGTCACCATAAGGGACTGAGCTTTTTTAACACTTATCGGAACTATACTACGGTGGGACTGCGGCCTATCGCAATAAGCAAGGTTCCTTCCCCAAGTGCTTAGCAAGTTCTGAGACCGGAAACGTAAACGCACACGTAAACTGTGAATTGTAAAACGGACTGTAAACTGTGAACTTTAAACGGACGGTAAACCTACCTTCTTGTGCGCCTTCTTTGTGTGCTAGCCACTATGTCGAATTCTAGCAACCAACTAGCCCAATTAAGAGCTTTGACAGTGTAAACGCACCTACGCCAATCCCTACCACACCAGCATTTCGAAATCAGATCTCTAATGATATCTTGCTATGACTACCTCTAATCATACACATTAAAAAAGCAATATTCCGTAGTTAACTTCAGACGCAAGCCTAGCTTGTTAATCTTGTATTTTGCAGTGATCTGGTGCAGCTCTTGCGACTTCCTACTTAAGGTCTTCCAGTGCGCGTCGCACTCTACTTAACTTGATAGGTGCTCATATATAACTTGCTGATATCCTGTAGATACGAATAGTAAAAAATTCTAAATAGCAATAACACTTGTATCAAGCCATGCTTAGCATTATGTTGCAAGAGGGAGAATACAAAAAGGTTTGCGCATCAAGGCCGTGATAACTTTGTTTAGCTTTAATGTGAGTGCTACTATTCGCGAATGCATTTCAGTCATTTTAGGGATAAACTCGCACCATACCTCAGCCTTCGGCCTTATGGTATACACTCCGGTGTATGGTTATGGTATGCACTACAATTAGTCAAATTAACTTAAGTAACAAACCGATTAACCCTCTGCCCTCAATTCCCAGCAGCTGCCGAGCAACTGACAACGGCGGCCGTGGCTAAGAATTTCTGGGTCCGGACAGGCCGCCATTAGAATCTGAAGCTGGCAACGCTTAACGCTAGAACTTTATCTAGTGAAGCTGGCATAGCAGTACTGTTCGATGAACTAGCGGCAATTAAATGGGATGATAGAGGGCTCCGTGAAGTTAGGAGGACAGGTGAGGCGTGTACAGTACTAAAGGACGGACACATACTGTGCTATCGTGGATTAGCGGATAGACGAGAACTAGGTGTGGGATTCCTCATTAATCACGATATAGCTGGCAACGTAGCGAAGTTTTTATGATCAGAATGATCGTATCAGTTTGAAAGGTAGAAGTCGAGAGCTTTCCATAATCACAATGGTGAAGCAGATATATTGTCTTGACCACATTGCTTACCACCTCCACAATTGGTGTTGAGTCTAGGCAAAACACAGTCTTCAGAATGATTTTCAAGTGTTATCTGTTGAGTGTGTGAGGTGGGTCATAATTTCCATAAACTTCAAGCATGCCTTTTTCACTCGCAGGTTAGCGCACGAACGACCAGTACTCGTCAAAATTATATGCGTTGCAATAAAACACTGATGTTTGCAAACTTATTATAAACCGCCAGCAGTTTTTGGGAAGGTGATTACTGAAGTATAGGGGGGGGGGGGGGGGGGGGCTACAGACGTGCTTCAGATGAAGTGCGAGGAAACAAACTTAAGTTAGAAAAAAATGGTTACAGCTATGTGGAAAATGCATGCGTAGGGATGTAACATTAAGAAAACGTCAATGTTGGTCCAACGTTTTGGGGAAATTCTTCAAGGTGGAGTAGATTTGCAGTAAAGGAGTAATTACGTATTGGCATACACCCAGACTTAGTCATACGGCTACAAAGGAAATCTTTACAGCTTCCCCAGAAACTTCATAGATAAAGAAAAAATTGTCCCGGTCAGAGGTTGGAACGTACGATCATGGCTTCACCGGAGCAGTCACTCTACCAGATGAGCGACCGGGACGGCTAGCTATGGTAGGGCAAGAGCGAATTGATCAATAACTCGAATTGGCAACAGTGTTGGCCAAAAAGGAAAAGAAACGCGCCAAGGAAACGCATCAAAAAGGAAACCTGACAAAGTAGAGGTGCTTAAATATAGCCGTAGGGAAGCTAATATCCAGGCGTCGCGCATCAGTGAGCTCTGTTTTGTCTCACTCACACCCATGTTTTTTGTTCTGCCTTGTGTCCTCACAATGTTAAAAACTGGAAAGGAAACCTACTGCTTCAGCTTCTTTTATTTTCCTGTACAAAGATACGACGGGCACTAGCAGCCGAACGCTAAGCGATTGTGTTTTTCCGTTCAGCATGAAACAAAATTCAGTAGATTCTGCATGGAAGCCTATGGAAAACATCTGTTTTCACCTCTTGAATGTATAGAACACGCGCGCCTCAGGTGAAGGCAAGATACAATTTTGTAAAAAGTTGCTGGGCGTCGGATTGGACCCGACGATTTCAGGAAGAAGATGAAGCCGGTGCTCGCTTTGGCCCCTGTGTTTATCATATCTGCGCTCGGCTTCACGCACGGCTGGGTCTTTTTCATTCCTGCGCACCCGGTCATAGATAGAAAACTGCAGTTTTGGTTTCGTTTACTTCAGTACGTCCAGAGACAAGACAACTAATGTTTAAATGCGAATAAATCCGGCACTTGAAAAACTGGTGTTTTATTTCGAACCACACACATATTTTGCCAAAATGAGCTTATGTCTTTTTGTTCATTTTTATTCTCTCTTCTTTTAGACCGACACACAATTTTCTTATTTTGAACTGCGAGGACAGGTGCAAGTTCACTTGGTGTGAGTTTGCGGCAGTTTCTGAATCGCATAATGCACCAGCTTTATTTCGGCTTTGGTAGATCGATAACCGCAGAAGAATGAGATTTTTTTCGGCAGAAGTTTCTTTTCTGCGTTGCTCCGAGGATCGACGAACTACTGTCGTCTATTTGGTGGTACAGCTCTGTTACAGCTTCTCGCTGTAAAAGCACGCGTTGTAGGATGGTGACAGATTTAGAACGAGCTCAGACTCGGAACAAAAGCTTCTGCGCCAACATGCTGCCACATTCATGCCCCATGGCAGAAAATAAACAAAACAAGTACAGTAAACAGGAAGGTTCTTTTTCTCGAAAATACGGTTGTCTTCGAAACGCGAGACACGGATGCAGAGGAAAGATTTTTAGAAAACGGGAAAGCAACCTTTCTTATGGCTCGTTTCTGGAGAAGATATTTTTGTTTGTTGCTTAAGCAGCAAAAGCTCTAGAAAGCATCCGATATTATTGAAAACATCCCTTTCCTCTGTAGACGTGAAAGTAGCAGTTATACAAAAAAAACCCACGAAAATGCCAGAAAATAAAGGATTGCTTTGCACTTCCCAGATATCTTCGCTCAGGCGCTTTGCCGGCTCACAGCACCGGCGCCCCCTGAGTTGGCGTGGCATTCTGCTGCTCAACACGAGGACGCGGGTCCAACCCTGCGGCTGTCTTCGAATAAAGCCGAAAATTCAAAGACGCTTAAGTTGGCTTATATTTCTATGAATTTCAAAGTATTCGATGTGATGAAAGCCTAAATAGCGCTTCCTCTCTTTCTTTTCTTCTTTGTCTCGTCTTGTAGCTGAATCCGCTTTCTTGGAAATAAACCTAGATTTCGCCACGAAGACACGCTCTTACCGTCCTTTTAGCTTCAACCCTAAGGGGACGTTCGTCAAAAATGCACTTCAGTTATCAAAAACACTCTAGGTGACAACTACGGATGAACTTCGGCACCACTGGCTCGCAAAAGTTACATCGAAATCGAGCTGCCGCAGTGGGGATTCCATCTCTCGAACTTACATTCAGCATCAGCGCGCCAATGCGACTTAGTCATCATGGCGGAACTGTTGGTAGCAATCGTTTATCCCAAAATATACTACAGAAACATGTGAAACACTAGGAATGCATTCCCCTTTCGAGTAAACTTCGAAAAGAAGTATGCTATTTAGTTCGACCTAAATCAATAACAGCGAGCGCCTGCGACACTTACATAGAAAAACAGATTCAGGTAAATAAAAAACTAACTGTGAGAAATTATCAAACGCCCAAGAGAGCTTAGCAAGTTCTTATTTGTTCTTGCTTCAGCACTGTTTTAAAACCATGTTCAACTTGCAGGAAATGAAATTCCTAATGACAGAGTTTGTGTGTATGCCAGTGAGTCCATTTTGGTAATAAACGGTTAAACAACAAAAGCGCTTATTTGATTTTTTTTACAGGAATGTAGAAGACCAGAAAACAGGTCAAATTGAAGAAATTTTCATGACATTCAGTACAGTTTGCCTCGTGCTCTATCATTTTGTCTATTTTTTTACGCCTTTTCCACCACTAATTTCTTATACGATGAAGAAGTTTCGCACTTAAAGAGTTATTTACAAAACGGATAAACCGAAATATGTGCATTCTATGCCTCTCAGGATTTTTCCACGTATATGGGGTAATCTGGGTCGATTGACGATTCGCTTTGACACGTTTGCACAGTTATATTATTTCTTGAAATAGTGATTATGATTGATGCGGCGAGTTCGAGTGTGGCATGTTTTCTTAAGCTTTGTGCATGTGTCAATTGCCTGCTGGTGCTTTCGAGTGGACATAGTACTGGATTTATGACATCACATGGAAAGTACAAAAAAAAATTGCAAAACATTACTGGGCTCAGCCGGGATTTGAACCCGGGACCTCTCGCACCCGAAGCGAGAATCATACCCCTAGACCACTGAGCCAGCTATAACAGTACATTTTAAGCACGTCATTTATTATAGTGAAATTATGATCTGTTTATATCATCTACTTACAAAGCTTTCAGAAAATGGCACGAAAGGTATAGAAAAAAAATTGCCGGATGGGAGGGGGGGGGGGGGGCGGACACTTGCCCTCAACCTTAAGGGTATGACGCAAAAGCGTTAATGAGTTAATGCCTATATATGCGGAATTAATCACTCTCAATTTCACATTCATATATCACTGGGAGACCTCATACCACTCCTTGCTCGATAGTGCAGGGATTAAAAGTGATGCGCCACCACCCGGCGATGGCAAGTGCTGCCATCGGTGGCTCTTACGCGACCCAAGCATGAATTTGAGAGGCAGCTCCTCCTGAGCAACCTCGCGCAATCAGTCATTAATCGCCACCTGTCAGGGTAGTTTGTTTGCTCACAATCCAATGGGCACGTTGTGATGACGCCATATGGTAACATTACCATGTAGGCCACCTAATTCGCTTCTCCGGTGGTGACCGCCTTTGCAACCACACGACACCGTTGTTAATCCTCACAACGCTGACGATGACGCCGACGGCGCAGGATTAACTGAACAACGGGATAGTCATCATCATCAACAGAATTCTTGACGCTATGGCGTTACAAAAGATATCGCTACAGAGCACTAGATGGAAGGAAAGTCTGAGCGCTCCAGCATGAGGGAGTATATGGGAGTATGTAATTTCAGATCTTAATCGTTAATTATGGCTCAGTGGCTATGGCGATTAGATTCTGGGCGCTATTTCAGCGATCAGATCCCGACCACGGCGGTTACATTTTGATTGAGGCATAGTGCAACAACTCTTGTGCAGTGAGATTTAGGAGCAGCTTACAGAGCCGCAGGTCGTCGAATTAATCCCGGATATTCACTGGCTTCTGGCCTGCACTTATACACTGACCCGTTAAGTGTCACTCACTAAAGTTAAACTTGAAAGGGTCCAAGACATTACACACACTCTGCGGTTCAAAGCCACGTGTACACTCTGTATGCAAGAGACCTGCTTTGAGCGCTGCGCTGGGGATGGGGAGAGAAGCCGCTGTTGGTAGCTGAGAAGCTTCATGAACTTTTTAAAGGCATCGTGATTGCACGTAATATAAGTAAATGCATTACTTCGATTCGAATTCGGAGTTATTTATCGTCTGAATCGCTGCTCTCGAGCTGCAGAGTGGGACATCAGAACAGATGTCTCACTGTTCAGCCAACTGATCTCACCGCGCCAGTTCCTGCCGTCAGTTCAAAGGAATTTGGCGTTCGCCACAAACACAGCAGTGAAAGCGCCCTCTCACAGCCATGTGCAGGAGTGGGACAAAATATTGCGGGCAGCATAATGCCTTTCGTGAACAGCCGCAGGCTGGCCTAAACGGAAGCAGTAGGAGCGAGGATATGAGGAAAAGAAAGGGGCACCACAGAATACTTTTCACTTTTCATTATTCGACTTTGGTCAAGCGGCGGCGAGGGGAATAGGTAGAAGAGCGGTGGAGGAGAAGAAAGCTGGAAGAAAAGTGCACTTTGGCCGGAGATGTACGACCGCTGTAGAGACCGGCGCTACAGGCGGATCCGCTGACGTTGGACAGGGTCACCCGATGAGTAATGGGGCAGCTGCACTGAAAAGACGGCCGACATGCGTCGCAATTAGGAGCTGTGCAGCCGTCTCTGGCGTAGCCTTCCTGCCCCCCCCCCCCCCCCCCCCCCCCCCCCCCCGTCGCGTTCTTGACTGCCTTCCACTGACCCCGACAGCCATACTTCTGTCCATCTGACCACTTCGCAATGTTTTGTCGTGCTGTGACGGAACAGCGCTTTGGATCCGAACGGTAATGTAGAGGGGGGGGGGGGGGGGAAGAAAGTGGTCGTCTTTTTTTACACTGCCTTAATTACTAATCTGTGTGGCGCGGCGGGGGAGCCTAACAAGAAGAAATGGCGGTTCCCACAGCGATACACGTTATGCGGCTTTTGTGGCACCCTCCAGCTGCTCAACAAATGAGTTTTCTCAGCACGCAGCGCGATGTATTGTGGGTCAATGTTCTTTTATTTTATCCTGTGCCATCTTTCCCGAGCCACAAGAGTTAGGAGTTGGCACCGTGCTGGTCGGCGTGGAAGAGAGAAAAAATGCTATTTGCTCATCCTGCAATGTGTTATAGGCAAGAAACACAACAATCACTGTTTTCATGCTTCCAGAGACCCAGCGGGAGCGGCGACGTAGACAAGAGAGCCGCAAAGCACACCATTCATCCTGGCTTGAACACTTCCGGCAGTTGGGCTGTAATGCTAGCGACACTGTAGTGGAACAAATCGGTGCGTCAAGGTTTTTGAATCATCAGTTTTCTAACGCATGCGATTAACAATTAAGCCGCCCCTCAGCTTAACCATTTCAATAATGCAACACGTTTGAGCTATTTTAAGAGGACATTGTAGGCCACGCACCTCCATAGCTTAAGTCCTGGCTTCATTCATATATAATCACAAACTGAACAAGGGAGGGAAAACCTCAGGGTGCTTGCCAAAATTTCGACAAGAGGACTTCTCTTTATCTGGGGCTAGATCTCAGTACAAAGAGTTCTTGCCCTGCGTCTCCATGAAAATGTAACCGCTGTGGTCAGAATCTCAAGCGTGTTACATTATTGAGAGGCTTATGCTGAGGGGCGGCTGGAAGAAAACACGACCGTCTAATCAACCACATTCAGCATTCACTTTGAGGTTTCTCCTTCCTTGTTGACTCTGTGATTATCAAGAACCATCTGATCAACCTCTCTCTATCATGGACTTCATTCATAGCATTCATGGCTTCAGTAAGCATGATTGTGGTAGTCACCTCCATGCCCAAATTTCTCAAGTTGTTTCCAGCCCCGCTTTCAGACTGATAACCTTAGATGTGCTATGTGCTGGTGCGACGAGTCCATAGCACACATTCCTTGTGCATTCACTGCATACAGTGCCAAAATGTAGGTTCTAAATAGGGCGCTCGAGCGTCTCGATGCACGCCCGCTGACTGAAATAATGGCTCTCGGAAAGTGGCCACGACCCTCGTCTGCGGTGAAAGCTTGGCAGGCTCCCCTGCCTCTCTTGAGAGCATTCGGGCTTGCTACTTAGGCTATGACATTGCCGGATTATTCTTCAATACTGAGTAATTTCCTCTACCGCTCGGTCCTCCACAATTATATCCATCATCTCCTTGACCCACTGCACGGTAGGAAAGATAAGAGGGAAAGACGGGCTAGCTGGTGATTTGAACTTATATGCGTATTGTAACCGCGCGTGCGACAAGGGACCATGAAAGGAACAGACAGGACAGCAAACAGGGTAGCAAACTGGTTTCTTCTCCCGGTAAGCCTGAATGCGTTTCCTTCTTCTCCTTGTCCGTCTCCTTCTTAATCAGATGTGTACCCATACCAAAGTATACGCGCTCGGCTTTTGAGCCGGAGTAGCTTGGCTGAGCCGGAGTTGCCGCGGAGGCCGCGTTTCGATTGAGGAGCAACGAAAAAGGCGCCTCTTAGTTAAGCGATGTCAGCGCACGTTAATGATCCATAGGCGGTCGAAATTTTTTCGAAGCCCTCCATTACAGCATCTCTTTCACTTTTTTTTACTCCCAACTTTCTTCTTTTCCTCACGGCGTGGTTGAGGCGTCCACCTAGAACTGAAACAGTTTCTACGCCTTCGATTTCTCGAACTGAATTTTTTTTCTTCAGGATACACACTTCGCCGGACGTGCGAGGTTCCATCCCCAGTGCCGCCGGCTACCCACCGGTGATATAATTGGTACATGCTTTCCCCTGGTCTGCTGCTGGGCTACTTTGGAGTGGAATGCTTGGAAAATGGGTCTTTAACCCCATTTAGAGATGAAAATACCTTGTGCCATGACGCTTTTTAGCCCCAGTGGTCCTTGCACCATAAAAATTCACTATCATCATTACAGATTTTACTGCTGAGCCCCACGCAGCCATTGCACTCTGCCCCATGCTATTGAAATGCTGGAGGACTTAAAATACTGGCTTTTGCATTGTTGCCATCAATAAAAGGTAGCCTAGTGTCCATATGCGATGTTTTCATCGCCTGAAAATTAGGAATCCCATGCATTCTTCCTAGAGCACTCTGACAGAAAACATTTAAGTACTCGTTTGAGCTTCATGACTGCTCACAATGTTATTTCGCTTTTTTTCGCACTCAGTAGGTAAAAGCGGTCAGTAACAGCCCTCGAGTGTGTGCGGCCAACTGCGGGAAATTTGAAGAAAAAGAATTCGTGGCGGATGCTGTGCCCGGCGCCGGACTAGCTCATCTGATAGGATTCATCAGCATGATGTGGAAACATGGGCTGGTAGCGCGGAATCGATGCTTCCGGACTCTTTTCGGCTTTGGTCATCCTATTAAACAAGTCAAAATGCATCTTTAGAGCGATAATGAAGTCCTATTACAAGTGAAATTAACCTCAATGAGCATAAAACTAAACAATTTCTTCAGGTAATTCACGGAATATCCGGTGCTAAATCGACCTTAAAAAATAATAATAGGCACCATTTTTAATTTGGCCGGATCAAAACTGCCAATCGATCAAAACCTGCTGAAGATCAGTGTGATTATATTTTTATATGTTTCAACACAAATGAGCTACACAATGTGTAAAGCGATAAAATGGAGCGTTGTCGGCACCGCCAAGCGGTGTCGGCAGCCTTCCTCGGCAGGAGGAGGCATCCGTGCGACGGATTCGGGAAGGGGCGGCTCTGACACTACATGTCCGTCATCGGTGGCGTGCGAAAGATCTGCCAGCAACTGATAGGTGCCCTCCCTGTGGCGCTGCACCGGACATATGTCATGTGCGGCACTTGTTGTGGACGTGCCCAGCGACGGCTGCTATAAGAAAACGGCTCCTGAGGGAGGTGGGCCTGCGGTGGAACCACGAACGTGACTATGTGAAGTGGACAATGAACAATCATTTCATCGCCAGCCTCTGCGACTACCTCAGTGAAACGGGTCTTCACTCCTAATTTTAACTTTCTATCTCCTGCATTCCTTCACCCTTTCTCATCTTATGCCTCATGGCACACTTCTCGAATAGAAAAAAAAGTACCCAAATCTCAAAGCGCACTGTGGCCATCGCAGGTGCGTGCGCTGATTGGGTGACCTCATGACGCAGCCGTTTCCGCAGCCACAAGATTAGAAAGAGTGCGCAACGAAACGCGCAGTGTACTTGAAAAGTGGCGGGAGATGGATGTAACCCTTTATTGTCTGAGTGTGCCGCGCCTTTCTTGAGTTAATTTAAGCTTCAGAAGGTCGGCGCGGAAATTGCGATGTGGAAGAAGCACCTAGAAGTATAAAGGGTCACCCTTGTTGCAATGTGTTCAGCATCACTTTTGATATAAAACAGGAGTACCATTTGTTCGTGATTCACTTCTTTTGTTTTTTTTTTGTCCTGGATATAATTTTACAAGTAAATGGGTGTTCCGTGCGATGAATTTATATTTATTTTATATTTTTTAATATCTGAAGACGTACATGTTGCTGGGGAACGTAGTGCTTGCTACATTTTTATCTTTAAAATGAATGCATTTGGTTTCACTGAAGTAAATTTTTTTTCACTTGTAGCACTAAAAAAAAAGCGGAGGAACTTTCTGGACCAGAATCACTCCCTCTTTCAAAACGTGCTGCTGAAGCTATGTTTTGTGGCAATTATTTTTCCAGCTCATATTATCATCTTTTCTCAGCTTATCATCCCCATAATGTTAAAACAGCGCTAAGCAACAAGGACGAAGAAAGAAGGGAACACACACAAAGGCGCACACTTCAGCGCCTTTGTGTGTGTTCCCTTCTTTCTTCGTCCTTGTTGCTTAGCGCTGCTTTAACATTATGGAGCATTTCCAACTCGCCCAATCTGCCGTTCTTCTTTTATCATCCCCACATCCATTCTGACAGCCAGTGAAAGCGATTGCTGGCCAGGCAACAGTCGGTACGTGACAGACTCTGACGTCTCGCAATTGGGCCCAAAAAATGTTAATCTTTGAACGATACATCTGAAACGCAGACATAGGTCTGTGCAATATTATGTCCTAAATTTTATAGGCGATGCGAGTATTTGAGGCGAAATTTAGAGGGCCGAGTTCAGCTCTGTAGCCTGCGTACTCTACTGCATTCTTTCTAATTGCTCATCTAAACCGAGTGTGCTCGCAACAGTGCGTGCGAGTTGTTGATAGGGAGGCTCACTACTGGAACGTTTACCATCGCACACGTCGGTTGAACCTGATGCCTACTTCTGTGAACCGTTTTTTCCAGCCTTCTATAAAAAGACAGATTGTCTTTTTGCACCGCAGCAACCATTTTAAAATTCTACAGCTGTAACCAGGTGCCGAAAGTTCTCAAAAAGCTAAAGAAAAACTAAAGACAGCTGGCAGCCGCGCATGTCGATACCGGATGGAGACGATGCGTCGCAGGGGACAGAGCGAGCGAGGACTTACGCCCTGAAAGCGACACGCGAATACTCTTTTCGCAGGGCGATGACCGCACGGCCTGCCCAATAGGAGAGTACCGGGTATGGACCGGCAGCCTTGCCGGTGAAGGCGCCGTTCTACAGGCAGCCTTGTTGTGTGCATGCAGATGGCATGTGTGCAGTTCCTTGGAGGCTGTCTGAATCGCTTTTCAAAAGGTGTAAAATTACGTCACAATAGGCAGTTTGTTTAACTGCGTTGTGTACACTAAGAAATCCAGAAGAGTCACTATTAAGCATGCTTTATATGTGTAAATGAGGAAAGGGGAACACGGGCACAAAGCAGTTCGGCATAAAACTCCTGACTGACGAACGCTGAAGGAGAATTATCGTACGGGAGATAAATTCTGACGCCCTTTAAAAGCAGTATCAACAGCTCAATGTCTGTATTTTAAGAAACAAATCTGTAAGGACAGTGAAGCTAAATAAGATGGGCTAGTTCATCAGGATCATGCCTAAAAGGCGTTATTTATATTTCAATAAACAGTGTGTCTCTGCTGTATTACACAAACTACTTACTAACCAAAACCAAAACTGGCATGAATAAAAAGATAATGCACGTAGCGCTTCTCAGCACCCATTTCCAAGGGAGCAGAAATATATGCTAAGAAGACATTCTAGTGTGTTCTATACGGTCTCATATTTTATAGTGTTGCGATATTATTGGATACTCCGCTTTCTTATTAATATTGTTTCGTCTTTGATAAACGAGCACCTTTTTGCTGAGAGCCGCCCCCCCCCCCCCCCCCCCCCCCCGCGTTCTTCATTTCTCAGAGAAGTTGAAGTGATTGTTTCTTTCATCCGTATTTATTTTGTGCAAAATGCTTCCCACTGCGGATGAAGAAAACTTTTTTATAGGCCACAAATGTTTGTCCTTTTGCATCCGCAAATGAAGAGTAATTACGAAATAACTTAAGTTGTGTACTATGTGTGAAACCCTTGCTATGTGTGAAAACCTTGTTACTCCAACTGTACACATGTAAACAACAAGGTAATGGAGGCTTAAAATAACGTGCATATTGAACCGCCGCTGATGAGACAAGAATTTTGTAAAAGGCTCTGAAAATATTAGGGCTATTCGAGGCTGTAATATTTTCAATCTCTTGCACTCTCTATAACTTCTGATCTTTGAGAGTTTAGCGTTCCTAGAATTTCTAGTGAAGGATAGTACTCCCTCCACTTAATCGGGTGAGCCGAAAAAAAACAGTGCAGGCAGAAGGGAGGGGAGAAAGATTGAAATAAAAAGCGAGAGATAAAGGAGGAAAAAAAGAAGAAAGGAAGGAAGGCAAAAAAGAAAAAGAGCAACAGAAAGAAAAGAAGAATGAAGTAAAATAAGAAAAAAGAAAAGAAAAGAGAACAATAGGGAGGAATCAGAAAGACACAACCTAGCATTCAACTACTGCAACTTGTGTTTTGCTTTACGATGGGTACATTCACGAAAAAGTGCCGCTTACACGACTCCCTTATCATCTTTCTTGACAATTTTACCTTTTGTTTGCGTTCATTTCACTCCGCGGAATGCGTCTATACTCACCCGTGATTTCCGACCTTAACCAGAAGGCGTCCACGTGGTATCAGGTATAACGTTTATTTCTATCTTTTCACAACTTTCTATTAATTAAAGACAACACAAAGACGAGATGATCTGATATTTATATTACGTGCCAAAAGAGTTCATTTCAACGCGAAGGAAGAGAATTGTTTGCATAATAAAAATTTAAAAATTTAGCTTTTCAATTAGAATTCAAGTCCATTGCAAATGCACACATCTCAGTATGACGTGAATTAACTGCCTAAAATGGGAGATTATGTTCACTGCTAAAAATCATATGGATTCGAGACTATTCGCAGCCCGATGCTTTCCGTTGATGTTGGAAGAATTTTTTTTTGCACACTGTCCGAAAGTAGTTTGATCTTGTAGCGATCTTCCCCAAATTTTTCACGATATATGTGATTAAATTATCACACCGCCCTAGGTAAAAATTCATCAAGTGACTGTATGCTGCGGCATGTTTAGTTATCAGTTTATATAAAACATTTCACTGCAGAAGTGCGGAAGTTAAACAGTGCAGGATACAAAGAACAACTATATTTGAACCTTTTTTTAATTGTTTAACCATCTTACTCATCTCTCACTTCATAGTTTTATGCTCTGAGGCGATAAACATCACTTCACAAAAAAAAAGAAACTATATTTGAGCTCCGACATTTTATCCACCCGAATCAGTCATAACTTTCAATTATTGAAATGCGAACGACACACGCGCGCTTCAATTTTTGTTATTATATGTAAGCAAAGTAAAGCACTGCGCATGCTTTAAGAGGTTCTCATGGAAAGAATACTTATCTGCGAACAAAGGTTTGTTCTTTGGTTTCCTTTTGCAACTGTATTGAGATGGACATCCTTCAGGGAGGGCTTGCCTTCATAGAAGATGTAAGATGGACGGACAGAGCGGAAGAGAACAGGACAGAAAAGTTGGAGGGGCGCTAAAATATATGGGTCATATTTTGGCACGCAGGTCTGCTGCCCCAGTGCATTCACGGAAGAGGCCACACTGTGTGTTGGACACAACATTTTACACCGGTTTTCAAATTAGGTGCATTAATTTGTGCGATTACAATTAGTCTTTATTACCCGCTAGTAATTTATGCGCAGCTGTTTAGTGTTTTTTATATTAGACACAATAATTGGTTTGAAGTTTCTAGCTTAACATTTTGCCTTACTCCCTGCTAGTTTGTAGCATTGCTTCTTGTGTAAACATTTGGCATAATATGATTCCATCAAGCTTCGAAAAGCCAACCAATAGTTCATTCTTATTGTTTTTACTCAAATGGAGTATGCACTGACCATTCTTTCAGGGGCTGCAACGTCTACTTCTTTACGGCTTTTGTCACACTGCTTTCAATTACATTTCTGTAGCCACCTTTTCTTTGACCTCCTCGGTTGGAGGGCTTCAGTTAAAGGCGCAGAAATGGTACGCTTCCGTTGGCGCCGGTAACATCTTGGGCTGATTTCAAGGGCTGGTCTGGTTTTCCTTCTAAATTTCCTTCCGGATGGCGGAGCACGTGTTGTCCATCTCCAGAAGAGCCAATCGAAAGAAACGTCCTAACGAACAGCTGCGGGAAAGTGACCGCACAGAAAAGCAAAAGGAAACCACGGAAGGAAGAAACCACGGGTAGAGGGTGAGATAAAGAGGAGGATAGAAGAATCCTGCTAGAGAAAATAAAGATCAGATGAAGAGGCCAACCCACATTTCGCCGCAGGAAATGAATTGCATACAACTCGCAAGGCTTTGTTTGGTTTTCCTTCTTTTCTTTCTTCAGTACGGCCGTAAAGGTTACTCAAAGTTTAGGACCAAGCAGCGCAGTGTTTCGTCTTCGGTATGGCTTCAATTTCTCCGATGTGTGGTGTCAATTTCTAATACCGCACGTAAGAATCAAACCCAGTCACAGATGTCACCTTTGCTAGAGCGGCTATGTTCTTACGAGAACCTGTGCTTCCACTGGCTGTGGCAACTTGATACAGCCAGCTGTAATACTTCCCCCTTTCATGCGTGTGGCTTTTCGCTGTCGCGATGGACTCTTATTGCTAGTACATACAGCCCTCGTCAAAGGAACACAGTTCAAGAGGTTTGCTTCTAAGTGGCTTACCGGGGCTTGGGAGGATCGATGACGCGAAGCCAATCCTCGTTCAAGAGATTACGCTCGCTGAGGATACATAACGAGGCATGCAGCAGGCCTAACAAGCAAACACCTTGGGCGGTATACTTTTCACGGATATTGTACCTTTGAGTTCAGAGAGACTTCTCGACATTAAAATTTTTCATCATCGGTGTCTCCTGTTGCATTTCTCTATTAATACGCGCCGATTGTTTTGTCAGTCGCGTAAACTTTACACTAGATCTTTCTTTGCAAATCTTTTCTTTTGATGAAGAGCCTGAGTTCATGTTGTGGCTTTCTTAGGTTAATAAATTTTTTTCCAACAAAATTGTTCATTCCTCAGCTGAAATCAATAAAGCGCAAATATAGTGTGGCTTACCCATTACTGTGATTCGTACCTTACGCACTTGAGTAAGGGACCGAGTTATTTCTCGCGATCTTGGAATGGTGCAGCCCTTACACGAAGCCGGAATTTTCTAGTTCAATACTCCTAGATTCCGAAGAAACCATGCATTTTGGCAGTATATCCTGCGGCTATTTACAGTATTTATAAGGCTCTTCATCGCTGTAGCTGCGGTCTAGTTATACACCAGATTCTCAACTGAAGCTGCATTCGGTTCGCTCCATTACGCACAATTTTGCGACTTTGAAGCTGTCACAGGACATCGCACATCAAGAATTCGAAATTCCGGATCAGATGAAGGGAAGTGATGCTCTTCTTATCGGTCCTGTGGGCCTCACTGCGCGCCCATCCGTTGCCATCCAGTCTAAGTACAAGTGTTTTATGTTAGCAGGCAAACAGCTGCACAGTGATGCATGCTGGAAGACGGTAATAGTGACAGCAGCAAGCAGTTGTCTTCTGACCGCTGCCCGGAGAGCCTGCCGCTCAAGGAAATGTATACAGTTGTGAGTCGCTGTTACTCTTTGCGGATTTGCTTTTTACAATTCACCGGGTACCAGGTCGCGGGGACCACCCACACATCAGCGCAGCTTTTTGTGGAGTGCATAGGGTAATATGGAGCATAAAAATAAGTAGATTATTTTCTTGACGAGTCAAATTTTAAGTAAAATATTTTAACTTGAGCTTGTGCTGTGCATTTTTCTGAACATCTTGATCAAATGCATACGTTGCAGTTTGAATACCGTTACCATCTGTTGAGCCCTTCTCGTATTTTTAGTCGAGAAGAAACTGACGCAACGCTGCTACAGAAATACAGAATGCAACGAAACGTCACTTGAAGAACTAGGTTCGTTTTACGTTTATATTGTTGTATAATACTCTTCCTTGGCTTCATTTCATACTGTAAGTTTTTGAGCATAAAAATAAACGTCCTGGTGACCGCTATCTAAGAAGAATGCAGGGGTACTGTAGAATTGTGGCTGGCATTAAAACTGTTGATTTGTTCCCTCGGACTTACAATATGCATCTGGGAATGCGAAATTAAATCGGTGCTCATAAAGAGCTCTGAGCATGGCTGCTTGTATATTGCTTGATGTACTCCTGCCTTTCACACTGTGTTTAGTTTCTCAGACAAGATTTCGAAAGATATGTAGTGGGCCTATTATTCTTCTCGTCTACCGTATGTGCAGCTCCCTGCAATGCACGAATCCATATTGAAAGATAACTGTTCTCTTTCAACACCTGCTCACCAACTCCTCCTTTGCGCCAGCAGGGTCGCCCAATACCCACCAAGCCGCGTCATTCACGTGTATAAATTGTGGCAATATGGTGTATAATACAGAGCTATTTATTTTATTGAACGCATGTTCATTTCCGGAGCTGAGACCTTGCTGCGCATCCACAATAATTGTTATGTGCAACTCTACCGCGTCGTTGGCATTTTGATCCTCGAGGGTTCATTAACTGAACGGAGCGGGTAGCAAAGCAATTCACGAAATGTTTGGTGGATACTGGTATACCGTGGCAGTTACGGCAGGTGCATTTTCTATTTATCATGTGGCACAATTGGGACGACTGCCGATACTATGAGGAAACGAAGCCGCATACAGGCATGCCTGAGCTTTTCTATACCGGGCGTCTACCTCTGATGAACATGAAGGGTGCTGCGACCTAATAGCTTTAGCAGTGTATGCTGACAATCTCGCGCCATACGGAACAGCCAGGAAGGAGTACCCAACACCACATAAATCGCTCAATAAGTTAGAAGAGAACACCCTTAGGAGACTAGAAACCAACACATACCGAACGCCAGCTAAGTTACGCCAGTGGTACACTACACTATACTCTCCGCAGTGCCCACACTGTGGACAGGTAGCTAACCTCTACCACATGGTGTGGGCATGCCAATTTAATCCCATAGTTTACCCCATTCAATACTCCTCAGAGGAGCAGTGGGAGGCTTTTCTGCTAAGCGATGATCCTGACCTTCAGAACTGGTTTTGGGGAGGGAAGCGCAGCAGCAATAACCAGTGGATTACCGACTCGGCGGCCCATCCACATGTTCTACGAATATTCAGTAAATAAAGATGTTTTCTATAAATAAATAAAAAAATAAATAAATAAATTCAATACCTTAAATGCAAGCTTACTGTTGACCTCACTTTAACAAAAGAACCCTCGCCGCAAAAAAATTTTCTTACTGCCTTTAGTGGACTCTGGCTTGTCAGCTTATAATGTGTGCGCTCTAATTTGAGCAGATTCTTGTATTTCGTTTGTCAGTTCACAAGTACCTCATCATCATTTGCGGCCTACATGACCTCAAAGTCATGTCGAAGCAATGTTGGTACATAGCGTTTTTCAACACTTTGTACCAACTAACCCAGATTTCAACTCTCCTGGGAGTCCTCTTGCCTGACATTTATCGGATGTTCCACTCAGTGTCATGCGATCCAGCCTGATTGAGAATAATCACAATTTAGGTTGCTAAGAATAGCAAAAAAGCCTCTGAAGCCGGACTTTTCTCCTGTTCAAATAGAATATTTCCTCTGTGAAAAGTTTAAAAGTCCCGAGCGTAGTTGCAATGTCGTCGTCAAAGGCTGGTTTGTTGCTGGCCAAGTCTTAGGCCTGCACTGCGATTGCATATTTTGTGGCACGATGCGGGCAGGCCAGGTTCGTTGTCATCGGGGTGTCCTGGTTCTTTTGCCCTTGATCTGGTCCTTCGGCCTGCGTTTCTTTGCTGTAGTCCTTAGGCAAACAATAGGCGCCTCTGCGATGGGCCTCGACCTGTTTTAACTGGTAGCTATCAGTTGTGAGGGCGACGTGGTAAGTGATGTGGTAAAGCAACCAGATACTGTGCTGCTGCTCCTTGTCTGGTACCTGCGCATGGCGTCAAAACAAAAGAAACGGATAGAGCGCAGTCGTGAGCTGTGCTTTTGATAATGATGGTTTATTTATGGCGCTGGAACATCTGTGGGCAATGATCGCCATGGCACAAGGTTTTTTTCGTCGGCTCAAGGCGAGGTCAAAGACTCATTTTCTAAGTATTTCACGCAAAGACAGCGAACATCAGACCAGGCGAAAACTTGCAACTATTGTATCACCGGCGGGTACCCAGCTCAACTGGGAATCGAACAAGCACCTCGCCCATGTGAGGCGGATGCTCAAGCCACTAGACCACCAGTGGCTCGAGCTGTGGTGCAAACTTTCTGAAGCTAGGAAGCACAGTCGCAGTCCGTGTCGTATAGTTATTACGTGAGCCACGCTAGGTCCATATACGGCTACTGAATGCAGCGAAGCGCAGTATTGTTGTTCCAAATCTTAGGCAAGAAGAGCGCATTGACTATTTTATTCTTTCTTTTACTTTTTTGTTCTTTAGCCAAACTTTTGCGGATAAAGTACAATTTTGCCAGCGTATTACGTTAGGAGTTGCATTACAGCAGAAGTATGGGCTAATTGGTGGAAATTGTATACCGCTGGAGAACAGCGCAAACTGGACGAAACACAGAAGAAAGAAAAAGACACCACACGCACTGACCTGCAACTCAACTCTTAATGGAATGGCGGAGGTGTACATCAAGGAATACACCCGGAAACTACGCACATCACAACCGCGAGGTGTAAATGCTCAACCTCTTGGCATAACAGGTTGCACAAAAGTAAGTAATCAGAAGCAGAGAGTGGCCGGTCATCTAAGTTTGTGAATTCCTTAGCCTAAAGTGTCAAAGAAGAATGACTGAAGCAGCAACTGGCGCTTTTTTATATAAAAGTGTTCCACTACCTAACGGCCACATAGTTCTCAAGACAGACCACAATAGCGGTACTCGAAAAGAGTGACGTGTGCTTATATTTGCGGCAGTGAACTGGTACGCGGAAAAAGGAGTAATAATGAAAAATATTTTCATGCTCAAGTAGCCCCACGTTCATTCTTAGGCCGGTCGGATTGATTTTCACGCTACCGCATGATAACGACATTCTGCACACACCGCCTTTCCTGCTGTAGGTGAAAGGTGTTTTGTCCTGCAGTCTCTCCTTTTCGTATGGCTATCGAACACTTAGTTTTTTGACCGCTTAGGCGCAAATTCGAATGGTATGGTTTTGTTTTCAGCGCCAGTGAAGCTGGCTAGAGTTAGTAGGTAAATGGACAGAAAACAAACGGCCGGTTGCCAGGTGAATCCTAGCGTTTGCCTAACAACGCATATTTCACCTTTCATCAGTTGAAGAAAGGGCGTTCTGCACAAACAGCCGTTGTAGTACGGTAAACTGTGCATTGGTCTGACCGGTGGTCGAGTGAACGTGTGGCTACTTGAGCACACAAATTTACTTGATAGTGACTTCCTTGACCGCATACCAGTCAACTGCCCGAAATATAAATACACGTCACTCTTAACGTCTAACTCCAATCTACCCGTCATTCTGGTCTTTACCTGTGATAAAATGGAGCCCTTTTATATTAGGAAAGCGCCTACTACTGCGTCAGTCATTTTCAACAGCGTTGCCGGTGAGCAGTTCAGGAAGGTAGCAAAAACAAAGATAAAAAGCAGGTAAATGTAACCAGTATATTTATTTTGGCGCTAGGTAACTTGCCAGCGCTAAAAACGCAATAAGATGCGGAATAATTATGACTTGACTCAATTAAAATTATAGACAAAAAGCGATGCAACAGCACAATTATTTTATGTTCATTTTTTGTAGAAGATACTTGCAAGCCGCGAACACACAAAAAGTTTTGCCCTTTAACCACCACCAAAACATATTGCCACAAGTATCTGGAGCTTCATCTTTTTATGTTCGATTTTATTCAAGTCAAGCCGTGAGAAGACGGAAAACGCGCTCCAGCTTTGCATTTGTCATTGCAAGTGACAGGATGTTGAGGCCGCCTTCCATAAATTGGGGTAGACGCCACGCATCAGAGCACGTTGTACTGTATCAGCTGGCGCGCCATGCAGAACGGAAAGGTTCGAAACATGGGAAGGCGGGGGGGTCTTTTACCTTCGCTCTCCATAGGACACAAAGGAGCCAGATGAACTCAAAGAGGAGAATAAAACGAGACCGGACCGACTGGGGAAAGAATTAAGCAGCAGCTGTCTTTTGTCTTTCAATGTAGAGTTTTAATATTGCCGGGAGTGAACTTATTCTTTCTCTGCTAGTGTGCTACAGGGGAACAAAAGTACTTAAAAGAAGAAAAAAGAAAAAGAGAGAGGGAGAGAGGGATTCAAGAAGAAATGCGACTAGTAGAGTTGAAATCGATGTGGTATGGACACGCGGGAACATTTAGGGGATTCCCGCCAAAATGTGCTTCTTCCGACCGACATGGCAGAGAAGACAAGATCACGCGATGAGACTCTAGCCCACCGGCTCCACTTAGAGAAGATTAATGGCGCCTTCTCGGCATACACCCAATGAGTGGAGAGGGTGGGTGGGAATTTCTTCTACAGAGACTCGCTGGGCGGCACGTTCGGGGTTTACACCCGCACTTGTTTCGAGATAGCAGCACCACATTTATTTCGAGCCTACACAACGCGATCCGATTCCCCTTGTGAGGCCAATCCGAGGGAACAAGAAGGGGGAAAAGAAAGACTCGCATGTGGACTGCCCGAACGAGATATATACGGCTTCAACGACAGTGCCAGCGGCGTGGGCATTCTGAAAACGTGCTTCTTGAGGAGTTTGCTGATCGAGATTCCGGGATGAGTTCCGATCTAAGACAGCCAGACAGGTTCACTACAGTCTTACAGGGACAGCCGTGATTCCAGGACGGCTGTTCTAGTCGACACTCGCTGTTGCGTGAGTCCTACGGGAAAGAAAGATTATGAAATATAAACCTGAGGTGTGTGTTCATAGGTCTGAAAGGCATGCGCTTTCTTCTGAGGGTTTCATCAGTATTATACGAAGGAAAGACACTACGTCGTGACAAAGCCTATAATTGTGCTTCAGGGTGAAAAAAAGCGCAAACTAGACCGGACCCACTAGTGTGTGCCGTGTAGTTTGCTCTGTTTTCTACAGTGGAGGTTGCATGAACTCTTTTTTATGTACTGAAGTTTGTCCACGGTATGGAAAATCGCTTTTTCGAAAACCAATGTATACTGAATGACAACGACGCCAATTTTGTGCACCGCATTATAGCTCTTTGTCCAATTTCTGCTTTATTTGAAAAGTCTCTTATTGAAGTTTTGTGTACAAGGCTTTATATTTGAACAAGACATTAGCATGACCTTAGGGAGGAATGTCTCAGTTTTGGGCTGTCATACAAAATTAAGCACCAACTAGCTCTAATCATCGCAGCCACTTCTCTATTTATGATATACGTTAATGTTTATTTACAGACTGACTTTGAGAATTTGTGCACAATAATTGCCTGATATTCGAAATACGCAACATTTTTCAAAAGGGCTTATATTCATGCTGCTTTTCGTGTCTCACACCTTTTCTGCGCGGTTTACGTTTTCTCCACGCTATTAATCTACTTCTTGTAGTTTGGCCGTACGCAAAGTACGTGCTACAGAGATTGGAATCGCATATTCTGAATTTCTCTCTGCAATGCGGATTTCGCTACGAACAATGCTGGGATTCAAAAATTCTGGTAAGAATTGCATCGCTATGACTTCTTTAATGATGTCATGATGGTGACAATGGTTACATTTCAACACACTGGCGGTCAGAAGTGTGCAAAATTGGCATCAGAAAACTATAGACTCACAGGACAATCCGAGGAAGACAGAGGAAGCTCGCTTCAGTTGATTTGTATGTTATTTGAATAAAATGAAGCAGTTTAAAGGCACTATTTCTTTTTGGCAGATGAAGAGTTGAGCACACAAAGAATAGCTCAGAATAGCGCATAAAAATTCAAGTATCAGAAACAATATACACAAATAAACAGGCTCACGCATGTGTACTCGCAGCTGTATCCTGGGAAAGCGCATAGGAACTGTGGCAGGTAAGTAGTATACGGTCAAGAAACAAAATCCAGGCAATAAAAAAAGTGAAACAAAACAGCACTGGAGCTTCACACAGAGTCAATTAGGCGCATGCATTAATCGGTTGTTGAGGTAGCCCATTATTTCTGATAAAAGCCCTAAGCAAGCCATCCTGAAACATTCTACGCCATCGTTATGTATTGAAAAGGGTTCGATAATTTTTCTGCCCCACTATCGATACATCCTCAGCGGAAGGAGAGCGGAGTTTTATGACCATTGCTGTTCCAGCAGGGAAATACACCAGTTGAGTATTTCTTTGTGCGAGTATCGCTTTCCCCCGTGGTCGTTCGGAACATTAGACAACCGCCATCGTTACGGACAGAAAAAGCCAATATAATCCGACATTCGCCGCCAAATTCTTTAGGTGATGAGAAACTCAATCGATAATCGGTACTAGTATAAAAGGTACTGTTAGTAACCCCAGTACTTTTTCTTCTAAGCGAGTATCATTATCAGAGATGAGATAATTTAAAAATAGATTTTACCATATACTACTTATTACCAAAGTACTACTACTGCTTCTAATAAGACGACTAGTAACTTCTGGTGTCCTGGCAAGAGGAGTAGTCAAAATGTTAGAGCACGATTGATAGAGACTGATGCCCATGTGCGAGTACCACCTAACTGGTATCGATACCCAACTGAGGCATGAGTTACATGAGCAAGAGCCTGACGCATATGGTAGGCTACTTTTATCCTCTTTTGTTCAGGATTGGTTTTCATTTACTCTACAATTCAACTTAACTGCCACCTGTACTGAAGTACCAAAAATATTTGAAACGTCTGGCAGTAAAAACATGGAAATTCAGGCTTCAGGCGTACCAAAAAATTTTCGAAACATCCGAAAGTTTCAAATATTGAATGACCTACAAATTTTTAAAGTTTTTGTATCATTGTATGTTTAGCTGGAGTGAACACATGGCCGATGCTTGCCTTCCAGATGAAAACAGAGCGGGAATAATGATTTCTAGGTGGTAAGAGAACTTCTTTACTGGGCGCCCACCGTCGCGAATGTCGAAGCACCGATTCCACAAAATGGCAATCTCTGTAATCTCTGCTGCCTCTTTCCCGGGTTCGATCCCGACTGCGGCTTCCGCGCTTCGATGGAGGTGAAACGCAAAGGCGCGCGTGTGCTGTGCGATATCAGTGCACGTTAAAGATCCCCAGGTGGTCGAAATTATTCCGGAGTCCTCCACTACGGCATCTCTTTCTTCCTTTTTCTTTTAGTCGCTCCTCTATCCCTTCCTTCATGGCCCGGTTCGGTTGTCCGCCGAGATGTGAGACAGATATTGCGCCATTTCCTTTCCCCAAAAACTAAGTTAATTTTTTTTTCTTTCGAGATGCGACATGGTTGCAGTGAGCTTCCCACAAGCGGTGTAGTCACAGGTGAGAAGGCCCCTTCGTAAAAGCTGTGCGGATGGAAGTTAGGGTATAGGGAACCATGTCGATGCGGAAGCGGGGAAACGCCCCTCACAATGAAAACGAAAGGAACGGCCAGACTACATTCAGCGTCCAAAGTGGTACGCTGCGGCGCTCGTCTGCGCGCCACCGACGAGCGCAATCACAGCGGGTTGGGCCAAACCCAAAAAAGAGAAACTGACACTCTACGGCAGGGCATGTTTTTGAAGGTAAATTGACCTTGTCTTTCCTACGGCGACAGCCTGCGGTGATCGTGACGACAGCCTTTGCACACACACCACAGGGGCACGGGAAAGGCTGTGCGATTCGATTCAGGCTTAGGGACGGCAATTCTGACGACACATTGCTGTCAAAATCTTACCTCTACATGGTACCCCCCCCCCCCCCCCCCCCGGGAGTTCCTTTGAACTGATACGCATGGGCACCCCTGCGTCCAAATTAACATACGTCTGACGCCGTAGACTTACAAGGGCGTCGGCTCAGACCGTGCTGGCAGTCTGAAGTATTAAAAAAATTACGAATTATGACGGTTGAATCAGAAATGTTTTATTGCCTCTGAGCCTTTTGATTTCATTTGCGTGTTTTTTTGTTTCGTTCACATCTTGGTATGCTTCATTTATTTTTGGCGAGTTGGATTTCAACATCTTCGACTGTTCTCTCGGTTCCTCTTTTCAATCCTGGTTGCACGTGCGCATATATTAACCGCTTAATTCCATAAACTGCTGCATGCACCAATACGTGGGTACTGTGTGTTCCTTATTCTGTCCTCAATTTGGTTAGCATAAGACAGCAAGTAACATAACAGGCAACACTTTAAGTAAGCATTTACTGCGCAGAACAGGTAATTTATGTCGATGCGGAAGCACATCCTGTTGACAACAGAAGCTCCTATGGGCTCAAGTTCTTTGAGCGGGTAGCTTAAAAGCATGTGACTTGACTTCCGTGTCTACCCTAAACGGTTTTCCACAAGTCCATGCTGGAATGCAGATGATGTAACATGGAGACCCTCTTGTTTTCAGGCAGATTTAATCGTAGTGGCAAAGAAAGAAGAGATATACGCCGACTACCCTGCCAGTTGCAAATAAAAATGGGCCACAACATGTAATTTCTACCAGTCTACATGAATGCCAACAAGCTATTCCTAATAGGCGTCCAGTGTACAAACAAAATGAAAACCACTGAATTATTTAACTCATTCCTGTGTCCGATGCCGATACAAATGGCTTTAAATACCTTAAATCAGGCAGTCATTGAGTTTGTATTTTCTTTGACGTAGCCTACACCCCTAAAAAGATAAGGTTCTTCTGGGAACAGACGAATTAGTCTCTTATATGCACAATTCTTCGCGTCAGGACTGCACGGCTGTCTAACTAGCAGCTATCTTGATTACCTAGGCCCTCAAGACAATAAGGTATACTCACAAAGAGGGTGTTCCGAATTTTTCGCCACGGAGGTATCCAGCACTGCCGCAGAATGCGTGCTTTGCTTTCGATGTCCGGCATTTTTTTTTCATGTTGAATTTATCAAGACCGAAGGCGCCGGCCAGGGCCAAAAATATTTAGGCCATGTCGTCAATTCTCAACAGCGTCTGCCAGCCTAACAATGAGCGGAAGAGCAGACCATATAAAATGTAGCGTCGCCATCACCACAGCGGCTATCAGGAACTCGCCTAACACGGCGGGAGTAATTGTTCGTGCCGGAGCCGGCCATGCTCCACTCTACGGATCGAATGGATTTCGCATGCCTCCGAACGTGATGGCGCTGGCGTGCCGGCTGCCGAAGTGCGCAAAGCCTCTCGAGCAAAATGCGTTGCCGGAACGCCCATTCCACGTAACGCGAAACGGAAACAAGGCCCTCAACCACCCGCCCTGTCGATTCTCATTGTGCTTCCTTCATTGTAGACAGGATTTGCTTTTTCGTATTTGCCTTTACTAGGTGGACCTTCATCGCGTGGTTTAGCCCCCCCCCCCCCTTTTTTTTTTCATTTGAGTCCACTCTAACGCCGGCCATCGTGTTTTGGTGCACCCTATTTGTTTTTTTGTGTGTGTTTTTATCGGAGCAGCGAACATCGACACTGTAGGAATCGATCCAGAAAACTCGCATCGCGCGGTCGCAAGCTTCTGAGTAATGCTTGCAGGTGATGCAATAAAGGCACGAAAAATAGAAGAAGCTCAAACTTTAACCCTTGACAAGAAATAAACAAAACAACGCGGTGGTGTTATTGGCAGAGATGAACGAGAAAAGGGTTAGCTGTCGCCCAGTAAAGTATTTCTCAGCATTTCTATCGCTGCTCTTGTGCTAGCACTCTCAAAAACTGATGTGGGCTTGGAATGTGGTGACGAGGATACCACAGCGACGCCTGTGCTTCTAATAGAGTTGAGGTAGTATGAGAGTGTTGAGTCGTTAGTATCACAGTTTATGATTTTTTTCCAAACGAGTAAGCAGCTGCATATAATGTGAAATACAGCAAGCAATACTAAGTTTATGAAAAGTGAACAAATAGTACTCACAAGCATGTATAAAACAGTTACTTAATACAAATTTATCTCGCTTAAATTTTCTATCGAAATGAGGTTACCAAGAAGCCCGTATGGTTTGTGGAATTGCCGTGGCCATCTAAGGACAAAAATATTCATTGAGCGCAAACTTCATGAGCAACAACCACATGCAATATATGGGCCACTGCAACCTATATATACGTCAATAAAAATAATTCATTCATACGCTCCTGGCCGTAATTTTACAGATACGCTTGTTGCTCAGTCAATCTGACTCTCAAAATCTGCGGCTCCAATCATTCTGCAATAATTTGGCATTGCTATTAAGCGGAATACTTCGCAACCAGGCTTTCTCTAAACAAGGTTGTGAAAATTTAATCGCTAGCTGCCAATAAGGTGTAAAGCAGAAAATGTACCAGTAGCTTACGCAACAAGGAAGCGTATTCGATTTTCACTCTTTCCATAGAACCAAGTACAAGAGAACTTGGTACCGTCCACAAATTGCCACCTATGGACTGCCACGCCACTCTGGAAAGGAAATAAATACATCGTAGATCCTATAGACTAACCTTGGCACAAGTAGTAATGCTTTCTTATTTGCGCCACAGACCATCTGTGCTGAGCAGTTGAATACACGCCATGCGATTTAAGCGCAAAGAGAAGAATTTTGCACGTTCTTGATCTCAGAAAGCGGTTTTCATAACTGATAAGATATTTCTACATATTGCGTGAGCAGTGACAATTCAGGATTGAGTGGCTTCTTCCTTTTCTCTCAGGCACGAAACATTTTTGGACGGCCATTAGGTGGGCACTGTACTCTGTCTTAACTTTTCTTGATCAAGGAGCTCCGACGCTTCACTTCGAGGCGTGATAGAAATGAGCTGAACTTAAAAAAAATACCAATATTTTGCGTTTACGTGCTAATTCAATTTTGCGTTAAAACATGTTCTACATTATTCGTAGAAAATTGACTGCAGTATTCTACAAATAGCGAAGTTATTGCCCCTTGGTTATTCAGAGCTTCCTTTTCAATCGTCAAATTTTGCAAGACGCAACCAAACTGTCAACATGAGAAGCAGACTTAAGATATCAGTCTTATCTTAAAAATCCTCCCTTATATGGCTGCCCATTATTCTCTGCCGTTTCGTATGTGACATTCCTTCCCTAGTAAAGTTTTTCTCTCTCTCTAAAACAAAATACAAGTGCGAATGTGCGCTTATTTTCTGTCAGAAGTGGCTATAATAAGTTAGAGTAATAAGCCCACTAGGAAAACTAATGCCAAGCAGTATTTCATTCGTTATACTTCTCATTTTTTTTTAGATAGAGAGGCTATAGAAGCAACACGATAAAGCATGTAGCAGGTCGTGCTGATCTGGACCTCCCAAAAACAAAAATAGCCGTGGTTTCAGTTTCTCCGTTTTGAGTTCAGCTTCAGACACTGAGCAGCCAGGATCTTTAAAACAAAGCTATGTTCAAACACAGACGCGTTATCTCGTTCTATTTAAGTCCACACAGAAAATGCTAAATATTATTTTGAAAGCACTCATACGCTCACCAGTACTGACCATGCCTAGCAACCGCAACGCCATGTTACGTCAGAAAGAACTGAAATGAATATCCAAGAAAGAGTATCGAACGCCCGGCGGAGCTAACATATCAGCTTCGCAGGACGCTGCACGAGAGCACCAGTCTGTCGCCGCAGCCGAAGACGACTCGTGTTAGACTGCAGCACGCTCTGGCGCTGTGCATTGTACGCCGTCGTCTTCATCAACTTCCATCTGCGGCACGAACAGATCAAGTCACCCTAAATTCGATGAGAGCTTAACCTGAGTTTACTATCACCGCCAGACGTGCTAACGGCACACCAAGGCAAAACCGTGAGCCAGCCAGGCTACACACATGCTTTTGCGCGTATACTCGGTTTAAGTACGTTAGAACCCTACCATTTTTTCCAACGTCAATAAATATTACAGTACAGATCCTGCCGTTGTGAAGATTGGTGAGAAGCCATTCATTCTCTTTTGTAAGACAGAAGATAATCTAGCTTAAAAGAGCGGTGCTTTCTTTACGTGTGCACTGTTCTGGAAAAGAGCGCTTGTTTCATATTTTGCTCAACTAAAACGAAAAGGAACCGGTGGCGTGCACGGCGCATGTTGGCAAACATTCGTCAAGCAACCAGATCAGAACAACGTACGTAGATCGTCAACAGCAGGAAGAGAAGCCTGTGGTAATATTTATCTTGCAGTTTGAAAAAGACAACTTTGATGGCACCCGGTCGATGCCGTTGTGCGTCTGGAACAAATAGAAGCCCCGGTCCGATTCTTCTACTTCGGGAATGGACACGACTGCTATTGACGAAATGATGGCTTCGAAAGTTTTCCCGAGTATAGGCGAAGTTCCCGGACTGGCTTCCCCCCGTAAACAAGATGCACACACACGCACGCACCCAATCATGCGAAATAATTCATGGTTTAGAGTAAAATCCCCAACAGAATACATGGCTGTTTTTCATGCGTAAGAGTTCTTAACCTGAGCAAAGAAACAAAGACAACACAAACAGAAATGACTTAAAAGCGAGTGCTGACAGGTAGCCAAAGTACATTGTCGACCCGAAAAGTTTTACATCGTCTTAAAACCAACGAATATGTAGCACAAAAAGAAGCAGTTGCTTCTGCACGGATTATTTACCTAGTTACTCGAATTGCTGAAAAATTTTGACCTTTCTTCAATCTCGCCACACACGATTGCCCTAAACAACAGAGGCGCAATTAGTGCAAAAGCATTAATCTGGACGTTCACAGCCTACAAAAATTGTCTTGTAGATGTTTGCGCAACAGTATAATCAGAAAGAGAAAACAAAGAAAGTCACACTATCCATGAATGGGAGTCGAGCCTGCGGCGGCGCACACAGTTCAGCTTTACACGCCACTGTGCGTGGGCACTAGCCCATCAACGGAGCTTTTTTCTTTTATTGCATGAGAAATAGTGCTGAAAAGAAAACTATATGCATGCTTACACAACAAAACACCAGACCACTATGCCCCTGCATGACCCCTGCTTCCAAAACATCAAAAGTCTGGGAGGCGCACACATGCATCAAGATAGGAGAGCCAGCTAGGCAGCTCTTGTAGGGCAGGCAGCATATACTCCCCGCACCAAAGCGCATTCCTCACGAAACAGATTTCGGCGACCGTAGTGATTCGGCGTGGTGGTCCATCATGCGGCTCTTCAGAGACTAAAAAGTCACAGCAACATAAATAGACCACATGGCACAACGCCGTTTTTTCGACAGGCAAAAAACGAATACTGTAGGGCATGATGTCAATGTCCTTCTTAGTTGTTCGTTGTAATATGTCCCAGAAGAACATAGCATCAATGCATAGAATAAAGCAATGGTCAGTAGCCTGTGGTGTATTGCACAGGCGGCAATTCACCTTCCATGGCGCGAGTTTTTCTTTAGCTTGGAGCCATGCCTGCAAAGCCAGCGTGGATTTGTCCACGTGAGGAGATGTGCGTTCGCGCTGTGCATTGCAGAGCGTCGTCTTCATGAACTTCCATCTGTGGCATGGAACGCTCCGTTTCGCAGCTGTGCCCACTCATCATCGTCTTCTACGTAGCACAAATTTGTGCTTTCGCTCTGGTTGGATATGTAGTAAACATGGTGTTTAAAATATGTTTTATTATAAATTTGAGAAAATTATTTTGCGCAGTTCTCACTTCAGGTGCAGAGAGCACCGCCTTGGAAAAAAGTAAACGCAGATAATATGCTTTATTGCGTATTTCCAAATGAATGCATAAATTACTTCATCGTGTGAGTTGACTGCGACTGCGACAGCAAAGCGCCTTGTCAGGGGTGCGGATATTTCACTACACAAAACGATGGATTCATGCATAATAAACTTCCGGTTTTCTTAACAGACCTTGCTAAGCTTCTTAGAGTTATTAGTAAGCGCATCATGAAGGCCAAAAATAGGCGCCATTGCGAGCTTTTTTTGACGCCATACAAGGCAACGGATGGAATTAAGACCAGCGTGCGAAGAGGAAAAAAATTTCGCTTTCACATCTCAAGCGCGGGCGAGTGATCTTACGATACAGAAACTTTGTTCGTGTTTCGATGCGATTTATGGCGCGAAATGAAATAGGTTCTATGCCCGAGAAGAATTAGAGTTCTAACTAGTCTCCTTTTCGGAACGCATTTGTTCAAACCAAGAGACGTAAGATATGCCTAGGGCGGCGATAGGAGCAAAGAAATAGTAAAAACAGATGCAGGTCAAAAGAGAATGCGGATATTCCTCTGAGGGGCCGGGCTTCTTGAACTCAGAGTAGGATATGACTGCCTCCTTCAAACGTCCCAGAAGCGCCACAGCACCCGCGACGACGAGTCATTTATTTGCCGCCTCTAAAAATGAACCCGGAGCCTCTTCACCGCCTTGGAGGGAGCGAAAAAGTAGAAAACGAAGGTAACCCAAACGAATGCTCAGTGAAGCTCCGAAATATGGCGCAAAAAAGCTTTGCTAAGAAGCTGGAAAAGGCGCGAGAGAGCGAGTTGTGCTCCCTTCGCGAGTTCTTGGCATCCACCCTTTGCGACGTCTGGTGTGTTCAATAAAACCGTGTCGCACAAGTACAAAATTCCTTGGCAGTGAGAACCCCCGAAGTCCAGCAAGCGTAAACTTATGGGGCACTCAAAAGTTTTAAGCCGCTTCGTGAACGGAGAAAGTTTTCGGGCTCCCTTTGGAGATTCTTGCCACAGAGCGACACAGTTAGAGCAAGCGTCGTAAACGATGCCCTTATTCTTGTCTTGAGTACTCCCATAGCACCCCTCACCACGTTCAGCGCGTCGCCAAGTCGACACCCGTGAAGGAACTCCGCTCACACTGGAGTATTTCTTTGAAAATATTAAAAAAACGAATGCACGCAGTTAAACCTCAACAGGTCTAAATATTCTCAATGGCTTAATTTAGCGCTCGCTCTGAGAAGAATGAATAACATAAAGTGGTCTTTCCAAAAACAAAAAAAAACCTGTACCACGAAGTGAGGGACTCATTCGGCTGCTGAATGTGGAATACTAAACGAGACACTATAATAAACTGCCGGGCAGGTAGCCTGCGAACAAAAGCTAGCTTATGTAGTTACGTGCGAATATTTAACGGAAACATCATGGCTTTCTCTTCTCAGCAAAAAGGACCGTAATCAATCTACAAAGCAAAACTCACAGGAGTACTAACAGTGTGATAAAACAAATCTGTGTGAACAAAAGCCGACAGCTCGAATGTAAGTCCAGGAAAGTGTATAGCTCACATGATCGCATTGGTCTTGGAAAAGGGTGGAAGAACAGCTACTGCTAGCTAACAGATTAAAAATTAATCATAGTTCAGGAATACGTCTCGGACCACTTGGACCGGTTTGTGGTAGAGCTCTACGCTGTCCATGATGCCATATGGAGTCTATAAAAACATGAGGTCTGTAAAATAAGCCCATATCCGCACAGAATCCTCAGCGGCTTTTAAACAATTCAGAATACTTAGATACACGGAGCATTACTCAGGAGGTATAAGCTCTAAGTGCGCAAATAATTAAACGCATACAAAAATTGATTAGGCACAAGATGATTCAGAATGTTGACGAGAGGAAAACAGATGTTCTTACACAGCAAACCCCAAATAAGAATGCTTTCATCACTAGCTTAACTTTTGATTTGTTGTGAATGTCTTCATGTATAGCTGTTTTTTTACCCGAGAGAATGAAGCATTCAAATCCTTATTATATATGCCCAAGCTCAAAACACCGCAGCAGTACATCTTCCCAAACAAACCTTAAGATTTTTCATCCTTTCCGTCTCATAGTTGCGCAACAACAGAAATAATTTCCGAGCCAGGAAGAGAAGGAGTAGAAGGAAAGGCAGACAGGTTAGCAGGAAGCCAAATTTCGCTGCAGAGGGGAGCCTGTTTTCATTTATGTTTGAGCTTTCATATTATGTGTGATAAAAGGTGCCTCCAGCAGGCTGTAACTCTGTGCATGTACTTTACTGTTATCGCTCTTAGAGGAAACAAAAAGCATTTATACTATTTGTGGCCGACGAGAAGACATACAACTGCCGGTGCATGCCCTTAAAATATCATTGAATGAAAGTTTTGTGTTCAGAAGGAGCCCTGTGGTACTGGACAACTCCGCATGGCCTTTTATTTCCAGCAGGTAGGAGAACGCTTTCAACTTGTAAACGCAACAACGCGCACCGTTGAATTAATTGACTATAAAGCGTTATACTTCACGTTAAATTAAGCCTATACTATGTTGTCGAAAGATAAAGCGAGCGACACTCCCGTTCTCTTCCATTCTTGTCGTCCGTCGCTAATGGTGCTGGCATCAGCACTGATAAATCGTGCGGTTGGCAAGTACTTTTTGGGGCATTCACCGACAACGAACACGAACACTGATCCGCTGGCCAAAAGGCCTGAGCATCCCGTGACTGCACACGTGTATTCTCCTTTGTCAGCTCACGTCTGGGCGTCCTGAACAAGGGCTTGGCCTTAAGCTGCCATCGACTGGCGGTAATTGGCAGAGGGTGCTATCGCGGCTACGTACAAAACTGTGAATCAATAAAATTTCCGAGTCAGTTGGGAAAAAAGAGCTCTAGACGTCTTGGAATCATTGCGAATTTTTTAATACTACTCAGGATTAATTACACTGCAGCAAGCAAGAATTCCAGACTGCTGGAAGTTTTAAATACGCGTCGTTTTTCACAAGCAGTTGTGACACTGTGCCAAGTCTTGTGCTGTTCAAGGATAGGGACTAATCACAAGATATTGCGCCCAAAAGACGCTTAAGTTCTGTAATCACAAGTCCCGTGTTGCACGTGGGCATGATGTGAGCGTTAGCTAGCTCATGTTGCCATAGTAATAAAGGGTGTGAAATATGTTGCTCATTTATAGAATAGGCTTACATGTGTTGACACCTGTAAAATTTTACACGGTATATAAACCAAGCGACAAATCCCTACGTGCAGGAATCATTTTTCGCTCACGTTTGCACTGCAGGGAAGCAACAAATTATGAGAAGATGCGCTGTCAACAACGTCAACTTCCCTTTCTACCGGGTGTGTCTTTAGCACTAGAGCTGCTGTTGAGCATGCCGTGCTTCGAACTAACAGCCCACACTCCCCAGCCGAATCAAGTACGGACCTCGCGGTGCCACTCAGGTGAGAAACGAGGCGTTTGCCGCAGCACGTCGACGCTTTTCATCGCTGTCTCGAGGGCTGGGGCTCTCCTTCCCGGTGCAGCTGTTTGTCTTTTTTTTTTCCACATGTGCGCACGATTTTCTACACAGGGTACTCTTGAGAGGCCGGAAATATTGCGGCGAGTTTGGGTGCTGAGGTTAGCGGGCAAATTGCGAAACAACAGAGCGAACAAAAGCGACTGCGGAAGTAAACACCACAGTGAACAAACAAACCCGGCAGCAACGAACGAGTCAGCGGCGAAGGCTTGAAGCGGCGGCGCCGGCGGCGGTGTCGGCTTTCCGCGGCTCCCGTAAATCGCCTGGAGGGCTGCGGAAATTTATACTTCCGCTCGGCCGCCGTCTTTTGGCGGGCAATATCAACGGGCGTCTTACCGCCCGAGGGGGAAGATGTGGAGTCGGGAACCGTAGGCCGCGTCTCGAATCCGATTCGAAGGATAGGGTAGAAGGAGGAGAACTTGAAGAAATCACTCATGAGGGCGATGTTTCTGTATCTGCTATGTTACAAACATACCACGTGCCGACCCCCCTGTAAACAAGGCTCAGGCACTTAAGAAAGAAAAAGACGCCTTCTGCGAAACTACTTCAGCTGCTCTAAGTTAAATAAAAGATGCAATATTTATCTGAACGTACACGGCTGAAGAATGGCGCTTATGCCAGAGTAAAATGTTGGCTGTTGTAAGATGTAGGAGACGCTTGCCACTTCTCGCGGTTGTAAAAACGCGGAAGAAATGGCGCGGAGAAAAGGAGACGACAGGCACACAAGGACGAAGATGGGGGGGGGGGGGGGGTTCCGGCAGAGTTCCAAGTGTGGATTATGCGCCCCATTGCACACGTCGGCTCGTGGAAAGGTTTTGTTCGCCGCGAACTGAATTTTTGACGTTCGCTAAGCGTGCTTGGCGTCATCGCGTGATATAGCTGCTTATGTGTAGTAACGTAGACTGTTCTTTTTCATTTGGCACTTTGCTTTGTGAGTGTTACCGTTTTGAAATTTTGTTATCTCTATTTGCGTACATATTACACACGCATAAACTCTTAATATCTGACGTGAAGGAAAATTTTAAAAGAAATCCATTGCCATGTGAAGTCGACATGGAATATGCCTCAATACTTTGCTGCTTACTATATATGGTTATTCATTTAGCAAGAAAAATGTCATCATATAATGGTTATTGTGAGACTAAGGACTACAAATAGTGGGTTCAAGGTCGCGGGTGTAAAATTTACAGTGTAAGGTTATGGTGCTAAAAGAAGCGGGAGCCGAATAAACTTTAACGGGCGCAATTTTGTTTCTCTTAGTATTTTTTTACCAAATAAGTTATTACTGCAAGAGCGCGCGCTTTGACACACGTGTTATGCAAAAGGTATTTTCTTTGGGCAGTGAGCATTGTTGCAGAATACATCAATCAATCAATCAATAAACTAATGATCGATCAATCAATCAATCAATGTGAAACTGGTGAGGTGCTTGATAATCTACAAGGAAAAAAATTGGTGAGAATGCAAATAATGAAGACATCATTCTGTGGACTTTCCATTAATACGAATTAGACCCGATAGCTTTTGTACCATGACAATTAAAATTAAATTGGTGAACAATAATATAAATGAACAAGTAAAAGTTTCCGCTGCAAGCACCTTAAAGTTGCAGAACCTTGAACACGCTGCACTTTTCGCGCAATCGGCAATTACTTCATGAAATCCGCCCGATAATGGTATTATTTCTTTGAGGTGCTGCAAAACATATGTCCCATGAATAAAGTAAATGAATTCACAGTCTCGTTCTTTTCTCTTTCCGCAATCATTTCTAACTTCTTGCCTGCGGCGGCATGCTAGTTTTGCCTGTCCGCCGTAACCAAAGCCAATTCTGGACGACGAAATTTTATTTTTATTTTTATTTTCAAACACTGCTATCCCATGAATTGGGACATTGAAGGAGTAGTACAGAAGGTTTCGCATGAAACTAAATTTGAAGTAAAAAGCATGATTACAAATGTGAGTCTAAAAATTACACAGAAAACAGTACAGTATCAATAAGAAAATAGCATTTTACTGTATTTACAAATACTGCTATCTCATGAATTGGTACATAATCAGTACGTTTGTGCGAACGTACACCTCCAAGATGATGGCGACCGACGACCAATTTAGTGTTGGTTAAATAAAAGTATTCCTCCTCCCACTCCTCACCGTAAAGTGTAACGCCATCATAAATATTATCTCAACACAAAGCGCAAAAATTTTACAGAATTCTTAGGCGACATATTAATTGCTAGCAAATAGAAAAAACGCTCAGAAAACGAAAACCGATTCAGACGTCACTCGCAGAGGACGCTTGATAATGCTTAGAGAAGTCGCCGAGTGCGGCTATCGCGAGTACCAAACGGTCTGGCATCCAGTCGTAGTGAAAGGTGACACATTTGCTACGGTGAAGCCATCCCAATTCTGCTTTGCTAGATTTCTACATAGTTCCAGTGTTCGAATAATCGAGGTTAGACTTGAGTAGTTTTGATTTGATCAAGCCCATGCATTTTCTAAAGCGTTCAAATCTGCCCCCTTGAGTGGTCTTCGCAGTCAAGAAACTAGAAATGGTTGACGAGGGAAAGAAAATCTACACTAAATTCGTTTGTCTTCTAAAAGACGCGATATAAAGGTATGCGGCCACGTCAATGAGAGTCGTGATCTAAGTAGGAGGGCCGTGCATCGCGCATTACAGCCGGCATGGCTGCTGCCGGAGAGCATGAGCAGCGAAAAGCGACCGTCCACGCCCGGTCTAGGAAAAAACAGCCTCCATGCGAAACGAGCAGCCAGACAGGAAGCGCATGCTCCCCATCATCACCCAGCGCAGCCTCGACGTGATCAACTCGCCGCTTTGCGTCTCAGAAGTACCTTGAGAACTGGGGATCCGGCATCTCGAAATGTTTTTTCCATGACTGTACATGCACGTGGCTGGTTTACACTGGATTCCATGCTCTCTGTTATCTCTACGTTCTTACTAAATCGCCTTAGCACAAACTGCTGAAAATTAAGTATCGCATTTTTCTGACGATTATTTTCAGTTTCGTTTCAAGCCGAAGCACAAGCAACTCTATCAAGTGAGGGCAAGGAGCTAAAGGCACGTCATGCTGCTTATGATGTAGAAAAATGAGCGTTGTAGACCCACGGAGACGCAGTAACCTAACGTGTCTAGAAGAATTCACTTCACCTAAATATATATGTGAAAATTACACATTGAAATATTTTGTCTCAATTTAAAGGAAACTATATTTCTAGCACGCATTCAGCGCAACGAAAACAGAGTTGTTATCCGCCCACACATAAAAAAACTGAAGATATATTTAAAACATATTAGAGCAACCACAAGACGCCGATGTGAACGGTTAGAGCGGTTAGAGCCATCCACAAAGGTTGTCGTTGTTTAACCGCTTCATTTATCGAACGCAAAAACTGAATGTCGGAAGAGATTTATCCTTCCCTCCCCAAAGTAGAATAAAAGGAATCTCATTGAATAAATCATTCTGCAGAACTCTTGATGTCTACATTCACAGCGCACGTTCGGACCCGAATTCCTGGAAGCCTGGCACGGTTGCTGGACTGAGTTACCCAGAGAATGTCCCATTAACACGAATTCCTTCGCATTTTTGCTTGAGAAAGTCTCATTTCCAGAAATATCAAGCGGAGGAAACGGCACCACAAGATTCAGAGAACCTCGCCCGGAGCACAAAAGAAATTAAAATAAGAAAAGCGGTCACATCAACTCGACACGCTACCCACTGCCACATTTCTTTGTTTTTTTTTTCGTTCTTCTTGAGAATAGAGACAAGCGCATTTGCCATTTGAATAGATCATTTAGCTTAAATTCTGAACTTCCTTTTCCATTAGCAATTTGGCTCTTCGTGCTTCCTTTTGGTGCATTTTATCCGAGTTTTCATTATCTGTAATGTGAATCGAATCCAGCGTAGACTTATTTTTATACCTTTCTGGCTTATAAAGTGACAAAATTATACGCAAGGCAATATCTCAGGATGGTAACGACCAAAACTCAGAAAAAAAGGGCTGACATCCGGCGCGATTTCTGTGTCCACTGCACGCTGTCTGACTTGTGATAAAGCATGTGCTCTCGTCTAACGTTGTTTTTGTTTTCACTTGTCTATGCAGAAGAATAAGCAATCTTCTCCCATAGTTAAGCGAGAACCGCAAACGACTTTTGCTCCTTCATATATTCGGTTTAAGCTTATGCATGTCTCTCTTCCTACTCGTGTTCACATCTTGGTGCATTTCATGCCTCGTTATTTTTCACTTGAGCTATTTAATGCCCTGGGTGTAGCAAAGGATGTCTTCCAGCTCCGTTGAATGCTTGTAGCCGCACCATTAGCGTGTACGTTCAGCGTACACGCTCAACTGTTCCTCTCACAAACTCAGAAAACAGCATCGAGATGCACGGTTGCGAGATACAGTAAAAAAAATGGAGCAATAGGAGAGGGAATGAGAAAGCAAAGGGATTTCGAAACGATGGTTTTGCTAACATGGTGAGTAAATACAGGTTTTTTTAGGCATTCCGATGTCCTCGTTTGTGATCTGGGGAGAAGTGAAGTTCTCAAACTGCTGGGGGCGAAAGAAAGACGAGCCGGGCAACTTTCTTTCTTGATTAAAGAGAAGATAAAAAAGAAAATGAATGAAAGGCGTACGAAAAGAAGTTAGAAAAGAAGAGAAGAGCAATTAGGAAAAAAAAAGCCCTCTCAGGTAGAGAAAAATGAAAATGGTCAAAGAAATACAAGAACCTTACAGGTGTGTTGATCAATGGAAGTTTAGCGTTTTTCTACTGGAAAACCCAAACGAAGCCTACACGTTACTAACGGCGGCAAGGTTGCGATCACCCCTCGCGCAAATTTGTTTGTTTTTAGCCTGCAAAGCCGAACTTCATTTTGAGGCATCGTAATTTATCTTCGAACTGACGACGTAAAATCTTTCCGGAAAAGAAACAAGGTAGCAACATGCCCTGTGGTCCGAAAAGAATTATCCGCTCTTCACCGCTAGTCTTTTCAGTCTTTTCTGTTTGGTCCTTTCGAGCTATTATTTTGGATGTGAAGTACCCTTTCGCATATATAGACATTCTGCTTGCTGCATTTGCAATTCTAAAGCAATTTCTAAAGACACGTCAATAAACTGTAACCCATAGCTGTTAAGCCTCGCTTTCTCGAAGAAAACCAAACCAATGTGCCCTGAAGGAACGTCTTCGCTGCAGTTGTTCTTTTTTCTGAATCTTTGAGAGTTTTAGCTGCCTCGATGTCCCCTCCAGAAGCATGGGCACATTATGTAGTTTGTGTGTGGCGGCATGTGTGTTGCTACCCACTGGCCGTGATTCCCTTTCCTATTGAACCGGCCAGACCGTCTCGGTCTCGACGTTTCAGACGCAACAATATGCATCAAGCGCGTGAAGCCTTCGGTCGCATTAGGCCTACAAACAATGGGTGTGGTGGCATGATTCATTAGTCAGGAACGGGCTTCAAAATTTGAAAATGCGCTGCCAATTTAACGCCTTCACTAACAGATCCACCACTCCTCAATAGTGACTGTGCTATGAGCGAGAAGGCTCCAAAAGCGTTTATGAGGCTGGCGAAGAAAACCAGACGAACAAGCTCTGAACAATATGCTCTAATTGAGTGAAGAAGGCACAGCTTGTAAAATGTATGTCCCATCCTAGAATGAGAGCTGAAGTCGATGTTAAGAACGGATCTTCAAAACAGTTTTGACGCCAGTTACTTTATATCGTTCTTCGTATCATGTCGTGAATCGTCTAATTTTAGTGTTCTAGCGCTTTTATAACCTAGTGTTCGTCAGAGCTCGTTGCATTAGGCCTTAACTACGTGTGTTCAGCACGATGTGGTCATTTAAATTTGACTGGAAAGGCGCGCAGGGTAAGCACGTTGGGCGTTCTCCTGCGATTTCGATGTAAGTGTCGCAGTAGGCTCTGCCATTTTTTTTCTTCTTTCAGAGCAGTGTTCGAGGTGTCTTCACGTTCGCAGTGTACATTGCTGTAGTACAAGTTTCAAAATTTGGGTTGCAGTGTCGTTTGATCAAGGTTTGTTTCGTTTTGGGCAAGCTTGAAGTTATAAAAAAGCACTCTGCTTCGCACCAAATGCTCACGATTTAGTTTCGAGACTCTGGACTAATTCTCAACTTCGATGATAAAGTGACCATCCAGGAATATAGTTACCTGAGACCACAATTTGGAAGCATGATGCACAAGTGCACCAATCTGGACCAGTTTATTCGTCATCTCGTGATTTCAAACACCGAAAGCCTAGACATGTGTCTCCGTTTCTGTTTCGCTCTGCTTCGTCATTTTCAGCTTCTTGCGTGAACTACTAGGTACCGAAATGCATTCGTAAGCATTTCATGCATATTTTTATAATTCAGGCATTTTTTTCCCCATCACACGTGACTTCATGGTTCATTGAACGGGACGCATTGGATGATGCGACAATCCACTCTATTTATTTCAAGCACAAAGGGCGAAATCTTCTTAGAAGCTATTTTTGCTCTGATATGGACGGGAAATGCTAGGACATTATGATGCGACAGGCCTGAAGACTTGTCTTCACAGCAAGAGACTTGTGAAAAAAGTCGAAGTGCTTACTTTCTGCAGAAGAATCGCAGTAAAAAACAAAACAAAAAGAAACAAGCATCCAAGTTTAAGAAAAAAGGAGAAAAACGAGAAACCAAAAATACCAAGGCAGGTTGCGGAGCAAGAGGATAGCATGAAATTACGCGCACAAATCTCGCCTCGCTAGGCAGCCGTAATCATGCATTTCATATCAATTACCACTCGTAGTCATCGTAAGCGGTCGGAGAAAGGACAAAATAAGTTTGGTGTCGCCGCAGCCGCAGTGAGGCATTTATATTTTTATCAGTCGTGGAAGCGGGTTACTTCAGTGTCGTCTTCTTTCTTAAGTCCGCGTGTAAATGGTGACGTCCATGGAAATGTAACCGAGCGTGCTGCTCTTTTACGTCCGTCAAAGGGATCGCACTCTTTCCGCCTATACAGTTTGGTCGGGTCCCCTTGCGGCGAAAAGTAGTTACACAAGTTTTCTCTTGTCTTTCTTGCAATTGGTGTTAGTCTTCCTCTTAAGTAAACTAGCTTGCTTCTCGCGAGTGAGGCAGGCTATTATTAGACTGAAAGACAATACATCAGGCGCATATTTTTTCCAGATGCTGTTCCTCTCGCGAGAGCAATGTTCTCTGAGCCGTGCATCCCATTTCACTTTCTTTAGAATGGGGTTCCAAAAAAAGTAAATGAAAATGAAAGTTGCTTTTGGGGGAAACGAAATGGTGCAGTATCTGTCTCAAATATCGGCGGACAGCTGAACCGCGCCGTAAATGAAGGGATAAAGGAGCGAGTGAACGAAGAAAAGAAGAAAGAGGTTCCCGATTGCGTTTTTTCCATATTTTCGAATTTCATCATATTTTATCGGTAAGAAGAGAGTACAATCTTATCTTTCTTAAAAAGAAAAACTGTCCACTATAATCTCGTTTTGGAACCGCATCGCATGACAACATGCCACGTGCGAACATTTAATAACTTTCTGTAAACCACGCTTAAGAAAAAACAGGCGATGCCTCTTTATTAGAAGATGCCTACCAAAAAATATTCATTTCATGACTTCTAATTCCTCACTTTGAAAGGAGACTTGGAGAAATTGTTCTAACTATTCTGATA
>JARKHS020013369.1:0-43325 GCA_030143305.2 Amblyomma americanum | reverse complement strand
ACGTTGCCGCGCAGCGCGCGCGTTACGCCGGAGTATAAACGCGCCTTAACAGAGCCTGCTCTTAACCGCTAACCAACGTATTCGGTGGCGGCATCTATGAGAGCCGCTGAAACCCCCGCACACTAACTGAATAAAAAAAAAAGAACCTGTGCCGAGGCTCGGAATCGAACCAGGGCCTTTGGCGTTTGAGGCGGAGACGCTACCAACCACGACGGCTCAAGCATTAATCGTAAATAAAGGAGCATCTAGTGAATGCACTCTTCCAATGCAGAAGTCTCCGCGCTTTCGCTACGTATATCCTGGCCTAATAGAGCTAGGCCATCAGCAAATTTTGTTACTTTTTACCCGGAATTAGAAAAAAAAAGATGAAACGCTCTGCCCAAAACATTTGCTGACGCGGTGGATAAAGTCCCTATACAAGGATGACATCTCTCTCAGGTTGATGTACACAGATGCGAAGCTGCAAGTCGCTTTTGAGTACTATACTAGAATGGCACTCATCTACGCAGGAGGTTCTCTCCTGGGAGTTTTATCCTCTGAAAACCGCCCAAAAACATCCATGATCTCTGGTAAAACCGGAAAACCAATTATTGAATATAAAGCAATAATTAGTTTGGTTAAAAGTGGAAATGACGATAAAAACCACGAAACTGCAAGTATTCGATTTAAAGCAATTACTTTAATTAAATGAATTTAACTTGAGCAATAAAACCAAACAAACCCTATCGGGCTATGTGTAATAGTAAACTGATTATAAATTCCTCAAAATTCACGGAAAATGTACGTTGTACCCCGTCACCTTAACACCAGCATGCAAGTACCCTGGTAAACGCCTCCGCAAGTTCGTTTTGCTCAGTGCGCAAGAGACTCTGCAGGCTAGTTCCTTCAGGTTCCATCATCTTGGAGAAGAGTATTGACCATGATACGTTACTCCGAAAAGGGCGAACACACATCCTCACTGTTGCTAGGTGGTGTGTTCTGTGCAGTTAAAATGCCTTAACAGGGGCCAGCCAAGAAAAGACTTTCACATGCACTCGACGTTCAGCGTCTTTAAACGCCACCGGGGCTTCACGTATGGTTTACGAAATTTTACATAAACTCAGGTTCACTGCAGCCTTCCCCATCTGAAGTTCCTTCCACACAACTCGGCAATAGTACTGGAGTCCTTGTTGGGAGCAAACATGTTTTATTACCCATAAAAACCACCGTTACACAGAAAGTTGGCGGAGCAGGTTCATGAAACACCGAAGTTATGTACAGGAAAGCTGCCGTGCTAAGTCAGCAAACCCGACGCGCTCGGACCATCAGGGCCTCCAATTTCGTCCTCGCCAGCTCAACCTTTTGTTCCGTCCGCAGTAAAATAGCTTTCTCACATTTTCTTTTTACACCGGGAGGTCTGTTCGTGAAAAATGGCCAGTGAGCTAAATACGAGTCTGTGTGCACAGCGATGAACTTAAAATCAAGTAACTCCCGTCACGTCGGAAGGGGCAGCAGAAACCCTGGTTGCCAGCTGGTGCAGGCGAAACGAGCGGCTCCAGTCCGGCAGTCGGGCGGCCTCGGGGTGTGCAAACAAGTGTCGCTTTCACTGCGACGTCCGCCGGCGAAAAATGGTCAGGTTGGTCTTCTCCCAAAGCCCCTTGAGGGACATGGAGCGCCTACGCGACCCATCGTCCGGCAGGTCGTCATCGGTACCGTCGGGCGAGGCGTCGGCCCCACCCCCGCGTGCAGGAGGCTGACAATCGCGGGAGCCGTGCCGCGGAGACGTGTCCGCAGCCAGAGCGTTAACCCGGCCGTTGCGGGGCTGGTTGTAGTCCGACCGCTGCTTCTGTTGCTGTCGGCGGGATCGTCGCGATGGGCACGGAGTATTGCCAGTGGCCGGGGCCTTGTTCTTATGCGTCGGCGACCTGTTGGTGTTGTTGCAGGCTGTTGCCGCCCTAGGGGCAGCGGGAGCTGCTGCAGCAGGAGGGGTTGCCGGTTGAGGACCCGGCCTGGGGTTAGAGAACTGTCTCCGGACCTGCGTTTGTCCACCGTCTCCTGCATTCTGCTTGTTGTTGTAGTGACGTCCCCGAGACGGCGGAGGAGCCGGCGGTGGCGTCGGTGTTTCCGTGTCGGCTGGACTTGCCCGTCTGGAAGCTCCGGTCCCCTTTTGGCAGCTGTAAGGGACCGGATTGCGGTTGGCGGCAGCACCCCCGCCGCGATTTCCACCGTCCGGATTGTCCGGTCTCGCCCTGTCCTTATTCCACTGGTTGTGGCCGTTGACTTGGCGGTTGGAGCGATTTCGGTTGCGACTGGCCGAATGGCATCCGCCTCTGGCAGGTTGCTGTTGACCCCTTGCGTAGACGTCGTCCGAAGGGCTGATGCGTCGGTTGTTCCCGGCGGGTTCTTTGCACTGACCCTTTTGAGGGATCGGACTATCCGTCTTGAGCTGCCGGCCGGCTCCGGGCGCCTTGCCCATCAAAGGCGGCGTCGCCTGGTCGGGCTCGTTGTAACGACGGGTGCTGTGGTACTCGCGCCGGGCGTGCGCGGGCCGCTTGAAGTCTTGGGCCTTTCGCTGTTGGGCAGCCGCCGCGTTCGCGGGCTCCTGTGGTTGCGGAGGTTTGCATCCTGCGGTCGGATGAACGCCTTCCTCTTCCTGGTTCTGCGACGAAGCAGGACGGGAACTTGGGGAAGGTGGGCTTACTTTTTCTTCGTTGCGAGCTTCCCCACCATCTTTTGACTCAGCCGGCACGTGGTTTGCGTCCTTGTCCTTTGCTTCCGGAGCGCCCGTAGCGGCCTCCTCTGCTGCTTCGGTGCAGCCTTCATTAGGAGACGCACTCGGTGTCGCGGCGTCGGCGACGGCCGTGGTGGGGCTCGGAGTCGTAGTGTGCGGCGGGAGCGGCGAGTCCGATACTCGTACAGTGGCGGAAACTTTGTCGTCGTCGGCTGCAGCGACCAGCGCGGATTGGCAGCAGTCTGGCGGCGCTCGAATTTGAATCTTGGTGGACGGAGCGCGAAAGCTGCTCTCGTCGCGGACGCTGTAGTCGAGGCTGCTGTCCGAGACGGAACGCCAGAGCGCGGCATCCACGCACACATCCACGGAGTCCGATGAGTCGGCGGCGTACATGATGCGCTCCCGCTGGAGCTGCAGCTGCGGCAGCGTGGCGCGCCTCCTGTTTCTGCCGAAGCAGGTCTGTCGCTGCTGAAGCACTCGTTCGAAGGCCAGGTGCTTCTCGTGGCGCCTGTCCACCTCGATCAGCATGGCGACCACTTCGTCTTGCTCCTCGAACATCAGGTCGAAGTCCTCCGGGGCGCCGCCAACGGCACCGCCGCCGTACACCGGAGCGTCGCCGTCACCCTGCGCAAGTCGCCATGTTGAGGGGGCGGAAAAAACCGGAGGGGAAGCTTCGGCTACGCCCTAAGGGTTTGACGCCATAGCGTAGTGGGTTAATTCTCTTATATGCCGAAGGCCATTCTCTACATTCATAGACCCCCGGGAGCCCTCATACACCTCTTGGCGCAGTGGTCCAGCGGTTAAGCGATGCGCCACTGCCCTGCGATGGAAGGTATTCCCAGCGGTGGGCCTTGTGTGGCCAAGGTTGCTCTTCCCGAGCGACCAATCGTTAATTTAACTGCCACCTGCCACGGTGGGCAGTTTGCTAACGCTCCGGTAGGAAGGTTGTGATGACGTCGCAAGGTCACGTGACTTGCGTGGCCCACCTGCCTCTCTAGGTTGCTCTCTGGGGGGCACCACTTTTCAGAGTCATGCACGCGATTTTTCGCTCACAACGCCGAAGCCAACAACGACGACGCCATATTTTTTGTGTACAACGATATCGCGTTAAAATTGGGACAAACAGCAATTAAAGCAATAACTGTACCGCAATGTAGGAAATTTGCTGGAGTCCTATAAAAAACAAACTTTTCTGTCGTCGCAACAGATATTACTGCGAAAGCGGTGCTGCTGTACTCGGGGTGTCATATTTCGCGAGTGGGTTTCGAATTCTTTGTGGCACGAACAGATTGTAGCGCCACCTTGTAGCGGCCGTAGCGGCACGCGCGAAGAGAACGAACGAAGAGAGGCGCGAGCTGATGAGAACGCTGGAGGCGCCTTGCTGTCACGGCAGCCCCAAGATCAACTTCGCGTGTTTTTTTTTATTTTCAGCGTTTAGCTCCTCTTCATCTTGAATTGATTTAAGCCCCGCAATGTGTTGCTGGTTATTTTTTACTGGTTACTGGTTATTTAGTGAAAATTCGACGGAATTTTTTCGGTTTTTATTTTAGAAAGCAGCTTTGTGGAGGGGGGGGGATGTTATTTTCTACGTGCGATTTCTTTTTTTTTTTTAGGGTGATACAACGTGGCATTCATGAGCGGTCAAAAGTAGCCTACACGAGTTGTAACGATCGGTTTACCGGCAATAAACGCACAAATGGACGTGATGTAGAAGGGCTATCGCTATTATAAAAGTAAGGGAAGTTAAACGATGGAGCGCCCAAGACAAAAACGCCAGTGGAACTGTACTTTTAAAAACTGGGTCATCATGTTACGACTGGGTTGTTGCGCTGAGTAGAGGGAGACAGCTTGCATCCCGTTGTTTGCGTGGCTGCAATAGACTGGCACAGAACCGTCGCGGTCACCAGTTAAAGACATGATACCTTGTGACGCTTACGCACGGTTTCGCATAGAGATAAAAAATACTCCAAATTTTCAGTCAAAGTCGAATAAAAAAAATTACTTAGGAGTACTTTTATAGCTTTTCTCTTTAATCCATAAGCGGAACCGTTAAACGTGGCTAGTCGCGAAGTCTTCGAACGAAAAGGTTTACGGTATGGTATGGCGGTTTAACGTCCCAGAGCGACTCGGGCTATGAGAGACGCCGTAGTGAAAGGCTCCGGAAATTTCGACCACCTGGGGTTCCTTAACGTGCACTGACATCGCACAGAACACGAGCCTCCTGAATTTTGCTCCCATCAAAATTACACCGCCGTGGCCGGGATCGAACCCGCCGAACGAAAAGGAAATACCCCAGCACGCAGGAGCTTCGTGTTGCATACCTGACCGCTGGCGCCGAGAGCGTCGTCATCGTAAGGCAGGTAGCTGTGTTGCGCCCACTCGTGCTCCTGCTGCTGCTGTTGCGGGTGCTCCTGGAGCAGGAATGGGTGGAAGGAGTGCAGTTCCTGTTGCGCCACGAAGCCAGTGTCGTCGCTCGGAGCGTAGAAGCCGTCCCCGTCGGCGAACATGGCCTGCCTGAACCCGAAGCAGCCATTCTTGGCGCGCATCTCCCGGCAGGGCACGAACGAGCTGGCCTGCGCGCAACGAGCGAAAGCCGCGTCTCGAGCTTTGAAACACTGGAGAGGCACGTTGAGCAGCAAATCAATCAGTGTCTGGAAGCACCTGCTAGGTTTCAAAGAAAACCAGTTTGGAAGCGCAGTTACACAGATGGGCTCGGGTACCTCTGCTTCAAACTAGCGCGAGTTGGAGCTCGATTTCGCGCTTTATTCAGAGCAGTTAGCGCTCGAATCTTCAGCAGATGGGTGACGCTCGCTGTACACTTTCGCCTCCACTTGACATCACACAACGAAGAAAGACAACAGTCACAGGAAGCAAGTAACACAAGAGAATGCCCTTTTTTAATTATATGGTGTTGATCGATGGTAGATTAATAGTGTAACTATGTTATCACTGAAATTGACTAGGAAGCAGAAGAAAAAAAACAACCACATGTCACCGGTAAGATCTGAACCCACGACCTCCAAATTTCGCGTCCGGTGCTCTACCAAGTAGCGACGGCTGTCCAATCATCTGCTTTCGAGAGTATTATTTATCAATTTATTTATCAATACTGCCAATCCCTGTTTCAAGGATTTTTACAGGAGTGGGTTCTGGCCGCAGGCAAACAGTCGACCAGGCATAAACACTATTTCACAAGTATATATGCTTCCGGGTCGTCCCCAAAAGTAAATTCGGCACCCACTGCCAAGGATGTGGATGAATACCATAGTGTAGCAAAATAGTGGTTATTGGAAAAATATCCACTAGGATACAGGAGAAAATCGATGCCTGCGGTATGGAAATGAAAAATAATAGATGTATCAGCAAGGGTTGTCAACACGCACCTATATAAGACAGGCCACGCGCCTGAGCATGGTGACAACTGTTGTCGGTACGGAGACTCATTTTGGCCCTCGAATTTTGGCTGTCGGGTGGATAGAAGGCCCCGTGAACTAAGGCTTCCATACCTTGCAGTTGTCTTGGTCAATACTAAACCCGCTGCCATACACGCATCAGTATTACAGCGGCATGAAATTCTGTCCCCTGGGACTGAAGTAACGTAGTTGTCGCCACCATGAGCGGGATGGGCGTGCATTGAGTATCGAGGAACACACGCGTAAGTGCTTTCTCGGTGGAGCTGTCGAGATTGTCAGACGGCACTGTCAGGTGTCTGTACGGCAGTCTTCGCGAAACATTGCAAATCTTGTAATGGGCAGTCTTCTTCCACGCCATTCCATGTTTTCCCACGTTTCTCTAGCCGTGAAGAGTAGCGTTTATGCTCTGTTCTGTCATCGACGCCAGAGGGCAGTGCCTAGATTTAGTTTAGAAATGACAGGACTGCACACTTCTCTTGTGCTGACGCGGAATCATCTCTAACGGGACCGTGGTCTCGGGCGACTCGCTGTTCAGGAGTCCAGGTTGAACGAGAAACAAGTTCTGCAACGTCACCTGCACTTAGGTTTGGCGATTATTCTGTGTTATGTTTCTCGGTTTCGAATTTCATATTGCAAAAACTGCGTTAAGAGGTATACAGCTCAGCACAGCGTCAACAAGACTTACAAACAGCCGTTCTACTTACGTGCGCCAAGCGATCACGGATCGCGATGAGGCTCGCACTAACCAGAATGACCAAGCTTGACTATAAGCCATGGTTTCAGTGCACCTTCGATGCGCAGACGATTTAACCTTCCTATGTTTTGAGCTGCAATTTGCTAATTTCGTCCATTTAACCTGCTGCATGTCAGCGCCTTTCTGCCGGTCGCAATCGGAAACACTTACCAGGATATAGACCTTGAAGAACAGTTAGCACGACGAAAAGCGTGTGACACGAGCGGCGTCGTAACGCTAAGTGAGCGCGCCATATTTTCCGTCGCCTTCTGCCTGCGTGATCCGCGCCACATCTGCATTCCAATTGTCATCAGACGTTCTGTACGATGCACATAATCCTGTACTGGTTGTACACGCTTTCAAAGAATTCGGAGTCTCGAGCGTGAGAAAAAATTAAGATACTCTGCGTGCAAGGGTGGTCGAACGGGCTAGTTGGTAGCTCGCATTTGAAAAAAAAAAAAAAGAACAGCGCACCTTAAGACAAGGACTGAGGAAGATATAACGACACAGCGCTGTGTCGTTATATCTCACTCAGTCCTTGCCTTAAGGTGTGCTGTTTCTTTCCAAATACCCTGCGTACCGCGCAACTTCGTGATACGCAGGATATTCTTCATGTAATGTGCTATTGTAGTCGCTCCGACAACCGAGCTTTTTTTATTTTTTCAGCTTCCGCAGCGTGACAACGCCCAAAACATTTAAAAACGCGCCGTTTCACGAAATCCGCGCCCGAAGCCCGACCAGCACAGTAGCTTTGGACATGACATTTCAAAAGATAACTCTTAAGAAGCATGTAAAGCAACATGCCACACCACACCTGCCTTCGCATTGCGACCGCGATATGGTAGCTTTGAAAGCCAGCAGTCAAGTGAATCGGCGTGTACACGAAGTTGTGCGGTACGCAGGGTATTTGGAAAGAAAGAGCACACCTTAAGACAAGGACTGAGGAAGATATAACGACACAGCGCTGTGTCCTTATATCTTCCTCAGTCCTCGTCTTAAGGTGCGCTTTTTTGTTTTGCAAATATGGGCTACCAACTAGCCCGTTCGACCACCCTTGCACGCAGAGTATCTTGCTTTTTTTCTCACGCTTGAGACTGCGAATTCTCTGAAAGCGTGTACAGCCAGTACAGCATTATGTGCATCGTACGGAAAACGGTTTAGTTAACCCTCGTTGCCCAAGTGGCTGCGCGGCTCTCAAGCAGGAGAAAAGAACACTCTCCGAGTGGAGCGCAAGGGACAGAGTGCAGGACTGGTTCCCACCTGCTGCTGGAAGACGAACGCGTCGGCGGCGGTGCCGCGGTACGAGACGTAGGTGTCCTCGTGCTGTGCTTGCTGCTGCAGCTGCTGTTGCTGCCAATAGAGCGCCGTCGCCGCAGTCGCTGCCCCGGGCGACGCGGCAGCCGCGTAGTAAGCGCCCGCGGTGACCACGTCCGCGAGCGCGGCTGGCGAGCTTGTGCCGGGCGCCATGCGCTGCTTGTGGCGGTGCTGCTGTAGCTGCTGCAGCTGCTGCTGCTGCTGCGACGGCTGTCCGGGCCCCATGCGCTTGTCCCGGCACATGAGCTGCACGTAGCCGTGCAGCGCCGACCACGGGGGCGGCTCGCCACCGCTCCCTGCCTTGGGGCCTTTGCCGTGGCGTCCCCCAGCGGCGGTAGGCAGCAGGTAGTCGGACGAGGGCAGCTTGATGGTCCACTGGCAGCCGCGCCCCGGCTGCATGGCTGCTGCTGCTGCTGCGGTCGCGGCGCACCGGGAGGACCGCTCCGAGGGCCGCACTGTCACGCGCCCGCACCTGCCACGCGCCAACGCGCCTATGCTTGCGCACCGCGAGCCATGCTGCTGCTGCCAATGGGGCTTCTGCAGCCAATGGGGCCGCTCCTGTCGGACGAAGTACATACTCGCTCTTCCGCCCTGCTGGCCCCGCGTCGTCGAAGATTCGAGTCGCTTATTGCGGGCTGTTTCAAGAAGCGATCTTGGTCGTGCCGGATGACTCGGGAGCAAATGCTTGCGCGAGATCCAGAAGATGGTGGCACCCCGGGGACGATCGAGTCACGTATCGTGTCCTCTGGAATCAACTTTCCGCCATGTTGCGTCTTCTGCTTCTTTATCTTCGATGTTCGTGATGAGGCATTGCTACAGCGATGATCAAGGAGGCGCGTGTGCGGCTGAAGTTTGGTCAGCGTTTTGGTCGTTTATCTCGTTCTGCGACCTCATGAGCTTGTCGCTAACTGCTGTGACGATGACGCAGGGACTCTTGCTTGTCAGTGTGCACGCGCTGTTTATGGTCAGGCGAAGATTTGTGCGCTGGCGAAGCTCGATAGCTTGCAAACTGGTGACGTAGTAGCGTTCGTAAACAGACCACAAAAGCGAATTTTGCACGTGGAGGCACCCAGCCATTGTCCGCAGGAAAATGTCGCTTGTCCCGACAAGGGGGCGCTGCGACGGGTCCCTTGTTCATTTCTCATTTCCCGTCGCGCGAACGTTGTTCTTCGCTAATGGCACGCACTTATTTTAAGTACCATTCTTAATGTACTCGTGCGAGGATGAAGATTTTCTACAGGACCGGATTTTGTTGCTAAAGTACAATTATGAAGCTCCTCAGACCGCGATGTCACAATGACGGCGTATTATGTCGCACCTGGCGCCTGTCATCCGCGACCAACTTGTATCTTAGCGGTGTAATCAATAAGAGAACAAAGAACCAGTTCAGCCCCTGTTCAAGGAAACTGGTCATGAGACGTGAAGCGTGCATTCCATGAAATCATGACTAATTTCTTGCTCATTCGCAAGGAAAACATCGCATATGCACAGCCTTTATTGTAATTGATGACCTTGGTGTTAATGAAATTTAGTGATCTTGGGCAATGTCCTCAGGTGGCCCGCGACTCTGAAGAAATACCGACCGGTATAGACTTCCAAACGCGCAACCGCACTGCCATTTTTTTTTTCTCGTAGAGAGTCACGGACACTGTAAGCGGCGTAACTATAGTCTCCTGGACGTGCCGCGCGTTGGTGCGTTTATGTGAAGCTTTGTTTCGTTGAGCTCACATTCGAAACTTTCAAGTTACATGTTGCCAGTTTTTGTACACTGCTGAAAATTCCACCCTTTTTTTTTACGCACTATTGTTCATTCCTGACGCAGCTGAGGGAAGAAAAGGGGACATGGCATAATGGGTTGTACGCTGGCCTGGCAGTCGCAAAGTTCTTGGTTCGATACCCAGCGATTTAAGTCCACATTCTTGTGCATTGCGTAAGTTTCTGTGACGCATAGCCAGCATATCAGTGTGAACTTTAAGCTTATAATATACTGGAATGAAGTGCACCACATATTCGCTTCATATTCGCAACAAGGTCGAACAGAATGCGGGACCATGGCTGGCCCCTTGGTTTCGCTATCCTTCAGAGTTGCATTTATGGAAGAGCAAATGATTGTTGTACCAGGCGAGGCACTTAAGTAAAGATTTGCTTTGTTGAGTTCACAGTGGAAACTTTCAAGTTATATGGTGCCACTTTTTGTAGAGTGCTGAAAATTGCACGTTTTTTTTTTCACGCACTATTGTTCATTCGAGGTTTAAACGAGAATTGTGATCAAACGCTTTGAGCTTGCTTCGCTGATTCACAATCGACCTCCTTCATATTTGGTCTGGCTGTATGGATACACCCACCGGCAATAGCTTTGGACATCCCCTCAGTTTCTTAGACGCGTTTTATCCCTGTACCGACAAATTTGTTATCAATTCTTGGCGCTTGGGAAAACGAGCTCTCATATTAATCAACGTGCTTTTTATTTCTTCTTCAAGAAAAAAAAGTACAAGTGGAAGAGAAGAGCAAGAAGAAAGAGTGGGAGATTCTACTTGGCTAGTTTTGAGCCCTCAATTCGTATAGCATATAGAGTTACAGTTTTGGTAAGCGCACGTCTTTACACAGTAGAAAGGAAATGTGAAATATACTAGATACAATATACTAGATACACTAATTCTTGTGCCACAAAACACCTCGTGGAATGCACAGTGACAGCTAAGGTAAGCACATCTTAATACAACGGAAAAGATTTGTGGAATATACCTGATATAATCTGATATACACTCATTCTTGAGCTACAAAGAAAGCTTTCAGCATATTGTTGCTGATGGTACTGATGTTAGTACCTTGACAAGGAAGGTGGTTAAGTAGGACAGGTAGGGCATCATGGAGCATTTGTAGACCTGTAAACGTGGTTAGAAACCAATTTTCATATTAAACGTAGCACGTGGTAAATAAAATTTTGGAAACGCAAAAGAATGCAGCATTGTCAGTTAAAAACCAAGCGACAATGGATGGCAAAAAGAATAGGACAAGAAGAAAAATAAGCACACACGAGCGCTATTCCGCTCATGAGTTCTTTTCTTATATACAGCGCTTGAGCGTGCCATCTTCTTTCTTCTCTTCCTTTATTTCCTTCTTCTTTCCTTCCTTTCTTTCTTCTTACCTTCTTCCTGTCTTTCTTCTCGTCCTCGCCTGTTCACACCGAGTTCCGACTTTGAAGCCACTCCAACTTGTGCAGTTTAGCGGCCTCTTGCAAACTTCTCTAGCTTCGTTTCTGCGCGTGCGGCATAGAAATCTCTTCGTATTGCTTACTTGTAGTGGTAAATGCAGTAAATCGCCCTTATAACTCCGCGATTCAACGATTGTACAGATGTCTTCATTATTGATGTCAAGTGATTTCAAATCTCTCCTAAGTGCGCGTCGACCGTCGGTCGCTCCTCCTTCCCACCGGCAGTTTTAAGACGCCAGACAGCGATTTTTTGCTTGTCTCTCATTTACTCCTTTACACCGTCGGTAAAAGAAAGACTGGCTTGCACGAAGTCGCCAATGTCTACAAGCAAGCGCAAGTTTATCGCGACATTTTAAAACAAACGTGGTTATATTTACGCTGCCAACAGGAGTTCGTAACGCAGCCGTATTGGGTTACTTGAAGCGCGCCCTCTAGGTGGTGGAAATCACCAATAGCTCTTCTGACGAGTGCGCATTAGCTCCAGCATGGTGTATCAACCGTAGGATTGGTGCCGCGTCGCTCAGTGCCCCCGAAGGAAACTCAGAGAAAAATCTTCGTCCCGGAAAGGAGCAAAAAAGGGAATAGGGGTTGGTACTTTAGGGGACTAACTACTTTGTCACCCACATTAGTCCCTTTTAAGGCCAAGCACCATTCCGAAGAGTCTAAATGCCAGAGACGCACCACCCACAATTACTCTCGCCTCGGACAAACGGTACTGAAATTGCACCCATTTCACCCCTTTTTTCGCTTAGAGTGTCGATCGAAATTATACTCCGACCCCGATGTTGAGTCATCGCCACACATCGCGCCGATATTTCATTTTCAACGGGACCGTGCCGCCAGGCGGCGGGGCGGTCGGGACTCCCTCTTTCACACTGCCTAGCACGTCGTCAGCGCGTTTTTATTACGCCGCTGTGGAAAGCGGAACCACTTCCGAGCCCGTTGACGAAAGGCACTGGCGCCGATCGCAGCCCAAGCGGGGTGGCCCAGCGGGCAATGGGATTCCGTTTCCCCCGCTCCGCTCAGCGCGGCCGCGTCCCGTTGAAGCGCACCAAGTCCGCCTGTCAGCTCCCATGAGCGTCCCCATTCGTTAGCTGCTCTCCGGGCCAGACACGGCCGGACTCATCTGGATGCCGGCCTCGGCTGCGTCGACGAAGCCGAGTATACCAGGACGATTGGTCCTCTGCACTGCAGCTTTGTGGTGCGCTTTCTGTGAAGGCGACGGTATATAATCATGGCCGGAAAGGCGGTGAGGGGTGGCTTTTCAATGCCGATTTGTCTACATCAATATGGCAGAGATAGCCTGCTAGCAATGAGAACTGTTGTGATGTCTCGCATCAGCTTTAGCGTGTATTTGTGGATTGGCTAGTGAGCAGCGTATATTTCATTCTCTAGTACTGTATTGCCCCGTTTTCTCCATTCTGCGTGTCGCGTGACCCCGGCGCGGTGGCTCAGTGGTTAGGGCGCTCGACTACTGATCCGGAGTTCCCGGGTTCGAACCCGACCGCGACGGCTGCGTTTTTATGGAGGAAAAACGCTAAGGTGCCCGTGTGCTGTGCGATGTCAGTGCACGTTAAAGGTCCCCAGGTGGTCGAAATTATTCCGGAGCCCTCCACTACGGACCTATTCGTTCCTATCTTCTTTCACTCCCTCCTTTATCCCTTCCCTTACGGCGCGGTTCAGGTGTCCAACGATATATGAGACAGATACTGCGCCATTTCCATTCCACCAAAAAACAATTATTATTATGTCGCGTGATCTCCTGTGCGCCCCGGGTCAGTATTTCTAGGACGTTAACCGTGTAGATTCAGGGGTCGCACTTGAGAATAGTAGTGGTGGTAGTAGTGGTTTTATTGAAATAAAATAATAAACAAACCTGAGGGAAAAAATGGGTGTCGGCAGGAGAAACCGTTGTCCCCTATCGTAGCATCTGAGTTGCGGCCGACGAAAAACGGATAGGAGGGATAGCGAGAAAGGATAGGGAGAGCAGCGATTCACTCTTAAGGGACATTAAAGGCAAATTTAAGGTGGCTTGGATCGATAGGGCACCGCGTTCTAATCACAAACATACCACTCTCGCCGGAAACGGAGCTTTCATAAGCTACACAAGAAGAAAAAAGAACAGATACATCTGTAGCCACCACCGGCCGATTTCGCAAGTGCACCCTAAACGAAAAGGAGTAAAAAAGGGAGTAAGGGGAGTCCTCTAGGGCACATCCTTTTATATAAGGGTGCGCGCTAGAGGACTCCTCTTACTCTCGTTTTTTACTCCTTTCTGTTTAGAGTGTACATGACGTGCGTTTACCAAGTTTTGCCTGTCGAGTACAATATCTTTTAGATAACGGAATTGAAAGATTTCGCAACGAAATGAAGATTTAGAACGGCCTCTTTTCTGGGAGCGCGTCAATTTTTGAGAGTGACCCGTCCAGCAGCTATGCACCTCCTCTACCGCTGCGTCAGTCTGTACGTGCCATCATACAAGAATGCGGGTTACTATACGTGGGCTTGAAGAGGCAAGCTGCAACTCGTCTGCAGTCACACGTCATGAAGAAAACGAGTACGTTTCGAAGCGTCGTGTTATTTAATTTTTGATTGGTGTTCTTGTCTAACTTTAATTAAATTCCTTTCCCATCCAGACCGACCTCTGTCGGATGTTCTCTTTCGAACCTTATACCGGTTGTTTCAGCGAAGGGGAGTAAATTTTTTTTAAATTAACGTTTCGTGATATCAAGATGGTTTCTGAAGCGTAGTAACAGCACTGTTGCGGGACATAAGGAAACAGTGTGAGCCAAATTAACTAGCAAGCTGGCTGACTAATTCCTAAAGGTTAACTTTTTAACTCTTACAGAATTAGGCGCCTGATTGCAGTAAGAAAATTGCAGCCGGTCGTTAGTTTTAGAATTTCGAAAGTGCGATTACCTTGTCCGCAACGCCAATCACTTCACGTCGCTCCATGGCGCACGTGTCACGTGACCTTTCTCCTGTGTGGACTGGAGCAGCGCGGAGAGCTGCGAACTCTGCAGCATGGCCGTGGCGTAGTTTCTCAGCATTACCTGGAGGAAAAGCTGCATCGCCACCATATGTGACAGTTTCTTCTCCGCGGGGATGCCGAAGAGACGAGGTTTCTTATTTGGCTTGGCTAGTGTTGGGCTGGAAATTGGATTCTAGCTGTCTCTGAATCTGCAGCTGCGCCGCGATGCTTTCCACTTCGCGCAGATGAAATGATTTTAATAGCGCGTTTTCACTTCCTTGATAAATTTAACGCATGTATTAGACTGATGCGGAAACTTTCGCAGCATTTCTCCGCGGTTTGCCTTGAGAAGAGCATTACTGTTACGGCCAAGCCAATTACGGAACCACATCTCGCAGGCATTCCTGTACATCTCCATGGTGGGCGAAATGCAGCGCAGTCTACTTTCCCTTTAGGTAGTACAGTTGAACGTTGTTGTAACGAAGTTGAAGGGGCCCGGAGATTACTTCGTTATAGCCGTTGCTTCTTTATAGCCGCAGCTTCGTTATAGCCCGTGTTGGCGGAGTTTTTAAGGGGAATCGTCATTCCTTTGTTATATCCATTATTTCGTTACAAGCCGTTTCGTTATAACGAGTTTCGACTGTAGTGAGAATCTTTATAAGCCATGGGACATAGAAGGTCACGTGACACGTTGCGCACGGAGTGACGCGTGGTGGTGACCGTCGCTACGAGGCCAGCGCTTTTCGAAAAGAGCCCATGGGGGCCGAAACTTGCTGAGCCATAGTGCCGAGGAAAGTCGCATTCCCGAAGTTATAAAAAGTGATATGACTATTACTAACGGCCGACTACAAATCTACGGTTGCAGTTAGATGCCTGACTGTGATAGATGCCCGCATTCAGTCAGTGAGGAAGGATTGCTTTTCTTGCTTAAAGCTGCTCTGCTCTTTAGCGCAAGAATGCATTTAAGATCTGAATTTGCGACCTTGCCTTTCGTCACAACCGCGGTTTCCTCTCTGTGCAGATAAACATAGTGATCCAGGTTTACTCGGACGAAGATGTTTAGAAGTAGAGGAGGAAGAAGATGCTCCTCGAAAAAATACATAAGCTTTCTTAATGAAATTGACTGATTCATTAATGCAGGGATGCAATTAACGTCTTAATTTGCAGAGGTTATTAGGAGAATCATGGCGGATGCATATCAGCAATAATTGCATCCAGGATTCACCGGCACAAGTGCAAATTTTTTTTTTAGTTTTTAACATCTTGCCACGTTATGCACGCCCTGCTGCCGTACCTGATGGGTGAGTACAAGTTATTCAGCATGAATTGCATTAACATGAGCAGTTGGGCTAGTTGGGACGTGTTCATGGCTAACGAGCGCAAAAAGACAACGACGAAGAAGGGGCCGGCAACACGACACAAGCGTTCTTCTTCGTCGTCGTCTTTTTGCGCGCATTAACTGTGAATTAGGTGCGAATATGGAATAAAAAATCAATAGGAGGCAGAAAATGTATTATTTTCATAGATGAACTTTTTGGTCGTGGCAGCCGAACTTAATGGTATAAGTTAACGCTACGATCGGTCAGTTCGGGTGAGTTAAGGGGCGTTGTGACAGATTACCCAACTACATTCTCATAAACGATCAGCAAAGTGCCTTTACTCTTTGACACATTGCCAGCCAGTTGTACCACCCTGTTAAAAAAGAAAAGATGATGATTGCGGCGGCAAGTGGAAGCTTCTGTGTACGCATCGCGCGAACGCCTTAAAATTGAGCGGGAGCATAGTAAAGACAATCAGAAACACAGCCAGTTTATGATAGATTATGTGTGCTGGTTATATATATATATATATATATATATATATATATATATATATATATATATATATATATATATATATATATATATATATATATATATATATATATATATATATATATATATATATATATATATATATATATATATAACCAGCACACATAATCTATCATAAACTGGCTGTGTTTCTGATTGTATATATATATATATATATATATATATATATATATATATATATATATATATATATATATATATATATATATATATATATATATATATATATATATTGAATGAAGTCTTGCGTGCACAGAGATCGTGCCTGGAAGCGTGCAGAAGAATCGTCCAGTCAGGAATTTTGTTTTGGGGTGCGCTGAACATCTATTGAGCGCTGGAGGAGGTTTGTAGAATATCGGTTAGATTTTTAGTGCGTAGGCACTAATCCAAGGTGTAGCAACCCCGAGCAAAATCTTCCTTTGTCTGCTCGCAGCTGGCCTAGCGCGAGTGCTCCGTCCCGCGGCACTACACGCTGATCATCGGCTTTTACGTGGCACTAGTCCGGTGGTTCGGGCCCGTCCGGCTTCTTCTTCTTCTTCTTCTCCTTAGTAAGCATGGCACACACCCATGCAGGGAGATTGGCCAAGGTTCAGTAGATAATCCCAATGAGGTATTTGCGCGGGGAAAAAATAGGCGTGAGAAGACTAAATCAATATAAAAATTGAAACAGTCAAATGAATTAAAGAAATATGAATTACCAGGAATAGAATCGAGCATTTTTGGACATGCGACAAAATTTTGTATACAGCTAACAAGGTAATCGATCAGTTGCACTTATGTAATCATGAAGGTAGCCGCAGACACTGCTTAACGGGAATCCCTTTGCGCTCGCACCGAACGAAAGAATAACCGGAAGAGACAGTGGGAGTCCTAACCTCGAAAGAGGGACCGCCGAGTACTGTTTTCTCTGAACTGCGAACCGCCGGCAAGAGAGGAGAAATGATCTATTGTTTCAACTTGCCCACATGATACACAAAGGTTTGTCGCAGCGAACCCACATCTGCATAAGTACAAATTTAAGTGAGGGATTCTGCATCACAGAAGCGTCATTGACACCTCACAAAGCCTTGATTTACACCACCGGATATTCCATGGGAACTTTAAGTGGCTGAAATCCACGGTATTGAGCAATCGATCACTCAGGTTGGCTGAAATATATTGGAAGCGCTGGAAACGTGAAGTTTCTAACAGTATGAGGTGAGGGACGGGATAGATTACAGGAGCGCTGAGAGCTGACCTTGCCAATAAATCAGCCACCTCGTTAAAATAGACGCCCGAACGCCCAAGTATCCAGGCAAATCGGATCTCACGCACTGTGCGCGGAACAGAAAACCTAAGCGAACGATTCAATAAAGATTTTCGCGAATTTTGGAGAGAGACTAGAACTGAAAGGCAGTCTGCAAGAATAAGAATCCGTCCTACATGCATCGTCGTCTTCTACGTAGCACAAATCCGTGCTTTCGCAGTGATTCGTATTTAGTAAACATCCCCTGCAGTTTTTTAGGTGAATGTCCGGCCACGGTAAATTCAAAAGACTTGGGACACTTTGGCGCAGTATACTTTGGAAGGTACTTGGGCGCAAGAGAATGGTTAGCAAAAAATCAAAAAAATCTGCAGCTGCTTTCAGGCTGGAGGAAAAAGGCAGCGGAGCTATCTGAGCTTGGAAAGTACACGGATATTTTTATCCAGCGATTACTTCTCAAAAAGAGAAAAAAAGAGGTATTAGTTCCCTCTCTGTTGTGGGTCTGTGTACGTTGGGCAGAAGGTCAGGTGTCTAAACATGAGGCTGGGTGAACATGCCTCTTCATTTCGCCAACAAACTGGGGAACACGTACCAGTGCATTGCAAGAAGTGCAATGGTTGTTTTCCCTGCTTAATCGTACTAAGATTGTAGGGCGTGGTAAAACCCATTGGCTAGAGAAATCTTGGAAGCCCAGGAAATTTCGAAATGTAGTGAAGGCACGTGCATACCCAATCTGTGTATCTGGAGGAGAAGGAATTGAAGTTTTTAAAACGCACTTGAGTTTTCTTAGCACCTTTTATTATCTATCGCTCTTTCTCTTTTCTTCCTTTTTTATCTTTTTCCACACGTTCTAAGATTATCAGTTTGTTTTTACCTTGTTTTATGTTATGAGCATGCGTGTTGTTGCTCTGGGATGGGGTGTGGTTTATGTCGCATTTCATTCTATTCAGTTGTAAGTGTAGCAACCGTGCTGTCTTCGCCCTTCTTCGTTCCGTCCATATGCTACGTTTTTGTTTATAATAGGTCCCTACAGAGCCAAAAGATTTGTACTGGGCTCAATTTTTGTGGTTCTTCATGATTTCATAATTGCAACTGGTAGGTGGATTTGCTAATTCTTAAAATTCTTCGAGCTCTTATTTTCTCACCAAAATGAGTATGTTTTTTTACTTTAAATATTATTCTGTACTTTTACTGATACATTTTTCAAAATTGACGCTTGATGCTAAAATTTTGTCGTAATCTTCTATGGAAATTTCCTACACTACACCTTGGCCAATCCCTCCGTGTGGGTATGTGCCATGTTTTAAAAGGTAGAAGAAGAAGAAGAAGAAGAAGAAGAAGAAGAAGAAGAAGAAGAAGAAGAAGAAGAAGAAGTAGTAGAAGAAGAAGAAGAAGAAGAAGAAGAAGAAGAAGAAGAAGAAGAAGAAGAAGAAGAAGAAGAAGAAGAAGAAGAAGAAGAAGAAGAAGAAGAAGAAGAAGAAGAAGAAGAAGAAGAAGAAGAAGAAGAAGAAGAAGAAGAAGAAGAAGAAGAAGAAGATTCTTCTCCATGGCACAGAAGAGCCTGCAGCAGCCGCGACAAACGAATTACCTTTGCTACAGAAAGTTTGGGACGTCTTCTTTAATCCTGTGCAGAACCTCTGTCCCTGCCCGCCCAATTATTATATTGTTATTATTCAAAACGTCGGTCGAGGATGGTGTAGCCAGGTAACATGCAGCTTACACGGCGTGCACAGCGCAGACCGTCGGTCCACAACTGAGCGTCCCCTTCTCCTCATCTATGTCCCCTTTCTCGCCTGCCAATTTTCTCAACAAGAACACGTCTTTCTTTCTCATATTCATTGTAACGGTTTTCTTCTACATGCAGTAAGGTTGCAACTTAAGCACCTCGACGTTACTATCGCTTTCTTTCCTTCTGGGCACTGAATTTCAGAAGGCACACATTTGAGCACCTTCACCGTTCACAGCCCACACACAAAGCACCGCTGCAGGCGTCATCAAGAACGCAAAGACTGCACTGTTTTTGTTTGTGCGGGGACACTGCGCTTACTCGACTTCTATAAGCTGCCGCACACGCTATCTCAGATTACTGAGACATAACCGCTCAGTTCTTAGGAGGTGATTCGAAATGTCGGGACGTAGAAAGAAAATGTCGCCTTCCCATTACACCTTCCGAGGTCGAAATCCTGTGAAGGAAAACTGTTGTTGTTGTCCTCAAGAAGATAATGGCGCGTACCCACTGCGGGCGATTGTCCAAGACACAGGCAGCGACTGACAGGTGCTCAGGACGTTTCTTTTTTTAAAGGAATGCAGATTTGGCGAGTTAAATTAAGAACAAATCAAATATTGTGATACTGGCGGTGAAAACAATCTAACACGCCAAAGTCACCGTCCCAAGTTGTGATTTCTTCCACTCCAGTTGCCTTCTCTTTCTTGCCGTTGCAATATACAGCCTTTCGATATTAATTGGCCAAAAAGTGACAGTTACTGCAACGTAATCTTAACGTACTAATGGCAACGTGTTTGTACTCATTCATCCTCTGCTGTGACCGACTTCTACTAGAAGCAAGGTCAGTAGCTGGTGTTTTCTGTGATGTCATGCATGCTCATGAGATCAGAAATTATGAGACATCATTCCATCGTACAAAAACACACGGACGAAGAAAGTAGACACCATGGGCGCCGGCGTCCGTGATGTCTACTCTCTTCGTCCGTGTGATTTTATGCGCTGTAATGATGTTTCATAATTATACCCAGAACCAACTAGCCCAGCTCTCTACGCTTAGAGATCAAAACCCTCGTTGTACCTCATGGTATGTGACGTCACTGCGTTTCTTGTTACACTAGTTGCTAATGCCGTGAACCCTGCCACACCTACTCGATAAAGCTACCGCCGTTAAAGGAAAAAAAATAGAGGGTTGGGGAAGCTCAAATTTGCGTCCATACGATATGTCTGTCCCCTCCCCCTGTTCCCGTTTTTGTTCTCCGCGTGAGCACACACGCAGGCGGGCCGCTCGCAACCTGCCAGCCACGGGGTTCCTAGCTGCGCACCTCGCAAGGCCGAGCAGAACGCACTTGGGGACCCTCCGAGATGACTCGCTCCTGGGTGTGTGTGTACGTCCTCGGCGCACGACCGTGTTGACACTGGGACCGTGCGCCTTCGCGTTCGAGTTCCGTTTGCTGGCGCGCTATGATTGCCAGCGTCCCCGGGCAGAGAACGGGGCTGGTGACCGGGCGTTGAATCGAAGGTGGAGCGAGGTGGGTGGGAGATGAAATGCACAGAGAGAGAGAGGGAGGTGGCGAGGGAGGCTTCCTATTTGCCAGTCGGCATACGGAGAGGGGGTGCTTCGTATTTGCTGCAGTCAGTTCACATGTCTGCGGGCGGCAGGAGGCAGCCGCTGTGGCCATTGAACTTGACACGCACGCACGCACGCACAGACGCACACTCACCCGCACGAGCAGAGAACATGGTGCGTGAGGAAGCTCTTCCCTTCGTCCCGTGCTCCCTCTCTCACTAAGGGTACATGCCACCCATGGCGTGTTTGTGCAGTTCACTCCTGGCCGAACGTTATTGCCTTCTGATGGCGGTGCACCGAGGCACCGGTAGCCTAGAGTGCTGATGCGTGCGTTTGTTTACTCCTGTTTCTTTTTTTATACATTTTATCCCATTTATGTATTATAATTCATCCCTTCTTTCCTTTATTCTATTCTCACTCTATATGGGCGCGCCGTTTCCAAGTGCTCGAGTCCGGACTTCAGTGTTCTGTATAGGCATGCGTCTATTACTAGCTCATTAAAGAACAGATCACTATTGTTGTTGTTGCTTTCTGTGGAAATAGCACTACCCTCACTCAAGTGTTTTCTTTGCCATTAAGCCTTTCTTTCTTTTTTTTTCATGCTTGTAGGTGACTTGTGAGGTTGCGCTCACATCGTGGCCGTATCTGGTATCACAGCTGTCATCGTAGTCTGTGGGTGGCCACTGTAGCTACAAGGGAGTCTTTTACGGCTCTATAGACCACGTATAAAGTTGAACAAGAAAAAAAAGAGAAAATAAAAGTTTTCACGATACGCCATAAAAACTCAAAATTTGTGAAATGATTGGCCCCGTCTCGCTGAAACACGACAATGAACAAGCATGAAGTTATATGAGCGAAATGAAGCGGACAGGAAAATCGAGTTTCAAAAGCGGCTTGTAAGCGCCGTTTAAAATTCAAGATGAAAAAGTATAAACAGTAACTGGGCTCGTTGGTGTAATAGTGTAAACATTCGCAGCGTGGAAAGGAAACGAAGACAAGGAAGAGACTTAGGACCCCGGGGAGGCTTTGTTTAAAGGTGTTACGGAGGAAAGGCACATGAGGGCTCACGCTAACAGAAAAAAACGAACACTTATTTGTGACGGTCTCTTCTGCCTGCCTTCTTTATGCTAGGCACCGCAAACGCATTCAACCTTCAAGAAAGACTATCAACTAAGTTATAATTGTTTTTTGGGGGGGAAAGAAAATGGCGCAGTATCTGTCTCATATATCGTTGGACACCTGAACCGCGCCGTAAGGGAAGGGATAAAGGAGGGAGTGAAATAATAAAGGAAGAAAGAGGTGCCGCAGCGGAGGGCTCCGGAATAATTTCGACCACCTGGGGATCTTTAACGTGCACTGACATCGCACAACACACGGGCGCCTTAGCGTTTTTCCTCCATAAAAACGCACCCGCCGCGGTCGGGCTCGAACCCGGGAACTCCGGATCAGCAGTCTATCAACTAAGTTCGACTAAACTTTTTCGGGGAGGAGGTGAGCTTTATTGAAGAAGAGGTCTTAGGCGCGGGTTGGGGTGACGTTCCCCTCCCCTCGGTGGACTCCTCTTCTAGGCCGGACGCCAGGTGGCCTACCGACGATGTCGTTCGGCGACCTCTTCGGACCGCTCCGTAACTCTGAGTTGAACCTCCGGGTCCGAGCTGAGCAGCGCAGCCTCCCACTGCGATTGGGTAGACAGCTTCAGACTGTTGGACGGCTTTTCTTGATTACATGAGTGTAGGATGTGTGGTGTGTCTGCCTTATTAAACGTTTTCGAGCATTTGCGTTTTTATTTTCAAATTAAATCAGTGTAGTGCAACGTTGCAATCCACCACCACCACCACCGCCATCATCATCATCATCATCATCATCATCATCATCATCATGATTATTATCATCAATATCATTATCATTATGATCCTCATCATCATCAGCCTGACTACACCCACTGCAAGGCAAACGCCACTCCCGTGTCTTTCCAATTAACCGAAAAATGCAGTCAGGGAAAAGTGGCAGTTATTTGTTCGAAAGGTTTGCTGTGCGTGCTTGTTTCTTTCTTCAAAGCGGACCCTATCAAACTGCTTGCTACTCCAGAACGGCCATTTGCTCGTGGGCAAGACCATAGGGACAGACGAGCCGTTTCAGGGACATAACAAGTTGTCAGGTGGGGGTTTGCAGCGATGGCGTAGAGGCACAGCGTCCGCCTCGCGTGCACGAGGACCGGGGTTCGAATCCCGGTGCCGCGCAATTCTCCACCGGGTTTAAGGGGAAAAAAAACTCCTCGTGTCGATGAAATTGCATAACCAGGCCTGGGGTGTGGCCTGATCTCTGTGACCAGAACCGACAATGCACTCCCACATCAGAACAGGATTTGGCCGCCCTGGTGTAGTACTATGACAAAACATTCTATGAAGAAACCAATTAATCTTTTATGCACCTGGTAACAAATGTTGCGTTTATCTTATTTTCAGCAAATTCATAATAATTTTGTACGCAATGTGTTCACTTTATGCACCAGCCGCTTTTTGCCTCAGCATTTATTTACAGGAGATGACCTTTTTTTTTTGTTTTGAAAGTCTATTTCCAGCCAGTTCTCCTCAAAATTTTCGGATACCTCCACCTTGGCTCTACCTGCACTGACACCAGCCTAAGTTTCAGTGGTGACTAAGGCGTGCACGCTTGCGTCGCTCTGGGCACCTCTACCTCTACGTTCTCAGTGCTTGTTTGACAAGCTTCAGCGTCGTTTAGTAGACCCCTGCATTGTGGTGTATGAAAATTTTGTTCCCCAGACATCACGTTGCTGGTGTTTACATTTTCTCAGGCCGTCGTTACCGCGGGGCAGATATCAGCCATATTTCCCGCCTGAAACCTGCCCACTGAGCACCTCACGCCGGTCCAGCCGCGCCTAAAGTTCCTTCATGAGCTCTTCTAAGCAAAGCTGATCTAGCGACTTTAGCAGCGCCCTCTGGCCGCTTCCGGCCTCACGGTGCAACCTGATGATGATGATGATGATTATTATTATTATGACCTCGGGCTTAATGGCACATACCCACGGCGGGGGATTCGCCAGGGCGCATTGCTTATACAAACGCACTCATGGGCAAGTAGTGGAGTAATTGGATAATCCTTTGTGAGCACTGTAAGTGCATCATCGTCTTTGTAATCATCGCCTCGCGCCTTCACTTTCTCTGGGTGGCTAGTGGTTGATAAAGTCCCTAAATCAGCTTTTTTTTTAGAAAATCCCATGAAGGGACTTTAGTTGTTGAAATACAACTTCGCCTGATCGTTCATTGAGAAGACTGATGCATTGGCAGAACGCCATTTCACACTTTTAATGCGCTAGCGTTAAAGGCGACGTTGTCCAGAAAATCCGGTGTCGGCATTGCGAGCGAGAAATCACGTGCATGGCTCTGGAAGGTGGTGCCCAGAGAGCAACCTATAGAGGTAGGTGGACCGCCTAGACCACGTGACCTTGCGGCGTCATCACAAACTGGCCACCGAGTGAGCAAATTGCCTTCCGCGGAAGGTGGAAGATAAGTTAATGATTGGCCGCTCAGGAAGAGCAACCTGAATCGCTCCAGACCCAGCGTGGCTGGGAGCACCTGTGTCGAAAAATTTGGCGCATATTCGGAAAAAAAAAGTTGTGGCTCCAATCCACGCAGTGAAGGTGGTTTTACAGCGAAGCTGTAAAACGACACCCAATTAGCCATTGCGACGTCACTTGAAAATTCACACACGTGGCTCTACACAGAGTGAAACCAGACATAAGTGAAATGTGCTTGAGCTGTATGCTGCTTGCCTGATTCCAACGGATATATGCGGTTTGTATTCAATTTTTTAGCCTAATGTTTACCGGAACGCGTCGGACGGTGTTCTCATTGTTCACACGTGCCTTATCATCCATCACGGGGTTTTGACGCTTGTTTTCTGTTTTTTCTTAATGAAAACGAGTGCTGAGCTGTATGCTGTATGCCTGATTTCAAAGGAGGTTTGCCCTTCATATGTTGTCTGCTTTATTTTGATATTTAGTTTGGTTTTATATATTGTTATAACTACTTTTATATTTTTAATTTTTAATATTTTATTTCTTATTTTTATTGCTTTTTATTCTTTTATATTTTATGTATTTTGTTTATTTGTTATATATATATTCATTTTTCATTTTTCTCTTTTGTATTTTTGTGAATCAAAAATTATTACTAATGCTTTATGATCAGTATGATATATGATATGTATGCTGTTGGGTACTTTTCCCCTCGGACTAGCATTCGATTTTAGCCCGGCGTTTCTTGCTGACGACGCCGACGACACGAAACTTTCCTTGGACGGTAGAGGTATACAGCTTCGCTGTAAAACCGGAGCAGCGCGAAAGCAATCTCGCCATTGCTCGCCGTAGAGATTTCTGGAACATTGGAGAAAGAACACCGCACAGCGCCTAACCTTGTGTGTGGGGCTTCCTTCTCCATTTCGCTCGTCGGTGCTCGTCCGCACGCGCCGTCGAACAATCGACAAGGTTGGAGAAAAAATGCTACCCATTGCCAACGAAGAGGGCGTAACCTTCAGCGTGCTCAGTGATGTTCTCTCTACTTCGCTCTCGTGCCGGTGGCGGTGCATCGCAAGAATGAACTCAAATGTTGTGGAGGCCGGTCTCCACGCTGTTACATTCGGGCGCTCGCCGATATGTGTTGGCACTGTCGTCAGCGAAGCTCACCTGCTGGAAGCCAGCACTAAGCTTCTTCGATATGGTTCCGAGCCACGCGGTAAGAATCGCTCCCACGTTCGAGACCCGAGTACCGAGAGCGTCGCCCAGGTGGGTTCCGGGAACCAAGTAGGGGGAGCGAAGGCCCGCGCAATGTCGCCGCAGCGAGCGCCAAGCACCTGACAGCACCGAGTGCGACTACACTGGATAGACTCTTGGCGAAGCGGAGAGGCCGCCGCAGCGAGCCAGCGGCAACTATTTTCCCCGAATGCCCGTGACTAAGCTGAGGGAACTAATGCTGCCTGATTCCGGGTAGAAGACGGTCTGCGTGGGAAAACGGCGGCGGATTAGCGGTCGTCGTCCGCCAGCCTTCGCAGGCGTCGCCAGGAACGAAGAGACCGTTTTGGCTACTAGACCCGACCGTGCGCTCTTGTCCGGGGCGCCGACTGACATCTGTCGGCGGTGCGTGGAATCTTTCGGCTGGCTACGAGATCATAACCCTCCGCTGTCGACGTGGACACAAGGGCATCCTCCTCTCTCCCTGGCTCGACACGTGACGAGGGCGTGTCTCTATGTACGTTGGTGCGTGTTTGTGCATGATAGTACAAGACAGGCCACTCCCACCCTGGCGGAGAAGTCCTCAACCAAGGCGGAAAGCTGGGCTAGTTGGTGTTTCATCATGAATTAAAAGACTAGCGCATATAACAGAGACACAGAGACAGAGACAGAGGCGTACCGCTATTCCGTACGTGCACCAGCTATCGCACCGGCTGAAGAAAGTTGGAGAGAGGTGCGGTGTGGACGTGATGTTCACTGCCCCCGAAAAGCTGGTGCGCATGTGCAAAGCGGTCAACGAAGAAAGGAAACCGGTCTGCACCACTAAACACGTATGCAAGTTTGTGCCTTGCACTACTGGCATCGTATACCGCATACCCCTCTCCTGCGGTAGATGCTACGTGGGGCAGTCTGGACGGTGCCTGAACGAGCGGCTACGAGAGCACAGCACGCTGGTAGATTCATTGGCGGGGGGCGGTCATTTGGCCAATCATTGTAAGCGGTGCGGGTGCGTGCCGGCGTTTGGTGCCACGTGTGTGCTTGGTAGGGGAGGCACAAAGTTAGGTCGCGAGATTTGTGAGGCCTATCACATTGACAGAGAAGGTGATAACTGTGTAAGCACTAGTTCACTTACCTTGACCAAAAAAGAAAAAAATGTACCTAAAGAACAGTTTGCCACACCTTGATTAGATTGTCTATGTATTGTTAACCCAGTGTGCGCATGCACCACCGAATTGCTTATATGTTCCTTTATGTTCAGTAAACAACTCAGTTGATGTTTAGCGCTCGTCCTGTCTACTTCTTTGTCTGTGTCTCTGTTATATGCGCTAGTCTTTTAATTCATGAAGTCCTCAACCTGGGGAATCTGGTGAACAAGAACTGTATAAAACTGGACAGCGAGTGCAGTGAAAATCGTGCTCCTCTGGTGTGCTCCTCTTCTGTGCTATCTTGTAATGCCCAGTCGTGCTCCCTTCTGGGTGCTCGTCTTTGGTGCTCCTCTTCTGTGCTCCCATGTAATGCTCAGTCGTGTTCCCTTTTGGGTGCTCACATTGTGTGCTTCATTTAGGGATCACGCTCCCTTTTAAGGCTCCTTAAGCCTCCATTTATGATCCTTTCTTCGGAGAGAAGATCCTTTTGACATCTATGTAAGTAATGTAAATAAACCCGAAGTTTTCTTCCTCCCATCATCCAACTCCTTTAATTCGTCGGCAGTCCTGTCCTGGCGGTGGTGGCGCAGTTCGCAGCAAGCGTCGTTCCCGTGACCGTGGTCCCGTCGGAGCGACTCCGAATCCCCATCCAACAACGCCTGACCAATGGGGACGCGCGCCCGGCGCGAGAGTGAAGAGGAAATTGTACAGTTGATACCGTGTGTATGTGTGGGCCTGCCTTGGCGCGAAGAACAGACGCGGCCTATGGACCTCCTTCACCCCGCGACGTCACGAAGATGCGGTGGCGCTGATGTTAGCAGCGACTTTCGCATTGTAGGCAAAACAGGTTCCGCATGCCGTGCCTACCGCAGCTGCCGCAGCTACCGGCGGCTGCTTCAAGCCTGTGCACTGCAGAAGCAGCATGTATTGACCAGCTGCGTCACTGCTGGATCCGCGTAGTAGCATAAAAAATATTAAATTTGCCTCGATAGGTTTCTCGCGCCTAAATGCCGCATTCGGAAACTGGCTAACAGGCATTGGGCCACGATAGTAAAGTTCGAAGTCTGGGAGTCGATCGGCACTGCAAGTTACTGCTTTCATTCACCTGAACTTCAGGATAGGAGGCTGATAATTGCTCAAGGAAAAAAAAAGACATATGCAGCTGCACACGTACTTATCACCTTGAGCCGGAGTGCACGGGGCGCCGACAGGTTCACTCGCCCCCAAGGAATGCGTTTTTTGTTAATAGCACACCATGTTTTAATGGCGCGTTTTATGAAATTTAATATTTACTTGAAACTGTTTCTTGATATGACGACGTAATTATTTCATTCGAGTAGAAAGAAGTCTGGTAAGTTGTGTCAATCTTGCGCGGTCGCGTTGGTGTGCTTAGAATAGCGTACCTTAAGTGTGCTAAACGCCATATGCTTTTTCATTGCATCATGAATGTGTCATGTTTCATGAGGTAGTACATGATCGCGAAGCTTGTTTGCAAAGAATCAGCCATAGGCGTGCTACTAACAGACATGTGGCGAGATTGAGACGGGACGCGGCAATGAAAAGTGTTTTCGTTATTCATGCATGCGATATGTAACTAAACTTGGTGAAAATATGAAATTCCTACGCTAGTTTCAGTAATTACTTTTATTTATAGCTATACCTGGTGCAGTTCTGGGTAATTATAATTAACACCGTCGTCAAGTCCCCCCAAGGTTTCAAATAATTGAGTAGATAGTGCGCAGTTTTTTATACCAGCATGTACATAAAGCCCTGTTCTGTACGATGACGCGATTAGTTCTTTTCCTATATGATCAGTACTTATGCATGCATAGTTACATGAAAACGTTTCTTACAAGAAATAACGAACACAGTACTGCACGTGTAGAGAAAAAAAATCGAGAGATTTATTACGCTCCTCAACGTCTCAGCAATAGTTTGCGACAAATGGAATCATTTGATTTTCATGCGAATTAAGAAGGTGAGTGATCCAGTCGCAGAAAATGTGAGAGGTCACAAAACGAACCTTAAAGTTTATTCCCTCGTTTATGGCATCATCGCTTTCGCTTTGGTCAAAGAAATGCGGCACTGAAATCAAAGAAATTACCTCACAATTTTTGAGGACCACACTTCTATAAAGCGTAATTTATAAATTTGTACTCAATATTTTGCTATAATTTTTCGTCACGAAACTAGAATTCAGGGCTAGGAAAGAAAATAATTCTAGAAATCAAAAATTTTCACCAAATCGACCAGCTTAACAAGAGGACAAGTCGGCTTGGCTGGTGCGTGGTCATGCGGCTAAAAACAGCGCTAAGCGAGACAGGAGATCAGGGACACGACGCTGTCCCCACTTTTCGCACAGCGCGACACGTACGTATGTCAGCAGACGATGAACGCATGTCTGCTCCGACGAAACAAGGCCAGCACTTCCCCTCACTATTGTCCCAAAGTAAAATCATTCCGGCTAGTGCAGAGTGTCCAAACTTGTTTTTTTCAATACCAAGCGCATAAATAAACGGCAGGAACGCTTTCTACATGTTTACTACTAACCATATATAAAATACACAGTGCAAACTATTTCTCTTTGTAGGCCGCACGCGGCCAACGCGAGCTCGTGTACTTCGACAAATTACTAAGTTGGAAGCATCGACCATTGCTATGATTCGCAGAAACTGAAAATGCGCCTACAAGCCTTGAAAACCCGAACTCAACACTTATCCGCGACGCCACTCCCCGCCCTTTTGCCTACCACGAGCTCGCTAGCGACTGCAGCGCCACCTCATTTGTTTACAAACATGCAGGAGGTCTATATATGAAGGGCGTTGGACGCTCTTTATCCGCCCGTGCCGCCATTTAAGCTTCAGAGAAGCGCGCCCGCTCGACTCCACGGACCAGCCACGGACCAGCGAGGCAGCGCGCGCCAAGCTGCGGGACGGCTTCGTCGGGATCCTCCGGTAATCGGACTGTCGCAGTGCCCGATGAACAAATTGTTTTTTTGTTTGTTTGTCTCTCTCTGTGCCAGTTCACTTTATGGGCAATATCTCTGCTGTATTGTAGTCCCTCTCGAGTGTTACTTTACACGAGTTGCATTGCATTGCAAATCACTTGGTGTGTGCTCGTACGAGGGATTTTAAATTCCTCGGTTACTGCCTCTCTGCTCTATAAACTTTGTTTTGTTTGTGAACATTTGGCTCCGATCCATTCTCTGGCTTGCGACCGGTGAAAGCTGGGCGCCAAATGACGTACCGCCTTGCCAAATGACGTACCGCCTTGTCACTTGGTAGCTGGTTTGTCTAGGAGCTTGCCACGCTCAGCTGAGGCATCTCCTCTGAGACCGAAACCGCTACCCCCACACGCTCTAAAGGTGTCTGGGAGTGCATACTTAAGTGCGCGGAAGGTGACAACCTGCCATCGAAGGGCAGTGGCGCATCGCTTAACCGCTGCACCTGTGCGCCAGGAGAGGTATGATGACTCTAAGGCATCTATAAATGTAAAGTAGAGAAGGACCTTCTGCCTATTTGGGAATTAAACCAATACGCCATCGCGCAATACTCTTGAGGCGGAGCTTAAGCGTCTCCTTCAATTTTTGCACACTGTCGTGACGGCTGGCGTTTCCTTGAGGACAGTGCCATATCCAGCTACCCCCTCTGAGCACCAATCGGATTAGTGCACAACACATGTGTGAGGGCACGGTATAACGCATTGACACCTTGTCGTGGGCCTTCTTCAAACCTTAGAGAAGAAGAAGAAACAAACAGAAAATCATTATTCGATTTCTATTAAACTGCTCCCCCCCCTCTCATCTGTCCAAGGGATTCAGCTGTCGCCATCATACTGGTGGATATTCAAAATTATTTTTGAATTCTTTCTATTCTTTCTCGGTGCCCCGCGAGAAATTGTGGACCACAAATTTCTGGACAGTGTTTCACAAACATGCCGTATCGTCTCTATTCTAAATGGGAGGCCTAGTCGTGTTCCCAATAGTTAGCGTGTGACAGACAAGGTCAATAACAAGCGCACAAAGCGTTCTGCCGTTTATTGCAGAGCGTGGATAAGTAAATATGCTTTAATGCATATAGTTACTACATTGAACAATGCGAACAGGATCATGGGATGTAGCTCTGTTCAAGACATAAACGTCGTGCACACAACAAGCCGAGGGTGGCGCTGGTGAAACTCTCAAATTAGGTTACATGCAACTTGATTACTCCCGAAAGCTGAAGACTGGACAGGTGTCGCCGTAGCTCAGTTGGTAGAGTACGCCGAACGCGAGATTCGGAGGTAATGGGTTCAGATTCCACCGGCAGCATGTGTTTGTTTTTTCTTCGGCTTCTATTATATTTAAGGAATAAAATAATTACACTATTAATTTTTCATTGATCAACACCAGAAATTAAAACAAAAAATAGAAGCATTCTCTTATGCTTCTTGCTTTCGTGGCTGTTAGATTCCTTCATATATGTATGCGATAACGAGCCTTCATTTCCCTTCCCTTATCTGCTCAGTAGATTAACGGTTCTGACAGTCTTGATGCCATAGGTAGCACAAGAGGGTTCTCATGGAGCTTCCGCCCTCGCGGTTCAATGACTTTCCACCCCGCACTCGCGATAATACAGGACGTACTAGACAGCCGATATGAACAAGATCGGCGCTGGTGAACACTCCCAAGGTTAGGTTAAAGCGCAGGTTAAACTGCTTTGCACGACAACGTGTGTATGTGCTCTTAACCACAGTCACAATCCTGACAATACTCGGAATGGTAATTATTTGGCGTTTTTTTTTTCATGACGACCCACACTGCAATGCGTGCTGCGTGTCGAATAATAAGGCTTCATAAGGTGAAAGTATAAGCCAGTGCAACGACTCTCATTCCATTGGTAACAACTGCACACTCGTTGGCGTGATATAAAATAATGAGGAAAAAAATGAATGACGCACTCAATCAAACAGCTTTGCTTAATCGATTTGCAGCATTGCTAATTGCTCATGCGTGGGCCAACAATACTGCAAAATTGTACGCGCAACATGTAAGTTGGACTATTTCGACCGGCCTTTCAAGGTCACATGTTCTGAGGTACAATCAAAGTAGACATTGCAAATTGCAGCTAATCAGATAGCAGTTTTGAGGAAATCTTAGTCGGCATTAGAAGGCGTGGTAGGTGTGTAGCCATTCATAGATCACAAGTTTTCTTTATCAGTGAGTGTGGCAGAATTCCAAATCAAACATCGCCACCAGCCTGACTACGTCCACTACAGGGCAAAGGCCTCTCCCGTGTCTCTCCAATTAACCCCGTCCTTTGCCAGCTGCGCCCACCTTATGCCTGTCAACCTCCTAATCTCATCCGCCCACCTAACATTCTGCCGTCCCCTACTGCGCTTGCGATCTCTTGGAATCTACTCGTCACCCTTAAGGACCGGTGGTTTTCTTGCCTTCACATTACTTGACCTGCCCAAGCTCGATTTAATGACATTCTAGTCAAAATCAAGAGGAAGGGACTGTAATTTAAGTCATGCATAAAAAAGTCAGTCATCTGCGATGTATTTACGGCCATCCAGAGGGTGGGGCCTCTTTGGAGACTGAGACAGCCCCCCCCTTTCTCCTTGTCCTCTAGCGTCGAGGTGCTTTCTTGCTCTTCGACTTTGCTTGTGTCTGCCTGGGACTGTGTCATCGAACTCAGCGACACAGCACACTTCGCGGCCACTCTTGAACAGTGCCGATCCATACAAGAGTTGCCATCAGTTTGTGAACAGACTGACATTCAGGTGCCTGTATGGCGAACCTGCTAGACGCAGCACCAACTTCAGCAGCGCAGTGACTCGGCGTAGTCGAAGTAGCCCGACTCCGCCTATCTCTATTTCTATCTGAGATTATTGTCCTGCACAGGCACGAGTACAAGCAGCTTCATCATCATCACAGGGGCTTATTGGTGTCGGTATAGTCAGGCGAGCTTCGACGTCTGCAGGCAGCTGGGGTAAGCGCATGCTGCACAGCAGGAACGGCGCCAGAAGATGGGTTTTTTTCCGCAGGCGATGGGCCAGTAGCCACTAATAAGATTAGTGCATCAACTGAAAGGCCAACAGCAGCGTCCAGAAGCTGTGTAGCATACATAAAATGCCCCTGAAAGATGTCATTCGTACTACGAAGGCCGCCCAACAGTTTGCTGGCGTCGAAAAATGCGCACTTCTCAGTAGGGCGCTCAAAACGCCGGGAGCAATCGCAACCAGGGGTGCGACAGTGACGACAAATATGTCCAACTTTGTGGCAGTCGAGACACAAAGGTGGACATCCGAGAATCAAAAAAGAGCCCTGAATCAACCGCGATTGATGTTATATTACCGAGACCGGATGGCACTCCTAATATAGACATTAAGACACCTGCGGGCATCGCGCAGCCTTTTGTTCCGCGTATTTAACCGCCAGCCTCTTGCACTGTGCTTTGGATATCGTTGTCTTCGTCATCTTTCATCCGCTGGTTCCACGCCTCGTATGTTGGCAAAAGCCGCTTAGAAAAAAAAATTGAGCAACGAAACATGCAGAAACTGTTTCACATCTCAGTGTGCACCTCAAACGTGCTGTACAGCCCAACTACGGTGCGGCAACCCAGCGTGTTCGGCGCGCGGAGCAAGAGCGACTTCGACGCCAACTGTAATCACGCCATGAAGAAGCGATAAGATGCAGGAACGAAGCTAGCAAAATCTAAAGATAAAAGTGTACCTGCTAACGCAGATTTGCCCGATCACATTGCATGATCCCCTGTCAATGTTCTTTTTTTTTTCTCTATGCCTGTGGCGCCAGCTCAGGTGTCAGTACACTTCTGAGGCTGTGCACACACATCGTATTCAGTGTCTCTGCTCTTCGATGTCTAAGAAATAACGCGGGGTGTCCGCATTCTTGCAAGTGTCTCCCTCGCTCATCGTCTCCCTTCGTGCTGTCTCTGTGGGATCTAACAGGATGAATCAAATATCGCCAAAGTCAGAATACTAAATGTGTAAGCGTTTTGAGCGCGTCATCTCCTTGTGCTGTCCTCGTCTTCCACTGCCTCTTCTGGAGAAAAGCGTACCAGCTCGTCTCAAACCGCCACTGCCGAGTGCGAGAGAGTGAAGAGGGATGGAGAGGAGGGTTGCTAAGGAGAGCGGGAAGAGCGGGAAAAAAGGGGAGGAGGAACGTTAAGGGAGAGACGCGCCTGTTGCCGGCAGTGAGTGGGACAGGAGTGGGCGCACGCGTCGGCCCGCTCGCCGGCTGTCCGCGTCGTCTCCCGGGAGAAGGTGGCTCGAGTGCCCGAGAGCGCGCGCCGCCGCCGCCTATGCAATATGCATGCGCACCTCAGCTTCCCGGGGACTGGGAAGAATGGGTGGCGAGGGAGAGTAGGGCACCCGAAAAAGCTCGGGCCACACTCTTCCCGATGGGGGCGCCCGGTGTATACAGGCGCCTTCCCACCCGCGCGGCATACAAAACGCGACTGCCGTTGGTGCGCCGCTTGTTGGGTTGATGCAAGCGCCAAACGCACTGTTCGCTCTCTCTATCTCTACCACTCTCCGTACGCGGTTCGCGTAGGAAGTGCATACACTCCCTTGTTGTAGCTTTTGGGGTCCAGCGCAACTAGCGGAAAGTAAGAAAGAACAGAAAATAAAGAAAGATGACATTAAGCTAAACACTTTCCTGACACTGTCGAGTGCAGCTTGCCGTAATATTAGGGAAGGGAGGATTGAGCTGCCGCGCGCTGCTGCGGTGGTCGATCTTTCCTTTCGGTGTTAAGTGCTTCTCGCTGTTGTCGTCGCAGGTGTGGCTTCATGTACGCGGTATAATGAGTGCTTTGACAGTCGACAGGATGTACGACCAGTGAGTCGCCTGTTGGGGGAGGTACAACTGCTTGCGCTGTGCTCTAGGAGCTCAGTAAATTAAGCGCAGTTTTCTACAGCTCTTTCTAACCGGGAGCTGGCACTGAGGGAAGGAAATTGGTTGCAACGGATAGGAGGTGGGCAAAAACCAGGATGCGGGATAAGAATGGTGCGGTATTTTAAGCGAGCTGACTTTGGCTACAACAGCTGATGTGAACGATGAAGCTGGAAAGAAGATAAAGATGTGCAAGGCCAGGCTCACTCCACTCAATTTAAATGTTCGCTCGATTCTGTTCTACTCGTATCAACCGCCGCACCGAATGCTGCATGCTTGTGATAACGAAAGCGTGGCGGTGCCTTAGCCAATGACGAAGAACGAAAAGGAATAGTATAGTTAGAGTGAATTATTTTGGGCCTCTTACCTTCAGAAACCCCTCGTTTCGTTTAATGTGGGATGAAACAGAAAAAATTATGCGCAACCCTCTAAGGCGCTTTGTACGGAAATGTGTGCAGTAAAAACTCGCAGTTTTTCTCACAGTGTACTCCGTGTACTCTACCTGGCACTGATTTCTTCAGTTGAGACGAATTTAGTACCCCTTATGTTGCAATTAAGTTGTTTTTTGTGCCAAATAGCGAACGCAGGAAATAATAATATATATGAAAAAGAAGAGCGTGGTAGCAAGTCCTCCGCCATTATCTTGCAGAAAGATTTTATCCCCATTACTAATGTAATATCTTTTCTGAATTTCTATCGTGACGTGCATCTTGGGTAATAAAACTCATTCCATGATACTCGTGTGTTAATCTACCACATCCTGGCATTTTAATTTTACAGTTTATAATTATATTGACAGTTGACAAGAAATTTTGTACATGCCTGAAAAAAGGAATATTGATTAGTTTCTTTCTTTGGAAAACTAATGAATTAGTTTTCTTGGGGCCTGTATAGACTGTTTTGGCAAAAAAATATTTGTTATGATGATAATATAAATGCTAAATGGCACCTGAAATTGTTAATTCACGGCAAAATGGCTGTTGTTTAGAATTGGCGAAAGCAATTGACGGCCGTTGACATTCAGAAAAATGCAAACAGTTGCTAGTTTAAATTCAAATGAAGCGCTGTTTACCATAGACAAACTACCGTTAGTAGGCAAGGCCTTTCAGCACATCACGTGTGCTGGTTTACTTCGTCATCCTGGGCTGTGCTCTCCTCCTTATGGGTTTTTATGTGTACATGGGCAGCATTCAACCCAACCTTGAAGATGCTAATTTTAAATAGCTTACCGAATCCTCCACTGCTTTTTAAAACACCACATTAAAAAAAATTCTACTTCTTTACTCCCAGACATAGTGTTAAGCACAAAACCACATCAACAGTCGTTAAGCTTGTGGCAATGACGGAAGCCATTCGGCACATAACTAAGGAGTCTCCTCAAGCGTGGTGAGTTTTGTGTGATTCGAAACCTCGGCTGCAAGAAGTCTCGTCGTGCGCACATGGTCATTAATCTCTGGAAGTCGCTGAGCTGCTCTCATCTAAACAAGAAGAAGGCCACCTTATGGTGTTCAAATGGAGTCGGGGGCACCCTATGGGCTACATAGGAACGAGCGTGCTGAACGCAAAGTAGAGGTTTCCTGGTGCAGAAAAGCTCCTTCAGTTTTGGGGACTTTACGCCAGCTGCTGTATTTCCGTCCTTATGAGCAACGGGTGTGAGGCACTGGATCAAGGAGGCACTCGCCACAGCCCCCTTTGAAGGCTGCATCCAAAAGATGCAGAGGAGGTTGCGCTTAGGAGGATCCGGGTCGGGGTTGCCCTCACACCAGCCATCACTCGGAAGTGGCCTCAGTACCGAGAATTGTTTCCTCGGCCAGGGTGTCCGGTATGTAAACACGAGGACATTGAGGCCGACATTCATCACTTACTGTGGGACTGCCCAGCTCTCCAGCCTACAAGGATCCGGCACCTGATGGTAGCAGGTCTTTCACCAAGCAACCCTGCTTCATACATTTCCTGGACTCAGGGACCGTACCATCGTTCTCTACTGGACTTCATCAAATCAGCTAACCTTTTTCCATTCATTTAGATCATTCATCACACCTTCAACCATCATTGATGCCTTGGGGCAATAAATGTCTCTCTAAAAAAAAGCAAGTTTTAAAATTCGCCTTGACCCTCAGCGCAAGCTTTCAACAGAGACAGAAAGTTTTCCCTGCTTTAAACTTCTACATAAATGGCGCTTAGACTACGGAGGAAGTGCTCCTTGCGACATCCGTGAGTCTTGCCCACATAATCACGGTTTGCACTTTGCACGCGCGCGATGGCGCGTTGGCATTGAACACTCTCTAAGCTCGTTTCAGCGGCGAACTATATTCGAATAACCTCATACTGAGCACATGACCGGACCCTTGGAAATCTCTTCAGGTATTCCGGCTGTTCTTTCGATCAGACACATTGCCTATGTGTGCATATTCGCACCTTTCTTCTATCCTCATCTTCGCCCGCCATAATAGTTTTTCATTCTCCCCCTCCCCCTTTCCCCCAGTGTACAATAGCAGGCCAGAGACTCATCACTCAGGCTGTCCTCTCTGCCCCTCTTTTTTTTGAGTAAGCATTTTCTCTCTCCCTATCTCTTACTATTCTTGTTTTGTGCGGCATCAAGCAAGCGTGCCAACACTGCTATCGTTTTTTGCTTATACTTTTGTGCATTTGTCATAAATTCAGTGAAGAGAATGCTAATGGAACGAAAGCTAGTTCCAGCACGAGTAGGTTTCATTATTGTTTCATACCATGACCAACACAGGGAAGTTCTGAACACTGAAGCTATGCATGAACTAAAGGTGAGTTCATTTAAAAAGTGTATCTAGCAGTGCCAAAAAAGGGCAAACTAATAAAGATAGACCTATTTCTGTCGAGAGAAAAAGAAATACAGCGGGAGCTTCAGTTCATCCGCAGCCCGCTGAACTACATGTGCGCTAGAGTTTCCTTAAAGATGACACGCGACTTCCTCGTGTTGCCGATGGAAAACACCGAGCACCAAGTCATGGCTAACTTCTTGCTGCCCGTGCCCCACAGTAACTCTGCTTTCCATCCTGTCCATGAATATAGAGAGCCACTCATTTTTACACGTCATAAAAGTCGGTTATCCTCCGCGGTCGCTCACAAAAACAACAAAGTAAAAAGACAAAAAAAGAGGAAGCCGGGTAACAACATCGCCACGTACCAGGGACCGTTACAGTCAGGTCTAAACTCAAATACCTCTTCGGGAGGTGCCTCGCAGGGAGTCAAGGCAGCACAAAGCGGAATAAAAAAAAAGAGGAAAAGGCGAACTAATGCCACGCGCATGTTGAGAGCGAAAGTCCTATGGCCCTTTTATGCACTGTACGACGAACGCCCAGCGAGCGGCGGCGCCTTATTCCTTATTTATGAAAGAGCGTGAGGGGGGCGAACGCGTGGATGAGGAGGAGGAGAGAGGAGCGGAATGAGGTAGAAATGTGGCGGCGACTGCTATGAGGAAAGGGGCTTTGAGGAAGGTCGGGGGTATAGAGCAGCTCGCTGGTAATAGCGGGGGGTGGGCAGGAGCTGGGAAATCCGAGTGGTTAGTCACGGTGGCGGATATACTCCAGGGATGGCGTCGGCGCAAGCGGCTCCGTCTCTAAGTGTTATTTATAACGCGTGTCGAAGCCCCCGACTCCCACAGAGCCTTTGTCACGGCAGCACGCGTGGCGCGCCGGATACATTTGGGGCCCGGAACCCTCAGCCGCACTCTCCCCCTCTCTCTCTCTCCCTTCCCCTTCACCTACCGACCCCCTTCTCACCCTCGAACCCCCGACAGCCGCGACCGCCACCAGGCCCCGAGCGCTGAGGTGTCTGGCAGCGTGGCGGTACGCTGGAGGACTTAATAGGTTAGGACGCCGCGTGGCATAAAGGTGGGGCGGTGGTGGTGGCCATTTTCGGCTCCCATATTCGGCTATTGGGGATTACGGTGTAGCGGTGTCTCTGCTTTAACGGGAGAAAGGGGGAGGGGGGGGGGGCAGGGGCTAACGGTACTGCAAAGATACGCGCAGGGCGCCCACCCGGCTGCTTGCACGGCCTGGCTTCGGTGCAGGTCTGGTCCGGCCTGGACTGGCTTGGCTTGGTTTCTGGCGTTCAGTCAACGCTCTGATGCAGAGCCGCGCCGACTTGCCTCCCTGTTGTGCTGCCAGGCTGGCCTTCACGCCGCTGTCATGCGTTTTTTATGAACTGAGAACTCGGGCGCTAAATGAGGGCCCGAGAGAATGGTGGGGTTCGAGGCGTCGGGAAGTTGAGGAGTGAAAAGGGCGAGCAGGAAGTCGGGAGACGGGGTTGTAAAAGGCAAGCGAGCGTTCTGATGGGCACCTTTAAAGCTCTTTCCTCTTCGCGGAGCGAAGACGACGCCACGACGAGTTGTGATGCGAGGAAGATCGAGATTAAGATAAAAACGAGAACAAAGCGATGTAGGGACGGAAGGGAGGAATGGGAGTGGAAGTATAGGGGAGAGGGAAGCGTGCGTAGAGGAGAGAGGAGGAACCGAGGAGCGCCCGAAAAGACAGCTTTATGACGCCGAACGTGGTGTTTATACACGTACAGGTCTGCCGTTGCCTTGTTTACACTCCGGTAGGGCTGGCGATGCAGACGTCATGAAGAGGCTTTTCTTGCACATTTGTTATTTGAGTTTTGATGCTGAGCTGACTTCTCGGCTTTTTATTTTTGGTTCTTGTGTCGGTAGCTTTGAGTGCAGATAGAGACCTGACCGTTTTCGTTTTCTTTTTCATATTTTTGCCACGTCATTGCCCGTCCGGCCAAGTTACGACGTTTGTTCGTCCCGGATTTTGTGGAAAGAGGGGAAGTGACGGCGATATAATTCCGGAAATAACGACGCTCTCTTGCGACTCTGAAGGTTCGCCTCTTCTTGCGGGATTTGGTGGACTCGTTTGTACGCGATGGCGCACTTCGTCGGAGCAGCCTTGTTTGTGTTTTCTCCCCTGTCTTCCCGGCCGGGAGGAAGCGCATCCGGAGCGGCACTTTATGAGAAAGTATAGCTTAGGGCAAAGTTTGTGCAAAACGAGATTAGTATTTTAAAAGATGCAATAATATGAAGATACGAGAAGAGGAGAGAATTCTAAGTGAAACAGTTGAAAATCTCTCTCGACAAGTTAATTAGTTAATGCATTTTTCTCTTTGCAGAGACTTTTCCTAGACTGCATCGTAAACAGTTTTGTCGTTTTTCGCTGGTCGGGATTGGTACGGGGTCTATACGCACTAGAAATGAGCTGCGCTTTCATGTTTCCTGCGGATAATGAAATACATATGTATTCAGGTATAAGAGTGCTAGAGCAATACTAGAAATATTTGTGAAACGTCGAAATAGCGCTAAAGCAGTAGGATAGTTTCAGGAGTTATAACTTTAGCTGTCGCGTTTTTTAAATGTCTTGGGTCACTTATGCACGTGCAAGCTGAAGGTAGGTTATTCCAGTCGTTACTTGCCCGAATGAAGAATGTGTGTAAAGATTTCGATGTCTGGCAATATGGTATGCTGCCTTTATGAATATGATCACGGCGAGGGGGATAAACACGGCTGTCTGGATCCAAATAGCGGGGAAAAGCTGGGTTATGACGATATATTTTTTGCAATAAACATGAACGAGTGACTTTTCGCCGGATTCATAGTGATGATAAGTTTGCCAGCATGTGGCGACATGCCGCATGACGTCACAGTAACGTGTCGTGGGAATGCACCACGCTGAGCGGTCAGAACAAAGTCACGTCAATGGAAACAACATATAGTGACGTCGCGCCAGCACTACCAGAGAAAAAGGCAAATAATAACGAGTAAGCAATACCATATTTTCCAGGAAAGCAGCTGCCGCTGATTCTCTCGCCACATAGTAAGAACAGTCTTGTAAATTTTGAATGGTGATCGGTTATCTACGGAGAACGAGAGATCATATAATGATTTCATTCCAATTCCATTTCATTTAGATTTTATCTTGTACTTCGTTTTTGTATTATATACTCGCTTGTTGTCACTGGAATCACTGGAATCACGAGAAACGATCGATTCGAATCGAACGAATAGCATATTATTATTGCAGTCTTATATTCCTTACGTCCTTTTCATCCACTACTTTACAACAAACTAAAAGCACAAGTCGCGGCTAATCACTCTGTGGAAAGAGCGCGTCGGAAAAGGTGACCTCATTGGTCTCGCTTTCTACTTGTAGACGCCATTTGAAATTTATATTGATATCTAAAGTAGCACGTGGTTAATAAAATTGATGACAAAAAACTAAAATTCAGGCCTCAAACGAGTGTAGTCCGCCGCGGTGGCCTAGTGGTTATGGTGCTCGGATGCTCACCCGAAAGACACGGGTTTGATCCCGGCCGCAGCGGTGGAATTTCGATGGAGGCAAAATTCTGGAGGCCCGTGTACTGTGCGATGTCAGTGCACGTTAAAGAACCCCAGGTGGTGGAAATTTCCGGAGCTCTTCACTACGGCGTCCCTCATAGCCTGAGTCGCTTTGGGACGTTAAACCCCCATAAACCAAACCATCAAACGAGAGTGATTGTCAAACATTCCTATAGCTTGTCTTCTGCGCAAGCAGCATGTCAGTCACTGGATCTTGCTTGCTCATAATGCTTAATACGAAAAATTACGCTCCAAGTTGTGCCATTTGCCCGTTTGCACAAGGGTCTTCATCGCCGATATCATAAATCTGAAATTCTACCCAAAGCGCTTCGTTCCTCTACAGCGGTTCGATTTTACATCGGATGGTTTCAAACGTCCAGACAGTGATTTCTTCCTTATCTCTCGTTTATTACTTTACAGATTCGAGAAACGAGACTGTTTGTGTTGCACGGCACTGCCACTAGCGAAGACGAAGTGCGAGTTTACCGCGAAATTTTGAAACAAGAGCGCTTCTTCATGGGCAGACACAAGAGCAGTCCTCTGCAGCGCAGCCATGTTGGATCAAATGAGTTGCCGCCTACAGGTTGTGGAAATCGCGAGTGGCCATACGCTATGTACATGGCGTGTACATAGCGTACATGGCATATAACATGGCTATGTACATGGCATATAACCCGCCGTGGTGGTTCAGTGGTTAGGGCGCTCGACTACTGATCCGGAGTTCCCGGGTTCGAATCCGACCACGGCGGCTGCGTTTTTATGGGGGAAAAACGCTATGGCGCCAGTGTGCTGTGCGATGTCAGTGCACGTTAAAGATCGCCAGGTGGTCGAAATTATTCCGGAGCCCTCCACTACGGCACCTCTTTCTCTCTTCTTTCACTCCCTCCTTTATCCCTTTCCTTACGGCGCTGTTCAGGTGTCCAACGATATGTGAGACAGATACTGCGCCATTTCGCTTTCCACCAAAACCAATTATTATTATTATTATTATTATTATTATTATTATTATTATTATTATTATTATTATTATTATTATTATATTATTATTATTATTCATACGCACCACATGCAGCCCGTCACGCGAAAACTCTCAGCTGCGCTTGAGTTAACGGCAGGTCGAGCTCATTGCGCATCAAGCGCTGCTGCGCGCTCAATTTCAAATATACAGCTTGATGCTTCTCTGAACGCAAGCAAGCATCGCCGATTCTCCAGAGCATTATGTGGCTCCTGTCGACCTCCTTGAGACTAGGGGCGAAGTGGCTCAAGCGTCCCGTTCTACAAACACTTTCTTGTTTGGTACTTGATGTTTAGATTGCTTTTGCTTGTAAAGTGCAATGACTCCGAACGCTCATTATGCACACAGCAGGTGCTGCGCACTTTGGCTGCTGCGTATGGGAACGCTAAATATTGCTGTATCGCTGCTGAGATACTGCGCTAAACGCGAGAGTTTGATGCATTCACAAGACGCAGTCATGTAGGTCACAAAACTGCGGCTTACTGATTCAGACGCATCTGGGCACTATAGAACGGGAGTCTAACCATATCACTAATTATCGAGTCTGACCCCAAAACAGCAGCTCGACTTTGCTATGCTCGAAGAATTCAATTAGCATTGAAAGCAATCATGTCAGGAAATAGGAGCACGAAGCTCAAACGGAAAAGTCTCGAGGCGCGAGTGACAATGAGAATAGACGGCACAATCGGCGCGACTCCTCCACGAATGACTGCGGGTACGCTGGACATCACTGTTATCACAGAGCAATAGCTTCAGACAACATACGTGTTCAAAAAAAATTCGTGGAATAAATTAACGAAACACAAAAAATATTGTTGCAGTACTAGCGGTACTAGCTTCTTGAAGCCAGTGGCTGAAATGAAGCATTCGTGGAGAAGGCGACGAAGCACACATGACAAAATTACTCTTAAAAAAGAGCTACATTACATTAATAATTAGTTTCATGAAAAATTCGAGAATGTAATAACTTAAATTACCAATTACCGCTAGCCAATAGTAATGTCATTACGTTAGAGTTAATTCTGAAAGTAATGCAATTACTTTTAAATTACTTTCTAGTAAACAGAGTAAAAGAAGCACCAGCCTCTCTCGACGTACACATTCCTTGGTCTTCCCGCCAAAGAATGGCCAGAAGAATGGCGGACAGTCGTCAGTTTAAATAAGCTGAAGACACGAGCGGCGAGCTCAACACCTTGCTGCCCGGATCTGTCTCAACTGTCTGAGGTCTCTAGCGGTGTTTACATGGCTCCGACATAGTCGCAGTGAGACAGGTTTTCCTCGCGTAGGCGTCATGTATACGGCTCGATTCACTGCGGGGTCGCAGCGGAGTGACTGCGCCAGCTGTGGGTGAATCGAGACCCGGCTGCGCCTTCCAGAAATGCATGTAAA